>JBBGZY010000922.1:4197500-4585000 GCA_037952925.1 Lithobates clamitans | reverse complement strand
TTAGATTTTTTTACCGCTGACACCGCACCGGTCCTGAAAAAAATAAAATAAATAACTTGATTCGAATCGTGAATCAAGTTTTTTTTAAGAAAATCTCCCAGCCCTAATTCATTGTGTACAATTGTGTTGATCTTGGTGGTCAGAGTGATCGCATGGTGCTAACAGGGCAAATCACAGCCCATCTGTACCATGTGATTAGCTGTGGCCAATCACAGATAACCACAATAGTAAACACTGAATGAATCAATTTCATTTAGCAAAAAACGGCTGTGGATACAACTGTGAAATTCACTGGTATAAGCAATAAAGTGTAAAAAAAAAAAAAAAAATCCAGATCACTTCACTGTATTGTAGTACAGTGTTACTATTGCTCTGGTCCCATTGTGTTAGAAAAAAAAATTTTTGCGATACAGCACTGCGTTACTTTAACTGACAATTGCGCGGTCATGCAACGATGTACCCAAATAAATGTATGTCTCTTTCCCCCCCACAAATGAAGCTTTTTTGGTGGCATTTGATCACCACTGTGTTTTTTTTTGTGCTGTAAACAAGGATTTTGAGAAAAAAAAACCAACATTTTTGACTTTCTGCTATCAAACATATCAGATAATATCTAAAAATAAAATAAAATTGAAAAAAAACATCAAAATTTCTTCATAAATTTAGGCCAATTAGTATTCTGCTATATATTTTTGGTAAATAAGCGTATATTGATTGGTTAGCACAAAAGTTATAGCATCTACAAGCTAAGGAATATATACGGGAATTATTTATTTATTTATTTTATACCAGTAATGGTGGCGATCAGCGACTTACAGAGAGACTGTGATATTGCGGTGGACAATCGGATACTAACTGACACTTTGTGGGAACTAATGACACCAATACAGTGACCAGTACTAAAAATATGCACTGTTACTGTACTGACATTGGCTGGGAAGAGGTTAAACATCTAGAGTGATCAAAGGGCTAACTGTGTGCCCAGTGTTTATGTGTACTGTGTTAGGTGATTTTACTAAGAGCCCTTTCACACTGAAAATGCCCGGGCGTCAGCGGTAAAGTGGCCGCTTTAACGTCATTTTAGCGGCGTTATTCGGCCACTAGCGAGGTGGTTTTAACCCCTGCTAGCGGACGAAAAAGAGTTAAATCTGCCCGCAAAACGCCGCTGCATCGGCGCTTTGCCGGCGGTGCTGTCCTTTGATTTCAATGGGCAGGAGCGGTGGAGGAGCGTTGTATTCACCGCTCCTCCACCGCTGCAAAAAAGAAGCTGTTGGCAGGACTTTTTGTGACGCCCTGCCAGCGCAGTGCTTCAGTGTGAAAGCACTTGGGCTTTCACACTGGGTTTGCAGCTGAGGCTTTTTTCAGGCGCTATGCAGGCGCTATTTTTAGCGCTGTAGCACCTGAAAAACGCCTCCTGTTTAAAAGGGGTCTCAGTGAAACGATAGATTTTTATTCCCTGCTTTGCAGGGACACAAAAACCATCACTTTTCCCCTGTCAGAAAGAAGCTCTGCCTTGTTTTACGTAGGCAGAACTCCGTTCTATGACTCTGCCCAACGCCTCCTAGACAAAAATGCAGAATCACATATATAGGTGATTCTGCGCAGGAGGGCTGCCCTGTAGCAGTATATCTACTATTGTGTGGTCCGCAAGTGGTTAAAAAAATATAAATAAAATTATTTTAAAATGTTTATTATTTTTTTTTTAACCACTTGCCATCCAGGCCAATTCTGACATTTCTCTCCTACATGTAAAAATCATAATTTTTTTTGCTAGAAAACTACATAGAACCCTCAAAGACCCTAGAGAATATGATGGCGGTCGTTGCAACTTTTTATCTCACACGGTTTTATAAAAAAAAAAAAAACAGTTTTGTGCTTAAAAAAAACAGTAAAGTTAGTCCAATATTTTTGCATAACGTGAAAGATGAATTTACGCCGAGTAAATAGATACCTAACATGTCACGCTTCAAAATTGCACACGCTCGTGGAATGGTGCCAAACTTTGGTACTTAAAGCGGGGGTTCACCCACACCGCCAAAAAAAATAAAATATTAAAAGCCAGCAGCTACAAATACTGCAGCTGCTGACTTTTAATACATTGCCACTTACCTGTCCCAGGGTCCAGCGATGTCGGCAGGGGACGCCGAGAACCCGCTCGGTTCTCGGCAGCTGCCGCCGCCATCCTAGGTGAGGGAATCAGGAAGTGAAGCGTTGCGGCTTCACTTCCCGGTTCCCTACTGCGCATGCGCGAGTCGCGCTGCGCGTCCCTAGTGGTCCCCGCTCTCTCCTGGGAGCTGTATGTTCCCAGCAGACAGCACGGTGGGTACGGGAAGAGGCGTAGACTCCCATGGGAGTCTACGCCGGAAGTGGGTGCAAATACCTGTCTTAGACAGGTATCTGCACCCCCCTCCCCCCTGAAAGGTGCCAAATGTGACACCGGAGGGGGGGAGGGTTCCGAAAAGCGAAAGTTCCATTCTTGCGTGGAACTCTGCTTTAAAAATCCCCATAGACGATAGTCTTTAAAATTTTTTACTAGTTACATGTTTTGAGTTACAGAGGATGTCTAGGGCTACAATTATTGCTCTCGTTCTAATGTAAGCGGCAATACCTCACATGTGTGGTTTGAACACAGTTTTCATATGTGTTCGCTTCTGCGTGCGAGCACACAGGGACAGGGGCGCTTTAAATATTTTTTTTTTTTATTGTTAATTTTACTTTTTTTTTTTTAAAGCTTGACACTTTAAAAAAAAATAAAAAATTTTGATCACTTTTATTGCTATTACAAGGAATGTAAATATTTTTTGTAATAGGAATATGGCATGATCGGTCCTCTTTACAGTGAGATATGGGGTCAATAAGAGCCCACATCTCACCTCTAGGCTGGGAAGCTGTTTGAATGCAGAGGCCGGGCGTGACGTCATAACATCATGCCCGGCCTCCGAACGATCATAGAGACTCCGGCGACCATCTGGTCCGCCAGAAATCTCTAAGGTAAACATCCGGGGCCGGTGGATCCTGTCTCCGTCTCACCGATGGAAGCAGTGTGTCGGTAGAAGCACCGGAGGGTGGCGGGAGGGGGGGATGTCCCCTCTCGCCACCCGTAAGAACGATCAAGCGGCGGAACAGCCGCTATGATCATTCTTATGGTGTAGGGAATCGCCGGCTGAAAAAGCCAATATTTGAATGATGTCTGTAGCTAAAGGCATCATTCAGATATACCTGCACAAAGTCAAGGACTTCATATGACGGCCGGCGGGCGGGAAGTGGTTAAATACTGTCACCAGTCAGTGTCCCTGATCACCGACACACCAGTTATATGATGACTCTGTACTGTACTGGTAACAGTAGGTGTAAAAAATTAATAAAAAATAAAAATTGTGAAAAAATGTGTTTTAATTTCTTTATTTTCCAAAAAATTGTGACCAAAATTACAATTTCAAAAAACTTGCCATGCCTATTACTAAATACCTTGGGAATGCCTACTTTCCAAAAAGGGGTTGTTTGGGGGATAATTTTACTGTCCTGCTATTTTTGGGCCTTAAAGTGGAGTTCCACCCACTTTTACAACTCTTCAGTATCCCTCACTAAACTGCACTGTAAACAAATTGGATATTTTTTATTTTTTTTCTCAGCACCTACTGTATATCTGCTGTATTCATTTTTCACTTCCTCCTCCCTGGCCACGGCCCATCGCAACATTTTCCTGTTTGCAATGCCTTCTGGGAAGGGGCGGCAACTTCCTCTGAAACTGCCGTTGCTATGGAAACCTGACCTGAAACCTATTGCACTGCTTGTGCTGCACTGAGCACGTGGGGCGGCAACTTCCTCTGAAACTGCCGTTGCTATGGAAACCTGACCTGAAACCTATTACACTGCTTGTGCTGCGCTGAGCATGTGCGAGATCTGCAAGGATGAGATCCAGGAAGAAATACAGTCTGGCTTCAGATGCCCACACTTAAGATGGCCACGGCCTGCTGTAAGTTTATAAAATAACAAACTACTGCTATAAACTAACAAAACAGACCTTAGTTTACAGACTAACTTTACTAGAATACATTAAGCTTGTGTATTATAGGGGTATTTTTATTTAAAAGTATAATTTCGACCGGAACACCACTTTAAGAAATGAGATGTCCGTACATCAGGATTGATTGATATTCAGATATACAGTATACCATAGTTTGTGGACTCTATAACTTTCCTACAGACTAAATAACAAACACTGATTTGGGTAATTTTCACCAAAGAAATGTAGCAGAATACAGTTTTGCCTAAATTTATGAAAAAATACTTTTTTTCAAAATTTGTTTATCAAAGAAAGAAAAAAAAAAAACAAGTGGTGATGATAAAATACTACAAAAGAAAGATCTATTTGTGTGGAATATTAAAACATTTCATATGCGTACAGTGTTGCATGACCACGCAATTGTAATTCAAAGTGTGACAGCGCTGAGAGCTGAAAATTGGCTTGGGCAGGAATGGGGTGAAAGTGCCGGTATTGAAGTGGTTAATACTGCACTTGCCCATGGAATGGCAATAAACAATGGAACATTAAATTATCCATAGATGATACTTTAAAAGCCTTTACAGGCTACCAGTTTAGAGTTATGCAGGAGGTCTGGTGCTATTATGATTGTACTCACTGTGACATTCACGGCGTTATCTCACATCTGTGGTGTGATTGCCGTTTACATATGTGTGTGGGACTTATGTAGGTTTCGCATTTTTGCATGAGCATGGGGGACGGGGTACTTCAAACTTTTTTCTTAATTTTATTTTAAAAATTTCACGGTCCCTTTTTTGATCAACTTTATTGCATGGGAGCAAGACTCATGGCAGGAAAAAATACACTTTACCACTTAAAGAGGAGGGCCCATTAAAAAAAAAAAAAAATTAAAAGTCAGCAGCTACAAATACTGCAGCTGCTGACTTTTAATTGGACACTTACCTGTCCCAGGGTCCAGCGATGCGGGGGATCGAAGCCCCGCTCGTCTCCCCCTCCGTTCGGCGGCGCCGGCATTGCAACTGTGGGCGCCGGGCTGTGGCTTCACAGCCGGGCACCCACTGCGCATGCGCGAGCGGCGCCGCGATTGGCCGCTCAGTCACCTGGGACCTGTAATGGGTCCCAGATGATTGACAAGAGGGAGGGAGCAGAGTTGAGCCCTTCCTGTGCCGAGGGGGAAGTTATGTCACCAGCCCAGGCACTGAAAGAGGCAGACTATGAGGGACCCCCTAGCAACAGGCATTTAGAGGTGAGTTAAAAAAAAAAAATTCCAAGTGTTTTTTTTAATTTTTTTTAGGAATTATCATGGATTTTTTTTTTTTGGGTGGAACACCACTTTAAGGACCAAGCCTATTTTTGACACTTGTTGTTTACAAGTTAAATTATTATGAATTTTTTTTTTTGCTAGAAAATTAGTTACGCTTACCGGTAACGTCTTTTCCAGTAGTCTTTAAGGACAGCCACGAGAGACCGTGAAAACTTAAATTTCCACCTCCCCCTGCCAGCCTCAGTTTTTTCAAGAGCACCTCCAGTCAGCTGGGGAGATACAAGAACACATTAATAACATACCATTACACATTACTATTGTGCCTGCATTTTAGGTCTTCCTCAAGACCCCCCCCCAAAAAAATTTGGGTGGGTAACTAGGGCTGTCCTGAAAGACTACTGGAAAAGACGTTACCGGTAAGCGTAACTGTAATTTTCCCTCCCCGTCTTTCAGGACAGCCACAATGAGAGGATAAGTGAGCACTTGCCACTTAGGGCAGGACAACGGCTTGCAGAACCTTTCGCCGTAAGGCCTGCTAATTTGCTGATACCAGGTCCACTCTGTAATGTTTCACAAAGGTGGTAAAACTGGACCATACTGCTGCCTTGGAAATCTGCTCTGGTGCTGCTCCAGCTCTTTCCGCGTGCAAAGCTGCCATAGCCCTAGTAGAGTGTGCTTTAATTCCTATAGGAGCCTCTTTCCCTGGCAGTTTGTAGGCCTGGTTAATGACTACCTTAAGCCATCTGGCAATGGTGCATCGAGACGCCTTCTGCCCCTTCCTTGCTCCACCAAACAAAATAAACAGAGAGTCTGACTTCCTAAAAGTGTTCGTCAGCCCTAAATATAGTAGGATACATCTCCTTACGTCTGAAGTATGGAACCTAAATTCCCTTTCACTTGAGGGATTAGGGCAAAAAGCGGGCAAAATTAACTCCTGGCTTCTATGGTATTTTGAAGCCACTTTTGGTAAAAAAGCCAGATCTGTCTTAAAAACGACGCGATCAGAAAAAAAACACAAGAGGGGGGGTCTAACTGAAAGAGCCTGCATCTCGCTGACCCTCCTAGCAGTGGTCACTGCCACCAAAAAAACGGTTTTGAAAGTTAAGTCCTTTAGAGTACAATTTTCTAAAGGCTCAAATGGAGGCTCCGTTAGGGCCTGTAAGACCAGGGAAAGGTCCCACTTAGAGAAGTATGGATCCTGCACTGGTCTCAGACTTGCTAGAGATTTGAAAAATCTGACCACCCAGGGGTTGGTGGCCAGGGATTTCTCTAAATACGCGCTGAGACTTGGCTTTTAAGGGTACTGGTGGCTAGCCCCTTATCTGCCCCGCATTGAAAAAACTCCAAGACTGCTATAGGGCTCTGCACCTTAAAGGAGTTCTCTAAGCACCACTACCTAAAGCGCCCCTAAACCTTCTGGTAGATTTGGCGCGTCTCTTTCTTCTTACTATTGAGGAGGGTGGCTACTAGTTGTTCAGAAAAGCCCTTGGTTTTTAGTATTTCCTCCTCAGAAGCCAGGTCGCTAAGTTCTAGCGGTATACCTGGGGAAAGAGAACTGGGCCCTGTGAGAGGAGATCCTTTTGAAGCGGAAGGAGACGGGGGGTTCCACTGCCAACTGCCTGTGGATCGAAAACCAAGCCCTTTTGGGCCAGTGTGGAGCCACTAAGAGAGGTGTTTTCTAACAGAAATTTTCTTAGTACAGCTGGAAGAAGAACAGGAGGTGGGAAGGCGTAGCAAGTTTTGAAGTGCCAGCTTTGTGTTAGCGCATCTACCCCTAGAGCGTTTTCCCATCTTTTTAGTGAGAAGAAGCATGGGGTCTTTGCGTTGCTCCTTGAAGCAAATAGGTCCACCTCTGGGGGGCCCCATCTCCTGACTTTAAGGTCGAAAACCTCCTGATTGAGGACCCAATCGCCTTCTCTTAGTCGGCCACTACATTCTCTTCCCCCTTAAGAAACACCGCTGAAAGGGAAAGTGCATTGGTTTTTACCCAGCTCAGAATCTCTGTTGCTAGACCCAACAGGACTCCGCTCCTCGTGCCACCCTGCTTGTTTATATAAGCAATGACCGAGGAGTTGTCCGAACGCACCTGGATATGTTGGCCCAGAAGCTCCCCTCTGAAAGCTTTGAGTGCCAATCCGACTGATTTTAGTTCTTTCCAGTTGGATGACCTCTTGAGTTCCTCTGTCTTCCACGTCTACTGTGCCGGCCAAGATCCCAAGTGTGCTCCCCAGCGTCTGCCATTTGCATCTGTGGTAATCACTCTGGACAATGGAAAGAGCCACAAGTGTCCCTATGACAGATTTATCCGCTTCCTCCACCACCAGAGGGATCTTTTTACCCAAGGAGGAACTGAAATTAAGGTGTCTAATGACTCCTGGCTGTGATCCCACACTTTTAGAACAAAGGCTTGCAGGGGACGGAAATGTAGGCCTGCTCATTGGACCCTGGGATGGCAGAGGTCAGTAATCCCAGGGTTGACATGACTGCTCTTATTGATACCTGCTGGTTGTTTTGGAGGGATGCTACTGCTCTGTCCATCTTCAGAATCTTCTCTGCTGGAAGGAAAACTCTCAGCTGTGTTGAGTCCAGCAGGTACCCCAGATAGGAAATTTGCTGAGCTGGAATTAAGCTGGACTTTTCCAGATCATCAGCCACCCTAGTCCTGTCAGGGTTTCTTTTGTTAGTTCCAGATCCCTGATTAGCTGCTCTGGAGATACTGCAAAGATGAGTAAACCGTCCAAGTATGCAATAATTGATACTCAGAAAAGGTAAAAAAGCTCAAACTGCACTACGGTAAATAGTAAGCTAACCCTTACAAATTAACAAATAAAAGACAAAATACTGTAAATAAATGCGTAAAGAACAGCAGCAATTCTCCTGTATAACATAAGCACAGTGTACAATTAGAAAACCTAGAATCGCGCTAAACAAGTGAGTAAATATGTGTCAGCATATAACGACCAATCAAATTAATAGTCATATGCCTGGTGAGTAGAAAATAGAACAAAAGTGTACCAATTAAAAATGATATATTATCATATATCATATATATATATTTGTCTGTACATGTTTTTGACAATGCTATTTTTTTTATCAAACTTGTTTGATTTTCACCTACTGGACTCAGTATTTTCCTTCAAAGTCCCATTCATTTGAGGAGGGGGGATCCCTATCTCCCCCCCCCCCCTTCTCTTTTCATGATATACTTTAACCAGGGATTGGAAAAATTGTCTGAGATGTCCCTGATATAGTCCAACCATCTTCCGCCTACTATAAAAATGATATATTATTGGGCACCCCACCTAATCATGTGGGAATGTCACACCAATATTCAAATGGCAGTGTAATAAACAAAAAAAATGTGAATAATAACCACAAGTAAGTGCCAAAGATAGCCTGAAGGCTTTTTCTCCCGTGATAGAAAGTCCATCCATACAAAAGTGTCTTTTAGAGATGATTAGAAAAAACTTGTGTAGGAAATCCACCACCGGTGAGTAAGGGGTAACTGCTTACCAGAAGCCCACGATCCCCCACTACAGAGGATCACGGGAAGCCTGTATACAGAGAAACCTTGCAGGGCACATCAAAGGTATCAGCTTTTATCAGTGAATGATGCTGCGATCTCCAAAGCTCCTCAATAGGCCTTCTAATCATTCAAATTCTCCTCATACCATTGTGGGGTTAGAATGGATATACATGGCGGAAAGAGAAATGAGACGCTCCATAGTGTAAAATCTTCTAGTTTATTGAGGATAAAAAAGTAATGCACTTACATAAAAAGCAGAGTAGCAAGCCTTGTTGTCTGGTGCGCCGGCCGGTAGCACACAAACCAACCCGTCCTGCTGAATGATCAGTTGCAACACGAGGTGACGTCAGCGCGTCGCTCCGCCCTACGCGGCGTTTCGTGATAGGTCACGTCGTCCATGGGGCCACGTGACGACATGACCTATCACGAAACGCTGCGTTTTTTAAAAGGGAATCGATTCTCTTGTCCATGACGTCTGTCAGAGCCCCCAAATCCTCTAAGGCCAGATCTGTGTCTGGAAACCTGCGAGAAGGCTGCATCCAGTTTGGGGTTTTTGTTCCAGACTGACGCTGGGTCATCCGAAAATGGGAGCGTTCTTTTTAGGGACCTGGAAAAAAAGGGTTTCCGCTCAGGATCCTGCCATTCCTTTTTAACTGTCTCTACCAGGACCTCGTGAACTGGGAAGACTTTCTTTTTCTGTTCTCCCAAGCCCTTATACATCTGGTCGTGGAGAGACAGGGGTTTCTTGTCCGCCTGAATACCCAGTGTGGTATAGACTGCCCCTAAAAGGACCTCTACCTCATCAAGGGACAGTTTGTATCTTGAGGGTTTCCTGGACTCCCCGTCCCGATTCTCTACCTCCGATTCTTTCTGAGAGCCGGAGATAGCACTGTCTGGTTCCTCCCTAGCCTCCTCTCTGGAAGCCCCCCCTGTTTCCTCTGCCGAAACAGTGGTCATAGGTTGGGAAGATGCAGAGCCCTGTGCAAGAGGCGGGGTTGTACTCTGTGATGCAGGTGAGGGATTAGCGGGCAATTGTAAACCCCTCAAACAAGGTTTTATAGGACTGAAAAGTTGAGAATAGCGCCTTAACCGATGCCGCTAACCCTGTCTCCTGCTCTGACGCCCTTTCACTAACCAGTGCATCAATACAATCTTTACATAACACCCTTTTCCAAGCCTCCCCTAGGGTGTCCCTACAAGAGGCACACTTTCTCTTAGAGCTATGTGTGGCTTTTTTCTCAGTAGCTTTCTGAAATACATGCAAAAAAACACCAATTAATATCTCCATAAGACATCACACAGAGATACAATCATGGGGAGTACCTAGCCCCTCCTATAAAATAAGGGACTTGGTCTCCCTCCCCCCCTGACTACCTAGAGGGGTTCCTTCCCCCACTACAGGAACCATGGTGGGGAAGGGAAATCCCAGGCAGAGAGGTCCCTTCCCCAGGGGTGCCCTTACCTTGGGATGGCTGGAGCTGGCATCGCTGAGCTCTGTCTGAGCATCGGTTTCTGACATACTGGTGGTGCTGCCTGTGGAGTCTTCTCACCGCCTGCGCTGTGTTCTGACTCATCTCCAGCCTCTGCCCAGCCCCCTATTAGCCCCGCGACCCGGAAGTCACGGGTTAAAGGGAAGCATCCCCCCCACCGGAAATTACATCACCCGTCGTCCGGCCCCTACAGGGGGAACTCAGATGCCTCCCTGCCGACAGCCCTGTGGCTGTGATAGCGGGCCCCCGGCAAAGCTTGGGAGGCAAAAAAGACGCGGCAGGTGAGTACCATGCCGCTGCCCTGGGAGAACCCGTCTCTTAAACAGGGACTAAAAATAAAGCCCCCAGTCTCTCTGACTGTCTTAGGCCTGGTTCCTGTGCAGTGTCTCCCCACCGGGGGAAACACAAATAACTGAGGCTGGCAGGGGGAGGTGGAAATTTATGGGGGCTGGTGCAGTTTTTCCAAAGGAAGAGGAGGAGCCAAGTTCTCTCATTGTGGCTGTCCTGAAAGACGGGGAGGGAAAATTACTTAGAACCACCAAGCAAAATATATATATATATATATATATTTATTTTATTCTTTTTGACACCCTAGAGAATAAAATGGAGATCGTTGCAATACTTTATGTCACACCGTATTTGCGCAATTTTTTATAAATTAGCGCAAAAAATTAAAACCGCAGAGGTGATGAAATACCACCAAAAGAAAGCTTTGTGGGAAAAACAAGGACATCAATTTTGTTTGGGTACAACTTCGCACGACCGCGCAATTGTCAGTTAAAGCGACGCAGTGCCGTATCACAAAAAATGGTCTGGTCATTAAGGGGGCAAATCCTTCCGGGGCTGAAGTGGTTAAATACGGTCACCAGATCACCACCACACCCGTTGTATGATGACTCTGTACTGCACTGTATGTAAAAAAAGAAAAAAAAAATGGGAATTTCTATTTCTATATTTCTAGAAATTGTGACAAAAAATTACAAAGTCAAAAAACTCGTCAGGCCTCTTAATAATACCTTGGAACGTCTACTTTCCAGAAAGGGGTCATTTGGGGGATATTTGTACTGTCCTGCTGTTTTCGGACCTCAAGAAATGAGAATTAACTTTCCTACAGACTAAATAATAAACACTGATTTGGGTTATTTTCAGCAAATGTAGCAAAATACAGTTTTGCCTAAATTTATGAAAAAGATTTGCAAAATTGCAAATTGCAGAATTAGGAAAAACTATTTTTTGGAATTTTTTAAATTTGGTCTTTTTTCATTTATCAAAAAAATAAACCCAGTGGTGATTAAATACAATGACAAGAAAGCTCTATTTGTGTGAAAAAAAAATGATAAAAATGTAATATGGGTACAGTGTTGCATGACTGCGCAATTGTCATTCAAAAGGGTGACAGCGCTGAAAGCTGAAAATTGGCCTGGGCAGGAAGGAGGGGGGGATGAAAGTGGCCAGTACTGAAGTGGTTAATATTGCATTTGCCCATTGCAATAAACTACGGAACAATAAATTATCCAAAGATGATACTTTAAAAGCCTTTACTGCTTTAGACTTTATGCAGGAGGTCTGGTATTAGAATTAAGTGGTCACTGTGATGTTCACGGCAATACCTCACATCCGTGGTGCCATCACCATTTACATATGTGTGTGGGACTTCTGAAGGTTTCACATTTTTTGCATGAGCATGGGGGACGGGGCACTTTAAAAAAAAGTAATACAATTTAAAGTGGAGTTCCACCCAAAAGTGGAACTTCCACTCATTAGATTCCTCCCCCCCTCCGGTGACACAGTTGGCACCTTTCAGGGGGGAGGGGGGTACAGATACCTGTATATTACAGGTATCTGTACCCACTTCCGGCATAGATACCTGCAGAATCTGCGGGTATTTACGCCACTTCCTGCTCGCTCCCCGCTGCCTGCTGGGAAACACACGGGTCCCAGAGGCAGCAGGGACCATCCGGATTGCGCTGCGCGACACGCGCATGCGCAGTAGGGAAACGGGAAGTGAAGCCGTATCACTTCCTGATTCCCTTACCGAAGATGGAGGCGGCAGCACCCGAGGACGGAGAGACGCTTCGGCCTCGGGTGCCGACATCGCGGGCGCCCTGGACAGGTAAGTGTCCATGTTTTAAAAGTCAGCAGCTGCAGTATTTGTAGCTGCTGACTTTTAAAAAAAATTTTTTCGGTGGCGCTCCGCTTTAATTTTTTTTATATACTGTCCCTTTTTTTTAAATCAATTTTATTGCAAGGGAACTTGGCCATGGCAGTTCCTCTTTAGGGAGAGATCCAGAGTCAGTTTGATCAGTTACTTCACCAGCCAGTAACACTTACCAGGCCAGGGATCCAGGGCTGTCTTCATCAGTCTCAGGGTCCCGAATGCCGCCAATGTTGACTTCATGGTCAAGCCGCGCCGTGCTATCTGAATGGTTCTGCAGTCTCCTGTGACCTGTCCCAGGAGGTTGGGGGGGGGGGGGGGGGATTTGAACTTCTGCACAGATCGCCTAGGTGATCCCAACGGAAGTGAAAGCGGGTACCTGTCAAAACTAGGTAATTTGACGTCCCCCCCAAAAAAACATTGGCTCCCGCTGCTGTCAATAAAAGCCAGTTAGTAGGGAACTGGGGCGGTGCCGAGGCCCTTTCTGTGTGTTTCATGGACACACAGAGCGAGGCTAGGAAGCGAGCCCACATAGCAAGTGGCTTGCTATGGGGGCACTCAGCAGGGGGTGAGCCCAGATCGCTGGCAGAGGACCCGTGAAGAGGCGGATCGAGACTGCTCTGTGCAAATCCACTGCGCAAAGCAGTAAAGTATAACATGCTTGTTGTTTAAAAAAAAAAAAAAAAGGCTTTAGTATCACTTTAACCCCTTCCAGACCGCCCATCATAGCAATATGGTGTGATAATGTTTTTTGAAAATGTCTAGGTGTTTTAAATAGCCCTGCAGGAGGTAAATGTCTTTTTTGCATGTGTGCGCTGTAATATTTTGTTCAGATAAAGACAATGGTGCATGTGCGGCTCCGCCACGTGCGCCATGACCGCCTATTTGAGTACAGCAGCGCTCTTGCGAATGCATGTGCACCATGGCAAACCAAGAGGTGAAATGGCGCACCGTCAAGCGCCATCATACAGGTAAGAAACAGCCAGACACAAGCAAAAAAGGTACACCTTGCAAACACCCACAGCTAGCCCAAAACTCCCCCGTATGGTCACCGCACACAGCTGTCCAGCCTCTAGCTAGCTTGACTGATTGTTAAACTGGGACACCCCACAATAAGTAAATAATAGGATTTTTATAACAGCTTACCTGTAAAATCCTTTTCTTGGAGTACATGGGACACAGAGGATCACAGTAATTACTATGTGGGTATACAGTTGTATGCAAAAGTTTAGGAACCCCTGACAATTTCCATGATTGTCATTTATAAATATTTGGGTGTTTGGATCAGCAATTTCATTTTGATCTATCAAATAACTGAAGGACACAGTAATATTTCAGTAGTAAAATGAGGTTTATTGGATTAACAGAAAATGCGCAATATGCAGCAAAACGAAATTAGACAGGTACAAAAATTCGGGCACCCCAACAGAAAAATCACATTAATATTTAGTAGAGCCACCTTTAGCAGAAATAACAGCCTCTAGACACTTCCTATAGCCTGTAATGTCTGTATTCTGGATGAATGTATTACAAAACATCTCCAGTCCAGTTCATCATGGACAGCCGGCTTCAAATCACCCCACAGATGTTCAATGATATTCAGGTCTGGGGACTGAAATGGTTATTCCAGAACATTGTACTTGATCCTCTGCATAAATGCCCAAGTAGATTTTGAGCAGTGTTTTGGGTCGTTGTCTTGTTGAAATATCCAGCCCCGGCGTAACTTGAACTTTGTGACTGATTCCTCAACATTATTCCCAACAATCTGCTGATATTGAGTGGAATCCATGCGGCCCTCAACTTTAACCAGATTCCCAGTACGGGCACTGGCCACACAGCCCCACAGTATGATGGAACCTCCACCGAATTTTACTGTGGGTAGCAAGTGTTTTTCTTGGAAACCTGTGTTCTTTTGCCACCATGCAGAACGTCCCTTGTTATGACCAAATAACTCAATCTTTGTTTCGTCAGTCCACAGCACCTTATTCCAAAATGAAGCTGGCTTGTCGAAATGTGCGTTTGCATACCTCAAGCGACTCAGTTTGTGGCGTGTGTGCAGAAAAGGCTTCTTTCGCATCACTCTCCTATACAGCTTCTCCCTGTGCAAAGTGTGCTGAATTGTTGAAGGATGTACAGTGAAACCATCTGCAGCAATTTGATGTTTTAGGTCTTTGGTCCCAGCCCACGGAGGTGGTCCGTGGGCTGTTTTTGACCGTTCTCACCATCCTTCGCCTTTGCCTCTCGAATATTTTATGTGGCCTGCCACTTCTGGCCTTAACAAGAACTGTGCCTGTGGTCTTCTATTTCCTCACTGTTTCTCACAGTGGGCACTGACAGCTTATATCTCTGCGAAAACTTTTTGTAGCCTTCCCCCAAACCATTATGTAGAACAATCTTTGTTTTCAGGTCATTTGAGAGTTTTTTTGGGGCCCCCATGTTGCCACTCTTCAGAGGAGAGTCAAAGAGAACAACAACTTGCAATTGGCCACCTTAAATACCTTTTCTTATGATTCGATGCACCTGTCTATGAAGTTCAAGGCTTAATGAGCTCACCAAACCAATTGTGTGTTCCAATTAATCAGTGCTAAGTAGTTACAGGTATTCAAATCAACAAAATGACAAGGGTGCCCAAATTTATGCACCTGTCTAATTTTGTTTTGATGCATATTGCGCATTTTCTGTTAATTCAATAAACCTCATTTCACTACTGAAATATTACTGTGTCCTTCAGTTATTTGATAATGCAGACAAAAACTCACCCAAGCTCTACCGTATGTTTATAAGTAGATACATTAAAATTGCAAAAAAGAATGCCAGCAACTCAATTGCTTCTTCTTAAATCTTTATTGAGCACAAACAGCAGTGCAACATCAAAACGCTAACATGTTTCGGCAAAAAGCCTTCCTCATAGCATACAGATTTACAATAAAATCAAGTTTTTATAGGAAAAGGTGTCCATTCCTCCAAAAAAAGTTCATTTATTTGATAGATCAAAAAGAAATTGTTGATCCAAACACCCAAATATTTATAAATGACAATCATGGAAATTGTCAGGGGTTCCTAAACTTTTGCATACAACTGTATAGGCACCTTCAGGTGATGGACACTGGTATACCCAATACAGGAAGTTCACTCCCTATATAACCCCTCTTCCTACCAGGAGTACCTCAGTTGTTATAGCAAAGCAATAAACCTAAACCCCAAAAAGAGGGGAGGGACCTCTGTGTCCCATGATGTACTCCAAGAAAAGGATTTTACAGGTATAAAAATCCTATTTTCTTTATCGTACATTATGGGACACAGAGCACCATAGTAATTACTATGTGGGATGTCCCATAGCAATGCTATTTGAGGGGAGGGAGAGACAACCCGTAGGGCACCTCCAGACTTGAGGACCTATACTGCTGCCTGCAGCACACTGCGCCCAAAAGCAATATCTTCATGCCTTCTTACATCCACCTGATAAAATTTGGTGAATGTATGTATTGAAGACCAAGTTGCGGCCTTACAGATCTGAACCATGGAGACCTGGTGACGCACTGCCCAAGAGGCACTAACTGACCTGGTAGAGTGCGCCTTAACTTGAAATGGGGGAATCTTACCCCTTAAATCATAAGTCTTCCCGAATCCACTTAGCGACTGTGGATTTCGACGCAGCCTACCCTTTCTTAGGACTCTCTGGCAGTACAAATAAGACATCAGTCTTCCGAATCTGAGCAGTTGTCTTTAAACAGACTTTGTCCGCTCTCACCATATCAAGACAATGTAGTGACTTTTCTTCCCTGGAGCATGGTTTTGGAAAAAACGATGGCAGGACAATATTTTGGTTCAGGTGAAAACCTGAGACCACTTTTGGCAAAAAATCTGGACGAGGGCATAACACCACTCTGTCCTTATGAATAATCAAATACGGCTCTTTACAAGAACAGCCAATTCCAAAACCTCCTTGCTGAGGATATAGCAACCAAGAACACCAGCTTCCTTGTCAGAAGGACTAAGGCAATATGCTGTATCGGTTCAGATGGCTGTTTTTGTAACACTGACAAAACTAAGTTTAAGTCCCAAGGGCTCAAAGGTAATATAACTGGCAGATTAATCCGCATCAACCCTTGCATAAAACCCCGGACTAAAGAATGTGTAGCAAGCGGTCTTTGAAATAAGACCGATAAAGCTGAGACCTGGCCTTTAATAGTACTCAAGGCCAACTTCATCTCTACCCCTAATTGTAGAAAGGCAAGAATTCTGCCTATGATATAACTCTATGAGGGTGCCAACCCTTGGATTCACACCAGGAAACATAAGCCCTCCAGACTCTATAATATTCAGTACTGAAAGCTGGCTTCCTTGCATTAATCAAAGTAGAGATAACTGACTCGGAAAGCCCACATTTCTTCATAATGTGGGTTTCAATAGCCAAGCCGTTAAATTTTGCGTTCCTAAGGTAGGATGGAATATCGGCCCCTGTGAGAGTAGGTCTGGCCGTAGTGGAAGGGATAATGGATCCTCCACCGCCATCTTTACAATTTCTGCATACTATGACCTTCTGCTGGGGCTACCAGAATTACCGTCTTTCTTTCCAGCTTGATCCTGCAAAGAAGTCGTGGCAGCAACTGAATAGGGGGGAATGCATAGATCAGTGAGAACTGATTCCACGAGGTCACCAACGCATCTGTTCCGCATGCGAGTGGATCCCTTGTTCTGGACACAAAGTTGACCAACTTCATGTTGAATCTGGACACCAGAAGATCTACGTCGGGAGTCCCCCATCTTTGTCAAGAGCCCAAAAAATGTCGGGTGAAGGGACCATTCCCCCGGGAATAACTGCTGGTGACTCAAGTAGTCCGCCTGCCAATTCTCTACTCCCCGTATGAAGACTGCTGATAGGCACGGAACATTGCTTTCTGCCCAAGTTAGAATATGGTTCAAAATCCAGAAATCAAGATAGAGAAGGGGATATCACTGCTCCAGGTAGGTCAAACAAAGGTAAAAAAAAACTCTCCTCTGGTTTAGAAGCCCAGGTGCTGGCAATGCATATAGCAATTAAAACCGGAAGAAGTTCTGGACAGCCGCACTCCAAAAAAGCTTTTATTCAAAAAATGTAATCAAAAATACATGCCACAGCAGAACGGACAAAGAGCTTACGCGTTTCACACTACAAACAGTGCTTAATCATAGCTATGATTAAGCACTATTTGTAGCGCTTAATCATTGTAGCGGATGCCCCTGGCCAGGGGAAAGAGTCCACTTAAATGAAGGACGTTTATACTTTCTTTTGACTGGCAAAAGAGTACTCTTCCCACTAGAAATCATTTGGATGTATTTGTCCAAATCATCCCCAAATAGTTGATCCCCACGAAAAGGGAAACTAGTCAGAAGCCTTTTGCAAGGTGCTTCGGCTGACCAATTTTTTAACTATAGGATCCTACGCATGTGTATTAGTACAAGCGCAAGGCAGGACGCCTGGTGAATAGGGTCTTTCATGGCGTCTATGGCAAAACATAATGCCTTTGGTAGTTCGGCCAAATTTACGGGCCTGTTGTGCAGGGACCTCCTTAAGGGCCTGTCTAAACTGGTCCTTTAGGGACTGACAGATGCCAATTGCAGCGACTGCAGGTTGAGCAACGGCCCCTGCCAAGGAAAAAGAGGATTTTAACAGCAATTCCAACCTTTTATCTGTTGGATCTTTAAGCATTTGTGCATTGTCTACTGGGCAAGTTAGACTTTTATTCACACTGGAAATAGCAGCGTCAACTGCTGGTACATTCCATTTCTTGGTGAATTTTTCCTCAATAGGATAGAGAGCTGAGAATCTATTTGGAGGGAGAAAGTGCTAATCCGGGTGATCCCATTCAGCATAAATATGTTTTTCTAGTAATGCATGTACAGGAAACGCATGAAAAGGCTGTAAAATTTTTAGGGAACCTAAAGAAGATGCAGAACTTTTAGCTGACTCCATTATGGGGTAGCTTGAAAGAGGAACGAACCATCTCCGTAAGAGATTGTACCAGCAATTTCTCAGATTGTGAGGCTGAAAAAGGTTCATCCACTGTTGTCTCCTCTGAAGAGAAGTCATCGGTTTGCCTTTCCTCCTGATCGCCTGAGGGCAACACCTCATCCTGTACCCACTGTTCCCTTGGTATGGGGTCTTTGGTGGGGGAGGGGGATCTAACACGCTTCCTATCCCTTTGGATGGAGGATGCGATTAAAGCCGCTAATCTTCCTTCTAGGCCCTGCAGGGCGGAGGAAAATGCATCTTCAGTCCCGAATACAGGGGCTGAGATGTGGGAAGCAGCTGCACCACCAATTGGTCCTAATGACTCACCCTGGCTTGCCACAATTGGTAATTCAGGAGAGGATGACAGTGTGGAGGCACGACTGGAGTTCCCAGCGCCTGGGGGTGGAATTTTTGGTACCTTTTTTGTGGTGTCTTTTTTGGAAGTCATAGTGCTAAGAACAAAAGCAGAGGCACTAAGTAAATGCACTATTTGCTGAGCAGTAGTCTAGCAATATAATGCCGCTATATAAAGTTCAGCTTGGTGCTGAGTAACAATGTATTTCCTGTACTGGAAATGCCTGCATACATCCCTTATGTGCCCCAGCACTCCTGTGTCCTGTGTGTCAGACTTTCATCTCTTCGGTTGGTTAACTGATAGAGATCTTCTGTTAAATGAACAGCATCTTTTTAAAAGCCTCAGGTGTGCTGCTCCACGTGGACGCTACGTCCCGCACACAGCGCCCCCCGCCACTAACCCGCCCCTCTCTTTGTTTTAAATTGACAGCATTCGGTCTGTGCAGACCCATAGGAGAGGCGGCTTGTCCTCATATGGACAGGGCTGGGGATAAACTTTATGGCCATGTGGGGGATATAAAAAAAAACAAAAAACACACACACAGGGAAGCCGCCACTGCACCACCCGAGGGGGGGGGATGGGGGGGAGTTCAACCGTTGTTTGTACCTCCCAACCCCATTAGTTTCCTCAGGGGGGAGAAGAACATGTGCTTTGACCTGAAAAAAAAGGTGCTGCAAACTTTGTTCCTGATTAAAAAATTTGCCATGCTGCTGAGACCACACACCTGCTTTTTAGCTGGACACTGAGCTGCTGAGAAGCGACGTATCAAGGTATGTGCATTTGATCCCTCTAGTGGAGATTTTAAGGCATAACAACATTTTACTCATGGAAGAAACAACCATTGGTGAACTTTTTACAGTTCCTAGGCCTCTTCTCTTACCTTATCCTCGCTGCAGGATACTGCTGTAACAGACAGATCCCAACTTCACCCATCACGGCGGGCTGCGTATAGCAAACCATCAAGGTCCCTTTTATAGGGGTGCTACTCCCTTGGACCTACAACCCCTGGCAAAAATTATGGAATCACCAGTCCCTGAGGATGTTCCTTCAGTTGTTTATTGTTGTAGAAAAAAAAGCAGATCACAGACATGGCCAAAAAATAAAGGCATTTCAAATGGCAACTTTCTGGCTTTAAGAAATACTAAAAGAAATCAAGAAAAATAATTGTGGTGACCATTAACAGTTACATTTATAGAACAAGCACAGGGAATAAATTATGGAATCACTCAATTCTGAGGAAAAAATTCTGGAATCGCCCAGTAAATTTACATTACAAACACTAACACCTGCATCAGATTAAATCTGCTTGTTAGTATGTAGGTAAAGAGGGTAAATCATCACGCAGTGTTGCACAAGATGTTGGTTGTTCACATTCAGCTGTGTCTAAAACATGGACCAAATACAAACAACATGGGAAGGTGGTTAAAGGCAAGCATACTGGTAGACCAAGGAAGACATCAAAGCGTCAAGACAGAAAACTTAAAGCAATATGCCTTGAAAACAGAAAATGTACAACAAAACAAATGAGGAACAAATGGGAGGAAACTGGAGTCAACATCTGTGACCGAACTGTAAGAAACCGCCTAAAGGAAATGGGATTTACATACAGAAAAGCTAAAAGAAAGCCATCTCTAACACCTAAACACAAAAAAAAACAAGGTTACAATGGGCTAAGGAAAGGCAATCGTGGACTGTGGATGATTGGATGAAAGTCATATTCAGTGATGAATCTCGAATCTGCATTGGGCAAGGTGATGATGCTGGAACTTTTGTTTGGTGCCGTTCCAATGAGATTTATTCAGACGACTGTCTGAAGAAAACATGCAAATTTCCACTGTCAATTATGATATGGGGCTGCATGTCAGGTAAAGGCACTGGGGAGATGGATGTCATTAAATCTTCAATAAATCACAGGTTTACATTGAGATTTTGGACACTTTTCTTATCCCATCTATTGAAAGGATGTTTGGGGATGATGAAATCATTTATCAAGATGATAATGCATCTTGCCATAGAGCAAAAACTGTGAAAAAATTCCTTGAAGAAAGACACATAAGGTCAATGTCATGGCCTGCAAACAGTCCGGATCTCAATCCAATTGAAAATCTGTGGTGGAAGTTTAAGAAAATGGTCCATGACAAGGCTCCAACCTGCAAAGATGATTTGGCAACAGCAATCAGAGAAGGCTGGAGCCAGATTGATGAAGAGTACTGTTTATCACTCATTAAGTCAATGCCTCAGAGACTGCAAGCAGTTATAAAAGCCAGAGGTGGTGCAACAAAGTACTAGTGATGTGTTGGAGTGTTATTTTGTTTGTTTTTCATGATTCCATAATTTTTTCCTCAGAGTTGAGTGATTCCATAATTTATTCCCTGTGTTTGTTCTATAAATCTAACTGTTACTGGCCACCACAATTATTTTTCTTGATTTCTTTTAGTGTTTCTTAAAGCCAGAAAGTTGTCATTTGAAATGCCTTTAGTTTTTGGCCATGTCTGTGATCTGCTTTTTTTCTACAACAATAAACAACTGAAGGAACATCCTCAGGGACTGGTGATTCCATAATTTTTGCCAAGGGTTGTATATTAGAACCCCGCCAGGAAAAACTTTAGGTAATGTAGCATGACCAAAGTCCTGGGTCCCGGGGCCCAGCCCTGCAGAGAGAGGCTTTACAGGCAAAACCTTGTGCTTCATATACGAGGCCTGGGTACCATCCACCTTGGCCTCAGTGGCACTTTGGATGGATCCGGTCTGTGGATTCAGTGGTATGTCTGAAGGTGGCCCATAACCCATTAAGTTATTACTTAGGCTCTGTGTCCCATGATGTACGAAAAAGAAATATATATTTTTTTTAAAACTGTCAATTTCGGCCAAGTGCATCCTGAATGTTAATTTAGGTGCATCACTATAGAAAGCATATCCATTTCTGTGGCTTCTGTCATTGTACTTAGAACTGACTGGTTAAAGTGTGCCTGTTTAATGATGGAGGTATGTAGTAATATTTCTGATACAAGCATTTTTTAAAATGATGCAAGAAAAAAAAAGGACCCACAAACTGTAGTTCACCTTGTCACAACTACAGTAGCATGGGGTGGACAGGGGTCACCTTTCTGTCTCCCTGTGTTGGTGTCTCCTGTACATGCTTTATGTTGCTATAGTGGAGACAATAGGAACTGACCCTTTTATTCTTGCACTATAGACAGTTTGAATGTGGTGTAACTGCAGGAAATGGTGTCTCACTACAAACTGAGCACAGGTATATCTTATTTCTTTTTCAATGTAGGTCAGTGATCAACCCTACAACCTGTGTCTGTTTGCCACATATTGGCACTATGACCACTGGAGTATTTGCATTTTGCAGAGTAAAATGACTGGAGGGATTACTTTGACACAGATGGACAGCTTCAACATGTATTGCAATAAATGTGAACTAAAAATACCTGTTTTTGTGCAACGTTTACTAGAATTTGTGTATAGCAGTGTGAAGATGGCCTATTCAGAATTTTAAGTATTAACATGAGGTCACACCCCTTTAGTATCTGATGGTTTATATATGTATAAGCAATTTGGATTTGAGCACAGGTATATCTTATTTCTTGTGCATTGGAGGTCAGTGACTAAAACCTGTGGTCTCCTATAACTTGTGTTTATTTGCCCATTATTGAAACTATACCCACTGGAGCGTTTGCATTTTGCAGAGTAGGGACTGGCTACAGAGGGATTACTTTGACGCAGTTGGCCAACTTAAAGCGGAGCTCCACCCAAAAAGGGAAGCTGTGCTTATCTTCCTCCTCTCCCCCGCCCACTTCCGGTGCCGCATTGGACACCTTTCGAGGGGGAACGGGTACCTGGTTTTGATAAATGTGCTTCCTGTAAGTGCATTTAAAAAAAAAAAAGGGGGGGGGAGTGTGTTTTACATATTAAAATTTTAAGATGGAATTACGCTGTGTGCAAGTTTTTTTGATAGGAGAGCATCTAGATGGGAGGACTATCTTGCACATAGAGGACCCCTTATGAGAGAAAATAACTGCATGACAGCCGAGTTATACACAGAGATCTGGTGAGTTCAATACCCTAAGGGATAGGTTCTCACGAGGTGCGCTGCAGGAACTCGTGAATGGAATCTGACATTTGATACTTATGAACTATTTTTAGGACACTTATGGTTTTTATATTGAATTGTATAGCCACTTAGGGTGGAACATACCCGTGGAGCGCTGCTAGTGTGGTGATGCCTGTTTTTTAAGCATATATTATGAAAGCAAGCATACACAGGGTGCCGTGAAGAGGCCTTGCAGCTTATGCATGCGTTTGCAAATGCGTGCTAACTAAACCCCTGTTTTTATCGCAGACTTTTGGACAGGTTAATTTAGTCAGTTGCCAGACTGGTTGGTGAGTTGAGCTATGGAATGTTCTGTTTTTGTCTTTCATGTGATAGCCCTTCCATGTGCTCCTTGCTGTGAAGGCCAGTTATAGGTGGGGGCAGGGGCCATTTGTTTGTTACTGGTGTAAATATGGTCCGGGGACATACTGAACACCTTTGCTGCCACTGTGCTCTTGCTGGGTTACCAGTGTGCTCCTGTTATTTAAAGGGGGATTGGGCTGTCTCCAGGCCCACCTGCCCCTCATCCATCTATTTAATGCATGTGCTTCCATTGTGGAGACGCTTATAAATTCGGTAGCGTTAGGACTGCAAGCATACACAGGGTGCCGTGAAGAGGCCTTGCAGCTTATGCATGCGTTTGCAAATGCATGCTAACTAAACCCCTGTTTTTATTATAAAAGAGCAATTACCGTATTTATTGTCGAATAACACGCACATTCATTTTAAGAGGGAAGTTTCAGGAAAAAACTTTTGAAGCAAAATAAGGGTCAGTGCCCATCTGCAGCCTCACCACTGCCATCAATGCAGCCTGATCAATGCCCATCTACAGCCTCACAAGTGCCATCAATGCAGTAGCCTCACCATTGCCATCAATGCAGCAGCCTCACCATTGCCATCAATGCAGCAGCCTCACCATTGCCATCAATGCAGCAGCCTCACCATTGCCATCAATGCAGCCTGATCGATGCCCATCTGCAGCCTAGAGGGGACAGGGAGGGGGGAGGGACGAGTGCCGACAGATTACATACAGTGAGAATCTCCTATGATAGACAGAACAGTAGTCCAATGGTGGCCCAGGAGACAGGATTTCTTATTACAGTGGCCGCCAAGTAAACAGGAGATTCTCACTGTATGTAATCTGAGGGTGCTCCCCCCTCATTGTCCCCTCCCTGGCAGCTAAAATTGAAGTATGGGCGTATAACACGCACACGCTATTTGCACCCAATTATCATGGTGAAAAAGTGAGTGTTATACGCCAATAAATACAGTAATAACTTCAGCAGTAAGTATATTTTAGCAGCAGGCTTTTATGGATTTTCACTGCCCACAGACTATCCCATGCCATTCATGCCTGGTCCACTCCACAGTAACTAAATTCTATTGAGCAAAGTTTGTACCTGAGCAGGAGAATGGGATGCGCCACAGCAAGCTTGCGACAAGCCAAATTGGCTTCGGACATTCGACTATCCTTCACATCATTTGTTTCAGCCAGCAGAGTAATGAAGCGGTGTATTAGGCCATCCATCTGATGCAATAAATTTGGAAATAAAGGATGTGATTTTCTTTGGGAAATTACACTCATTTCATAAATGTTAAAAGCTAATTACATTTTGAAGTACTGTTGAATAACATTCATCAAGTCATCGAATGTACTAAGAATTTTTGTACAAAAATGTATGACAATATACTAGTGTATGACCAGCTTAAAGAAAAAGGAACACATGCTATAGAATATCACCAGCAGGCAGAAGGGTGAGAGAGTAATGAAAGAAATCTAGAGGTGGAGAAGAAGGGGTAGCATTAGCAGCCAGTTTGGCTTTACTGCTTGCCACAGTACTGTCAGGACTGATCAGGGGGATGCTCTTTAATTGTACTACTCCTTTATTGTACAATCACAGGATAGGTAATTCTGGCCCTGGCTGTATTGTTCATCAGCAGTGCAAAGGACCAGCTGTGACATACTGAGAAGTCTCAGTACTACAAACTTTCAAAAGAGTTCACATAGTGAAAAGCATATATTTAAAATGTATCAAAACTCAAGAAAAAATTGTTAGGCTGCTTTCACACTGAGGCGCTTTACAGGCGCTATAGCGCTAAAAATAGCGCCTGCAAAGCGCCTGTAAAGAGCCTCTCCTCTCACTCCAGTGTGAAAGCCTGAGTGCTTTTACACTGGAGCGGTGTGCTGGCAGGACGCTAAAAAAAAGTCCCGCAAGCCGCATCTTTGAGGCACTGTTGGAACGGTGTATAAACCGCTCCTACAGCGTCCCTGCCCATTGAAATCAATGGGCAGCTCCGCCGAAGTGCAGGTGCTTTTAACCCTTTTTCGGCCGTTAGCGGGGGTTAAAATCGCCCCCTAGCGGCTGAAAAGCGCCGCAAAAACTATTCTAAAGCGCCGCTAAAAAATAGCTGCGCTTTGCCGTCAGCACCCCAGTGTGAAAGTAGCCTTAGTATTGCAGCTCACCAGTCCTTACAGTTGTGCTCATAAGTTTACATAGCCTGGAAGAATTTATGATTTCTTGCCCATTTTTCAGAGAATATGAATGATAACACAAAAACTTTGCTTTCACTCATGGATAGTGTTTGGCTGAAGCCATTTATTATCAATCAACTGTGTTTACTCCTTTTAAATCATAATCACAACAGAAACTACCCAAATGACACTGATCAAAAGTTTACATACCCTGGTGAATTGGGCTTGATAACATGCACACAAGTTGTCACAAAGGGGTTTAAATGGCTATTAAAGGTAACCATCCTCACCTGTCATCTGTTTGCTTGTAATTAGTGTGTGTGTGTATAAAAGGTTAATGAGTTTCTGGACTCCTGACAGACCCTTGCATCTTTAATCCAGTGCTTCACTGACGTTTCTGGATTCTGAGTGATAGGGAAAGCAAAAGAGTTGTCAAAGGATCTGTGGGAAAAGGTAGTTGAACTGTATAAAACAGGAAAGGGATATATAAAGATATCCAAGGAATTGAGAATGTCAGTCAGCAGTGTTCAAACTCTAATCGAGAAGAAGAAAATGACGGGTTCTGTTGAAAACAAACCAGTCAGGTAGACCAACTAAAATTTTAGCCACAACTGCCAGAAAAATTGTTTAGGATGCAAAGAAAACCCCACAAATAACTTCAGGTGAAATACAGGACTCCCTGAAAACATGTGGTGTGGCCGTTTCAAGATGCACAATAAGGAGGCACTTGAAGAAAGATGGGCTGCATGGTCGAGTCACCAGAAGAAAGCCATTACTACGCAAATGCCAAAGTATCCCGCTTACAATACGCCAAACAGCACAGAGACAAGCCTCAAACCTTTTGGCACAAAGTCATTTGGAGTAATGAGACAAAAATTTAGCTTTTTGGCCACAACCATAAACACTACATTTGGAGAGGAGTCAACAAGGCCTATGATGAAAGGTACACCATTCCTACTGTGAAACACAAAGGTGGATCGTTGATGTTTTGGAGATGTGTGAGCTACAAAGGCACAGGAAATTTGGTCAAAATTGATGGCAAGATGAATGCAGTAGGTAATCAAAAAATACTGGAGGAACATTTGCATTCCTCAGCCAGGAAGCTGCGCGTGGGACATACTTGGACATTCCAACATGACAATGATCCAAAACACAAGGCCAAGTCAACCTGTCATTGGCTATAGCAGAATAAAGTGAAGGTTCTGGAGTGGCCATCTCAGTCTCCTGACCTCAATATCAAGAAGCCACTCAGGGGAGATCTCAAACATGCATTTCATGCAAGACAGCCCAAGAATTTACAGGAACTGGTGGCTTTTTGCCAAGAGGAATGGGCAGCTTTACCATCTGAGAAGATAAAGAGCCTCATATACAAATACCACAAAAGACTTCAAGCTGTCATTGATGTTAAAGGGGGCAATACACGGTATAAAGAACTGGGGTATGTAAACTTTTGATCAGGGTCATTTGGGTAGTTTCTTTCGTGCTTATGATATAAAGAGAGTAAACACACTTGAATGATAATAAATGGCTTCAGCCAAACATTAACCATGAGTGAAACGTTTTTGTGTTATCATTCGTATTCTCTGAAAAAGACAACTGTAGATGTGGAGACTGCATTTGTTTTTGTTTCCCCTGCCCCCCCCATCTTTGTCCTTTATGTTGAAAAACCTGCCATCAACAAAATGCTGTTCTAAGCTGACAAAAGTACAGAGCAGCGTTGTCACCCCAGGAAAGGGAGTGTGTTAGGACTGCACAACACCAATAAGAGTTCAGAACACCTCCCTCTCTTTTCTATGTTTTGTAGTCTACAGCAGGGAACAATAACTGGTAACAGGTCAGAGGCAGAGAGCACAGGAAGTTATTGGCTCACAGGATTTCTGGTTAGAGGAACAGCTATTCTATTTTTGGTCAAACAGATAACAAAAAAAGCTTTCATTGATTTAACAGACAATAATGAGAAAATAAGAGAAACTTTTTTGGAGTTTATAGTTTGAACTGTTTTACCTGACAGGAAATGTTCAGTTTTGCTCAGCTACTCATACATACCAAATTTTCTCCCTTGCAGTTAAAGGGGAAGTATGGGTTTATGAAAAATCAAACATCTACCGTATATACTCGAGTATAAGTCGTTCCGAGTATAAGTCGAGGCCCTAATTTACCACAAAAAAAAAAATGGGAAAAACTTATTGGCCCGAGTATAAGACGAGGGTGAGAAATGCACAGCTACTCTAAGTGGAGAAGAGGGTCAACAATGCCCATTTGCAGCATCACTGTGCCCATTTGCATGCCTCACTGTGCCCATTTGCAACCATAGGTCCCCTGAACTTCAAACTCAGTAGTTATGGGTTCCTAGATGCCCCCTAGCTGCAGCCAAAATTTGGGGTCTCTGAACCCAAAGGGTCCCAAAATGACATTGCTGCAGATGGACACAGTTGACCGAATTTGGGGCCCCGTATCTCGGGGCCACTTAGTGCTAAGAACCCCAAATTTGGTGTGCAAACCTAGTAGAACTAGCACCATAAAATTTTCAAAGCTGGCGTTTCTAGCACCAAGTGGCCCCGAGATACAGGGCCCCAAAAATCAGTTCAGAAAATGTCAAGCACTTTTCTGCAGCAAAGAATGACATTTTCCGAACCAGTTTTGGGGCCCCGTTTCTCAGGGCCACTTGGTGCTAGGAACTTCAGCTTTGGATATGTTGTGGTACCAGTTCCACTGGGTTTGCACACCAAATTTGGGGTTCCTAGAACCAAGTGGCCCTGAGATATAGGGCCCCAAAGTCGGTTCAGAAAATGTCAAGCACTTTTCTGCAGCAGAGAATGACATTTTCCGAACCGATTTTAGGGCCCCGTATCTCGGGGCCACTTAGTGCTAGGAACTTCAGCTTTGGATATGTTGTGGTACCAGTTCCACTGGGTTTGCACACCAAATTTGGGGTTCCTAGCACCTGAGATACGGGGCCCCAAAGTCGGTTCGGAAAATGAATTTTTTGCTGCAGAAAAGTGCTTGACTCGAGTATAAGTTGAGGGGAGTACTTTCAGCACAAAAAAATGTGCTGAAAAATTCGACTTCTACTCGAGTATATACGGTATATTCACCGTATGGGACATGATTAGTGCTCGCAGCTGTCAGTTCATCACTGAGAGATGGGGGAGATTTTATTAGGTAGCTCGCAGGATCTTTACATTTGTTTGATCCATATTCACCCCCATTCAGAAGCATCTCTGATGCGGCAGCTGTCTCATGTCAGCTCTAGGACCAAGAACTGAACGATCACATGACTGATGATCACTCCGCTCTCAGTCTGCTAGGAGTGGAAAGCAGTGACTATCAGTCAGCACTCTCCGCTCTGCCCTTCCAGCATGCCCGCTGAGAAGGGGAGTGGGTGCAGCTGGTTCTGCCTCTCAGCCACATGTTGAAAGGAGGAGACAGCTGTCATATAGGCAACCAGGTGGATTCCAACACCACTGCAAAGATCCTTCCAGAGCCAGGAGTGGCTCTGCTCTGTTAGCTGATAACGAGCAGTAACTCACTATCAGCGCACTCTGGGGCACAGGAGAACAAAAGTGTGTGCTCCTATAGCCCACAAGAGAAGTATGAACAAAAATGCTTCTCTTTTAAGTAACAGAATCTAGTAAACACTTCACTCCTTGCCTGCTGCTTAGTTATATGCCTCATATCCCTTCCTGTAAGTGGTCTTTGTTAGAACAGTAGAGATGTGCAATGCAATAGAACCCCAACTGGCTCACAATGCTGCCCTCTTCCAGCTCTCATGTTCAAGGGTTTATGGGGTGCCAATATAAAAGATAAACTCCAGGCACTTATATTAGTGTTATATAATCAGTTGTACTGATTTATTTTTTATAGGAACACATTAATGGATTAAATGGAGGCTTTTAAAGCAGTGTGTTGTCCCCCCCCCTCAAAAATTAAAAGTCTAGGACACTTACCTGTCCTGGATTCCAGCGATGTCGACACCACAGCCGATGCTGTCGGATGCTGCCTCTGCCATTGTCGGTAAGGGAACCCGGCAGTAAAGCCTTGCGGCTTCATCATCGTGTCCCTACTGCGCATGCGTGAAGCGAGCTGCACTCTCTTACTGGCCTGGCAGCAGTAGGAGTAGGAGGGGGATGGACTTCTGACGTACCTCCGATGGAAGTGGGGACAGGGTACCTGTAACAGGTAACCCCCCTCCGAAAGGTGCCAAATGTGGCACCGGATGGGGGGAGGAATCAGATAAGCAAAAGTTCCACTTTTTGGTGGAACTCCGCTTTAACCACTTGCCGACCGCCTCACGCCTATATACGTGAGCAAAATGGCATGGGCAGGCAAAATCACGTACCTGGTACGTGATTGCCTTCCCGCGGGCGGGGGGTCCGATCGGACCCCCCCCCCCGGTGCCAGCGGCGGTCGGCATTTGTCTGGGAGTGATCAGAAATGAGAGGGGGAAGCCATCCAATCGTGGCCCCCCCTCGCGATCGCTCCCAGCCAATGAGAAACATCCCCTGCCTCTGTATAGTACACAGAGGCAGAGGATGTGATGTCATCTCTCCTCGGCTCTGCAGTTTCCGTTCCGGCGCCGAGGAGAGAAGACATCTGAGTAAGTGTAAAACACAACACAGTAGAACATGCCAGGCATACTTTACACCCCCGATCCCCCCCCCATCACCCCTCCCCCCTCCCTGACACCAAGCAGGTTTTTTTTTTTTTCCCTGATTACTGCATGGTGTCAGTTTGTGACAGTTAGAAGTGGTAGGGCAGTTCGTATTAGCCCCCTTTAGGTCTAGGGTACCCCCTAACCCCCCAATAAAGTTTTAACCCCTTGATCAACCCCCGACACCAGTGTCGCTAAGCGATCATTTTTCTGATCGCTGTATTAGTGTCACTGGTGACGCTAGTTAGGGACGTAAATATTTAGGTTCGCCGTCAGCGTTTTATAACGACAGGGACCCCCATATACTACCTAATAAATGTTTTAACCCCTTGATTGCCCCCTAGCTAACCCTTTCACCACTGATCACTGTATAACCGTTACGGGTGACGCTGGTTAGTTTGTTTATTTTTTATAGTGTCAGGGCACCCGCCGTTTATTACCGAATAAAGGTTTAGCCCCCTGATCGCCCGGCGGTGATATGCGTCGCCCCAGGCAGCGTCAGATTAGCGCCAGTACCGCTAACACCCACGCACGCAGCATACGCCTCCCTTAGTGGTATAGTATCTGTACGGATCAATATCTGATCCGATCAGATCTATACTAGTGTCCCCAGCAGTTTAGGGTTCCCAAAAACGCAGTGTTAGCGGGATCAGCCCAGATACCTGCTAGCACCTGCGTTTTGCCCCTCCGCCCGGCCCAGCCCACCCAAGTGCAGTATCGATCGATCACTGTCACTTACAAAACACTAAACGCATAACTGCAGCGTTAGCAGAGTCAGGCCTGATCCCTGCGATCGCTAACAGTTTTTTTGGTAGCGTTTTTGTGAACTGGCAAGCACCAGGCAGCGTCAGGTTAGTGCCAGTAGCGCTAACACCCACGCACGCACCGTACACCTCCCTTAGTGGTATAATATCTGATCGGATCAATATCTGATCCGATCAGATCTATACTAGCGTCCCCAGCAGTTTAGGGTTCCCAAAAACGCAGTGTTAGCGGGATCAGCCCAGATACCTGCTAGCACCTGCGTTTTGCCCCTCCCCCTGCGTTTTGCCCCTCTGCGTTTTATCACACCGATCTTGGTGTGGTCAGATGCTTTGAGGGCAGAGGAGAGATCTATTTTTTCAAAAAAGAGTACCTGTCACCACCTATTGCTATCATAGGGGATATTTACATACCCTGAGATAAGAATAAAAATGATTTAAAAAAAAAAAAAATGAAAGGAACAGTTTAAAAATAAGATAAAAAAAAAAAAAAAGCACCCCTGTCCCCCCTGCTCTCGCGCTAAGGCGAATGCAAGCGTCGGCCTGGCGTCAAATGTAAACAGCAATTGCACCATGCATGTGAGGTATCACCACGAAGGTCAGATCGAGGGCAGTAATTTTAGCAGTAGACCTCCTCTGTAAATCTAAAGTGGTAACCTGTAAAGGCTTTTAAAGGCTTTTAAAAATGTAGTAATTTTGTTGCCACTGCACGTTTGTGCGCAATTTTAAAGCATGTCATGTTTGGTATCCATGTACTCGGCCTAAGATCATCTTTTTTATTTCATCAAACATTTGGGCAATATAGTGTGTTTTAGTGCATTAAAATGTAAAAAAGTGTGTTTTTTCCACAAAAAATGCGTTTGAAAAATCGCTGCGCAAATACTGTGTGAAAAAAAATGAAACACCCACCATTTTAATCTGTAGGGCATTTGCTTTAAAAAAATATATAATGTTTGGGGGTTCAAAGTAATTTTCTTGCAAAAAAAAATAATTTTTTCATGTAATCAAAAAGTGTCAGAAAGGGCTTTGTCTTCAAGTGGTTAGAAGAGTGGGTGATGTGTGACATAAGCTTCTAAATGTTGTGCATAAAATGCCAAGACCCCATTTTGGAAAGTAGACACCCCAAGCTATTTGCTGAGAGGTATAGTGAGTATTTTGCAGACCTCACTTTTTGTCACAAAGTTTTGAAAATTGAAAAAAAAAAAAAATTTTTCTGGTCTTTCTTCATTTTCAAAAACAAATGAGAGCTGCAAAATACTCACCATGCCTCTCAGCAAATAGCTTGGGGTGTTCCAAAATGGGGTCATTTGGGGGGGGGGGTTGTGCCATCTTGGCATTTTATGGCCTTCAAAACTGTGATAGGTAGTGAGGAGTGAAATCAAAAATTTATGCCCTTAGAAATCCTGAAGGCAGTGATTGGTTTTCGGGGCCCCGTACGTGGCTAGCCTCCCAAAAAGTCCGACACATGTGGTATCCCCGTACTCAGGAGAAGCAGCTGAATGTATTTTGGGGTGCAATTCCACATATGCCCATGGCCTGTGTAAGCAATATATCATTTAGTGACAACTTTTTGTAAATTTTTTTTTTTGTCATTATTCAATCACTTGGGACAAAAAAAATAAATATTCAATGGGCTCAACATGCCTCTCAGCAATTTCCTTGGGGTGTCTACTTTCCAAAATGGGGTCATTTGGGGGGGTTTTGTACTGCCCTGCCATCTTAGCACCTCAAGAAATGACATAGGCAGTCATAAACTAAAAGCTGTGTAAATTCCAGAAAATGTACCCTAGTTTGTAGACGCTATAACTTTTGCGCAAACCAATAAATATACGCTTCTTGACATTTTTTTTAACCAAAGACATGTGGCCGAATACATTTTGGCCTAAATGTATGACTAAAATTGAGTTTATTGGATTTTTTTTATAACAAAAAGTAGAAAATATCATTTTTTTTCTAAATTTTCGGTCTTTTTCCGTTTATAGCGCAAAAAATAAAAAAAAGGCAGAGGTGATCAAATACCATCAAAAGAAAGCTCTATTTGTGGGAAGAAAAGGACGCAAATTTAGTTTGGGTACAGCATTGCATGACCGCGCAATTAGCAGTTAAAGCGGCGCAGTGCCGAATTGTAAAAAGTGCTCTGGTCAGGAAGGGGGTAAATCCTTCCGGGGCTGAAGTGGTTAAGCTGAACACCTGTCAGTTGAAAAAATTCACTTTGCAGAGCCCCCCAAAATACCACTGAAACTGTTAAATGATCATTTTGTGTGGGGGAGAGGAATAAGGTGAGAATCGCTCCCAGACAGTGAAACTAGGAACATTCACCTCGGAAACCTGGGCAATCTCCTGCGGAGTCCCTCAAGGATCACCCTTGTCACCAGTACTATTCAACATATACATCCGCCCACTTCTCAATATCATCAGGAAAACCGACCTCTGCTTCCATTCATACGCTGACGACACCCAACTCTACCTTCGCATCAACGGACAAAAAGACCTTCATCAGCAATTACAGAAATGTCTCACCTTAATAGATGACTGGATGACCACCAGCTCCCTCAAACTTAACAGATCAAAAACAGAGCTTCTTCTCCTACATGCCAACAAAAATTCCAAAATAAAGACTCCATGGACACCTCCCACCATCCTTGGACAGACCATCTGCCCAAACACCAAAGCCAAGAGTCTCGGAGTCATTTTTGACTCAGGAATGACAATGGACGCACAAATAGGATCAGTGGTGAGCGGATCCCACCATCTCCTCCGTCAACTACGCAGACTCATCCCCTTCATCCCAGAAGAGGACAAAGCGGCAGTTGTGGGAACAATCATCAATTCCCGACTCGACTACGCAAATTCGCTCTACGTAGGACTACCCCACTATCAGCTTGCGCGCTTACAACTCATCCAAAACACGGCGGCAAGACTGTTAACAGGAAAAAAACCCTGGGAATCCATCTCACCCTCCCTAAAGAGCCTACACTGGCTAACCATGAAGAATCAGATCACATTCAAGACCCTCTGCCTCACCCACAAATGCGTACAAGGAAACGCCCCACCATATCTCCGCGAGAAAATAAAACACTACACACCGAATCGCAGTCTTCGATCGGCTAACCAAAACCTCCTTACCATTCCCAAATACCGCTACAAAGCAAAGGGAGAACGAAGATTCGCAGTCCAAGGACCTCGACTATGGAATGCTCTTCCAACTAACATCCGTATGGAAGAAAACCACCAGGCCTTCAGGAAAAAACTAAAGACCTTCCTCTTCTGAGAAAGCTGACATCAGAGAATGCATCCAGCGCCTTGAGGCGATTCAGTTCGCATTTGCAGCGCTTTACAAATCATTCATTCATTCATTCATTCAATACTTATGTATGTTAGTCCTTACTCCAGCAGGATTTCTCTTTGTGGTACAAACACTTTCCTGTAGGTGCTTCTCTTTGCAGTTTGACAGGTTATAGATCTTTGGCGTGATCACACACAAAGCAGGTCCTGCATTGTACCTAAAGATGTGAAGGTCCCACCCATGGGTTTAATACTGCTTTAAGTATATAAATTAGCGGATCATTGCAACTACTCGTGTGTTAAATGTGTTTAATCCTAACCCTCTAACTTCCACTTTTTCTGAGGGGGAACAAGGAGGAAAGAAGGGTGAAGAGTTGGGTTTTCAAATCCCTGGACAGCTAATCACCCATAGAGATAAGTGCAGAGTGGACTGGGAGAAAGGGAGGGCGAATGATGTTAGTTCACCTTTTGTGAAAAGGTGAACTTACACTTTAATAAATATTAGAACTCACTGCTGTGTGCAGGTTTTGCATAATATTCACCAAGAGTGAAAGCAGACGGGAGCCTCTGTTGAGCACTATCATGACTCTTATTGACCGTTAGGGTAGAGTAGGTGTCTTCATAGGGTAAGCTGCATTATAATACATTTTAGTTCTTGTGTTTAGATATGTTTTAAGCGGTTTTCCATACTGGCAAAAAAGCCAACCTAACCAAACCAAATATTTTCTGACCCATTTTATGGTATTTATAGTAGTTACAGGAGGCTGGATATAGTACAGACTTCTAACAGATGCACAGCTATATTCAGTTATTACTTTAAATAACCAGTGAACAAATCGCATGACCCTCCTTTCAAGATGTCACTGTATTTACTACTGAACTACAAGTGTGTATGAAGTTTGCTTGATATTGCAGTTCAGTGGGGGTGATAGAAGAGGGATCCCTTACCTTACAGGTGTTACTGTCTGTGGCTCCCTCGCTGGTCAGTAAGATTTCTGGAACAGGATTGATCATTTCAGGAAGCTGCAGATACAACTGCAGAAGAAAGTCTCGGCAGTGCTTCCCCAAAGAGCTAGAGAGATAAACGCTGCATTAGAGGATTTATTCTGACCTTTCAGATCATGCACTTAAAGTCTAAAAATCTATTGAGAGGATCAGGAAACAAATGTGTTTGTTTAACTCGACAATCCAAGTAAAGCCATGTTGCATATAGTAAAACTCGCAGTGACAGCAAACAAAGTCAAACTGAGCAGCATAACAACACACAGGTACAGAAAACAGCAATATTTTGCAGAACTTTCGGGTATACTTAAAAGCCTCACCTGTTTCCCCAGCGTTTTACACAGTTAGTTAAATGCTCTGTCACTTTTCTGATGCTTTCCTGGTTCCCATGACAACAGTTAATTAGTAAGGGCAGACGAGACTGGATCAGTGGAAAGGAGGCCTCGTCGGGCCCCTGACTCCTAGTTTCAGCCTCTGTGATAATAAGATCCACAAGACAGATGAGCTCTGATGGTTTCAGATGCAGTACAAACTCCTCACGCCCTTTCTGGATTAAAAACAAGAGCAAAATGCTTCTAATACAAATCACAGGGAAGTTTGGGAAGAAACAGCAGCTAGATAACACTGTACCTGTGGTGTGCGCTGGTCTCTCCCTTGCCATATACGAGGAATGTGAACACATGCCCACAAGAAGTCTAATGAAGCGGAGGGATCAAACCTACCAACAAAAAATGTCAAAATTACTTTTTTTTTTTCCATACTGCAATGGTAATTTTTTTATGCATCTGATCATGTTGGAGGCTATTTTCTTGTTTTTAGACAAAAGTCTTCTTTTTGATTGATCATCAGGCAACAGATAATTATTTAAAATGATGCTCAAATCTCTGACATTGGAATAATAGCAGTTCTAAGTATGCTGAGCACAAGAAGCAATCCAGTAGTAGAACAATTCCTGGAGCCTGGTAGCCAATCTACCATAAACAACACCGAAACACAACATCCAACACACACACAAAAAAAAAAAACGAATTTCACAGAGAATTGCATAAACTGTAGGGCAGACCAAAGTATAAGCTCTACTGCCAGAATGCCTCTGTTTTTTAGCAATGGTAATTTTTTTATGCATCTGATCATGTTGGAGGCTATTTTCTTGTTTTTAGACAAAAGTCTTCTTTTTGATTGATCATCAGGCAACAGATAATTATTTAAAATGATGCTCAAATCTCTGACATTGGAATAATAGCAGTTCTAAGTATGCTGAGCACAAGAAGCAATCCAGTAGTAGAACAATTCCTGGAGCCTGGTAGCCAATCTACCATAAACAACACCGAAACACAACATCCAACACACACACAAAAAAAAAAAAACGAATTTCACAGAGAATTGCATAAACTGTAGGGCAGACCAAAGTATAAGCTCTACTGCCAGAATGCCTCTGTTTTTTAGTAGGCCACTGTGGGAATTCAGGGAGGTTAGACATCACCACTTGCACACAGGCACGGGGAATGCAAGGTATACTGGAGGCTGAAAAGGTTAACAGACAACCCCTCACTTTGAAAAATGGCAAGAAGAGCTAGTAGATTTTGCAGTTTTGGAATGCCAGATCTTGTGGCCAGATGGGGGCTACAATGTAAAAGCAGACATTGAGCTAAAACTAAAGAAACCTTCCTTGGCAAGGACAGATGAAGATAACTTAGTAATCTGCTTGTTCAGCTTCTTCTACTGTGTTAGAGGAGTGCTTTTACCCCAGTAACTTCCTTGGTGATAGCATCCAGAGCTAGTCCTAAGAGGCAATGTCACTTAAAAGGCCATGTGAATAAACCACTTCTTGCAGTCCACAACTGCAACTAGCTCCCAGTACAAACTTGGAGTTTACTACATTAAAGATTAACATTAAAAGATAAGTTCACCTTTTGGAATGATGTGGCCCAAGCGGGACTCCACTCGCTGGGCCACATCATTCATTCACAGTCCTCTGTAAATGGAAAACTACAAGTCCTGACAGCCTTTGTGGTAGTCGGCTTGTAGTTTCAATGAACTACCAGGGTGCTGTTGAGCACTCTAGTAATTCATTATTCCTCTCAGTGTGTATCTGCCTGGCTGTACAAGCCGACAGAAGTCGAGAAGGCTGCAGTAGTCCTGTATGTCACCCATGATCTGCTGCTCTCCAGGCTCCAAAAAAATTTTTTTTTAAAAAAATGCACATTTTTTTTTACCTGCAAAAAGATGTACATTTATATATTTTTTTTAAAAGGGTGAACTGATCCTTTAAATATAAGCAGAAAACAAGTATGAGATAACCTGTATTCAAATGAAAAGACCATAAATGAAAGCAGGACGTTTCACCTCTGTTCTCGATGTTTGCTTAGTAAAATACCAATGCACTGGTGCAATGTGCTCCAATTTGATTGATGAGTTAGAAGAGCCAGTAGATAGGGTCGGAAAGAAAGTGATTGGGGCCCAGTTGAACCTTTGACCTGGGGAAACAGAACATAAACAGTATGTGCGCAATATCAATACCAACAGCTGAAATCCTCAATGGAACCACATATGAAGCCTATTCGTGCCCTTTCCTGAATCAACTTAAAAGTCTAAGTTTCGTTAGTTTTACTCATACCTAATAAGGCACAAAGGATGGTACTTATATTTAGTAAGTGTCGCTTGTGCTGATGGCTGCTGTGCTAGTTGACATTTTCCATCCTCTTACGATGGGGCTTTCACTTACAGGCCTGCCATGTAAGACAAGTCTTTACCTAGAAGTTTCTCCTTTCAGAGAAGATGATCTGCACACATTTCGAGGGAAACACTGCCTGGAAGCCTCCCAATGTGTAGTGAAATTTCTCCCATGGTGCATCACCACATGCTGACCAGAAACACCAGCCATTGCCAACGAAGCTGAGTTGGCTGAAACAATACAGTGCACACAGATGTTCTGATTTTACAAATGCCATTTGACAGCTTTGAAGGATGAAACCACTGAAAACAAATATTTAATTATTTGGTAAAAATCCGAGATTTAAAACACCTGACAGTTTAATCTCTTGGGGATTCCATTGATGGGATATTTGTGTTCAGGTCCTGAGTCTGCATACATATTGTGGGCCTTATTAGGGGGTCCTCATTCTCCAAGTTTAGGATTCTTTACTTATTTTCTGTTATAGAGAATGCAACAGGATGTGCTGGTAAAAACAAAGGTGGGCAGAAAAAACCCAAACCTTCTACATCCTTAAAGTGTTACTAAACCCAGGACCCTGAAATCATTATATCTGGTCTCCCACAGTACATGGAAATACAATTATTTTAGTAAATACAAACTGCTAAATACCTTTTCTCATGAGCAGTCTTGTGACCTCTATCAGTGTCTGGATAAAGCTTGTAAGAGGAGTTTTCATTCTTCCACAATTGTCCTATGAGAATGCAGGACACTTGACCCTCTGTCTGGACAGTGCTGATTGGCCCTGTGCTGATCACATGCACTCTCCAAAAGAAAAAAACAACTCTCTAGCAATACACACCAAACTGAGCATGTGCAGCTTTGTCCCCTAGCTCTTTAAATAGCGGGAGGTATTTTGGGGACAGTGGAAGGAGGAGAGGATCAGAGGAGACAGGATCAAACAGCCTTTTTTACACCATGCAGATGATTAACCCAGTTGGGTTCCATGGTGAGTATAACAAGCATGCTTTACTGCATATACAGACTGATTTTACTGTTGTAGGTTTAGTATCAGTTTAACTGGATCAAAGCCAGGGATTATTTCCAAGGGTTCTCATAGTTGGGAGTTTTCAAAACATATAAAAGTCTGGGGCTGAGTCAGACTACTAGGCTCCTCCTATTACTAAAACATACCACTTTTGAGTTGACTCCAATTATTTACTTACAATCAAGTAATGTAAAAATTACACCAGTGGGAAGTTCTTGATCCCTTTGAAGGTTATTTGTATACATTACCCAGGGGTATTGCCTGAAAGCACTTGTTGGTACTTCACAAGATTAGTTTAGAGATGCAAATAGCTATGAATCTATGAAAGGGCAATTTTTATGTTTAGTTTATTGGGAGACACAGCAGACCTTAGGGTATACTGTATGCACTACTCTTAGGAGGGTATGTGGCCTCCTCTAAATATCTAGCGTGAAATTGGACAAAGCCTTAAAAATAGACTGAGTACTGTTTCTATTTCAAAGAGCAATAAGTTAATTCTTATTATGTATTTTTGTTTAAAGGTAAAGCTTAAGCAAAAAAATTTCCTTTTTGTCCAGTCTTTATCTTAAAGGGCAGGACAATATCCAGAGACCTGCTGTGCTTCTCAATGAATTGAGAAAAACTGGATTTTTGTACTTAAAACCTTACAAGCTGACGTATTCAATTTTAAAGCGTGGCATATTTGACATCTATGTACTCGGCATAACATCCTTTTTAATAGTTTACCAAACAAATGGGAATTATATTGTGTTGTGAGCATTAAAATTCATTAAAGTGCATTTTTTTGTTTAAAGTTTGCATTTAAAAAAAACGCTACGCAAATATTGTGCAACATAAAAATATTCAACAACCACCATTTTATTCTCTAGGACCTCTGCAAAAAAAATGTAATGTTTGGGGATTCTATGTAGTTTTCTAGCAAAACAATGCCTTTTTTTGGAGAGGAATGTCCAAACTGGCCTGGACTGGAAATAGTTACGTTTTTACAATAAAGCATTTATTTGTCCATCATACCCTACTCCAATACTATCTCTTCATCAATAGTTTATATTTGTGAAGCTGCCACATACCTTGTTCCATGAGAATAACAACTTCTGCTGTAGATCTGGACAGCTGCTTATGACTTCTGGATCTAACAAATCCAGCCAGTCAATGAGGAGACCAGAAGAAGGATTAGCACGAGATGCTTCAGTGCTGTAACGATACATTCAAAAATTCTTATATCAAAGAGTGAGCAGAACAGTACTGACATCACCAAATCACACTCTAATTCTCCTGAAACTAGTGGTCAGAAGCAGAGTGCCTTAGATAGCATACTGTAAATATACAACTATAAAGCTGTGTGCATGCAGGAGTGCATAGAAACCCTTGCATACCAGGAAGCACACTGCTATTTTTCAGGAGGCATTCAAGACAAAAAAGTACAGGGTAAAGACAAAATGTAAAATTAATTTAAATGTCAAAACACAGAAAATGGACATTTTATACCTTAAAGTGGTTGTATACCCATTTTTTTTGCATTTTTACCTACAGGTAAGCTTACAATAAGGCTTACCTGTAGGTAAAATGAATATCTCCTACACGGTTTAGGAGATATTTACTCTGCATACAGCCGCTGACGTCATCGGCGCATGCGCGGTGAAGGTCTGGCGTATCGTGCCGGACATTATCTTGGAACTGAGGGCTCACGAGCGCATGCCAGCTCCTTCAGCGTTGACTGGGATGCAATGTGGGGACCTCATTCTAAGGTAAGTATTTCATAATGAGCTAGTATGTGCTGCATACTAGCTCATTATGCCTTTGCCTTACAGGTTTTTTTTTCCGCTTGCGGGTATACAACCGCTTTAACCACTTCGCCTCTCTGGACTTGCTACATATGAGTCTGAAGAGTTTAAAACAAGCACATGGTTGCAGTAGAAGTTTGACCAGCTGGTGCAATTAGAATCACTATTTTTCTCCCTAACTTGATTTTGTGGCGCAGACGAGGTAAAATTCACAGTGGAGGGAAGACATAAATTAGCCTGAACTGAGAGACGGGATAATTAGGGCATTTGAGTCTAGGGCTAGAGGTTCTGACAACACATAGCTTGTTCTTGTATCAAGAAGGCTAGGATGTCTACATCCGGAATCTCCCATGTTTGGCATATCAGATTGAACACATCCGGATGAAGAGACCATTTCCCTTGGTCCAATTGGTGGCAGCTGAGATAAACCACCTGCCAACTTTCCACTACTACCTTTCCCCTGGATTACATATAGCAGAAGGTGAAATCACATCCTGCTAACGAGATCCCAGGGAATGATAAACACAAATCTAATGAAAAGACATTGCAGCAGAATACAGGACAATCTTCTCATGAGATTTGGGCTAATTGACATTCCTTAGGGGAAAAGCCCACTTTAAAACGATATTATAGACAAATACGAAAGACTGATATTAAAAAATGAAGGAAGGAAGCAGCACTACTGCATTACACACTGCTGTCAATAAAATACAGGCAGCTTAAAGTCAGGTGTACAAAGGACAAGGACCTCATAAGTAAAGGGGGTAGGTCTATGACCAAAGTTCAATTGCTCTGACTGCAGTGGTAAAACCAGAGATCAGGGAAATAGCTATGCTCTGAAAGGAATAAGTGGTCCCAGGAATGTATTAACACAGGTTGGCAGGTAAAGCAGTTCACAGCTTTGTTTTCAATTTATTACCTTAATTTAGCCATTTGCCTATAGTTTGGCTTTACAGCAAATGGCGAGTGCAACACCACCTACGGAATACTTCAACTGAAGTGCTTAACACAATAAACAAAAAAAAAGATCTACCTGCAGCCCTCTTTCTTCACTGGTGTCTCTTCTCTGTCCTGCAGTAGTAAAGAACTTACAACAGCAGCCGGACCTGTGGCAGTAAACCGTGATGTGGTTTCTACAGTGACTGAGAGCAAGATGGTCAGGAACTCTTCAAGGTAAGGAGATTTTGCTTCAATCAGACCTTGAAGAACTAGGGATTAAAGGAGAATAACATTTAAAACACAGAAATGAAATGACATGAAAATATAGAGAAATTACTATAAAAATAGGATTTTTATAACAGCTTACCTGTAAAATTCTTTTCTTGGAGTACATCATGGGACACAGAGCACCATAGTAAACACTATGTGGGTATATAAGCACCTTCAGGTGATGGACACTGGTATACCCAATACAGAAAGTTCACTCCCTATATAACCCCTCCTCCTACCAGGAGTACCTCAGTTTTTGTACCAAAACAATATACCTAAACCCCAAAAGAGGGGAGGGACCTCTGTGCCCATGATGTACTCCAAGAAAATGATTTTACAGGTAAGCTGTTATAAAAATCCTATTTTCTTTATCGTACATCATGGGACACAGAGCACCATAGTAATTACTATGTGGGATGTCCCATAGCAATGCTATTTGAGGGGAGGGAGACACAACACGTAGAGCACCCTCAGACTTGAGGACCTATACTGCTGCCTGCAGCACACTGCGCCCAAAGGCGATATCCTCATGCCTTCTTACATCCACCTGATAAGACCAGGTTGCGGCCTTACAGATCTGAGCCATGGAGGCCTGGTGACTCACAGCAGAAACACTAGCTGCCCTGGTAGAGTGCGCCTTGACTTGAAAAGGTGGAATCTTACCCCTTAAATCATAAGTCTGAATTCTAACCTGCCGAATCCACTTAGCGACAGTGGATTTCGATGCTGCCTGTCCTTTCTTAGGACCCTCTGGCAGTACAAATAAGTCATCAGTCTTCCTAATCTGAGCAGTCGTCTTTAAACAGACTTTGATCGCTCTCACCACATCAAGACAATGTAGTGACTTGGCAGTGATGGCAGGACAATATCTTGGTTCAGGTGGAAACCCGAGACCACTTTTGGCAAAAAATCTGGGACGAGGGCGTAACACCACTCTGTCCTCATGAATAATCATGTATGGCTCTTTACAAGAAAGAGCAGCCAATTCCGAAACCCTCCTTGCTGAGGATATAGCAACCAAAAATACTAACTTTCTTGTCAGACGGACTAAGGGAATGTGCTGTAACCGTTTAAATGACTGTTTTTGTAACACTGACAAAACTAAGTTCAAGTCCCAAGGGTTCAAAGGAGGTCTGACTGGTGGATTAAGCCGCATCACCCCTTGCATAAAACCCTGGACTAAAGAATGTGTAGCAAGCGGTCTTTGAGAAAAGACAGATAAGGCTGAGACTTGGCCCTTAATAGTACTCAAGGCCAACTTCTTTTCTACCCCTAATTGTAGAAAGGCAAGAATTCTGCCTATGATATACTTCCGATGGTGCCAACCCTTGAACTCACAACACCAGGAAACATAAGCCCTCCAGACTCTACAATATAAAGTTCTGGAAGCTGGCTTCCTTGCATTAATCAAGGTAGAGACAACTGACCCGGGAAGCCCACGTTTTTTCAAAATGTGGGTTTCAATAGCCAAGCCATTAAATTTAGCGTTCGTAAGGTAGAATGGAATATCGGCCCTGTGAAAGTAGGTCTGGCCGTAGTGGAAGTGACCATGGATCCTCCAGCGCCATCTTTACGATCTCTGCATACCAAGACCTTCTGGGCCATGCTGGGGCTACCAAAATTACCGGCTTTCTTTCCAGCTTGATCCTGCAACGAAGACATGGCAGCAACTGAATGGGGGGGACGCATAAAATCAGTGAAAACTAACACGGGGTCACCAACGCATCTGTTCCGCATGCGAGTGGATCCCTCGTCCTGAACACAAAGTTGACTAACTTTATGTTGAATCTGGACACCAGAAGATCTACGTCTGGAGTCCCCCATTTCTGGCAAATAGCCCGAAAGATGTCGGGGTGAAGGGACCATTTCACCCGGGAATAACTGATGGCGACTCAAGTAGTCCGCCTGCCAATTCTCTACTCCCGGAATGAAGACTGCCGATAGGCACGGAACATTCCTTTCTGCCCAAGTTAGAATATGGTTCACCTCTGTCTGAGCTGTGAGACTCTTGGTGATTGATATAGGCCACAGCTGTGGTATTGTCAGATTGAATCCTGACAGGACAATCCTGTAACCTAAAAGTACTGCCCGAATCTCTAGGATATAGATGGGCAAGATTCTTTCGGTTCCTGACCACTGTCCTTGGACAGTTGTCTTTTCTAGTACTGCTCACCAGCCTAAAAGGCTGGCACTCGTCGTTATTACTTTCCAGATAACTGGTCTGAAGGATTTTTCCTTTCAGCAGATTTCGTTTTAATAACCACCAACTGAGGCTTTGGGACACTCTTGGGGATAGCTGCATTGGCAAGTCTAAAGCTTGAATTATTTTGTTCCATGCAGACAGGATACTGTTTTGCAACAGTCTTGAATGGAACTGGGCATAGGGAACTGCTTCGAATGAAGCCACCATGGTTCCTAGCAACCTCATGCAAAGGCGAATGGAGGGATTGCCATTTGATTGCCATTTGACCTGACCCTCCGCACCAGTTCTCTTATGGTATTGATATTTGCTTGAGGCAAGAACAAACTTTCCTGGGCTGTGTCTTGATCAGACCCAAGTACTCCAGCCTTTTTAGCGGTATTAAGGAAGATTTCTCTAGGTTGAGAATCCAACCCAAACTTTTCAAATAGTTGGTTGTAGTGCGTATGCTTTGCTCCAAACGAGTCACTGATTGATCTATAAGTAATAGTTTGTCTAGGTACGCTATGACTGTTATGCCTTGTGCCCTTAACCTGGCTAGAGGTGGGGCCAGCACCTTGGGGAACACCCGAGGTGCTGTGGCTAGCCCAAGGGCAGGGCTACAAACTGGAAATGCTGCTGTTCTAACTTGAACCGCAGAAACTTTTGATGAGCAGGAAATAAAGGGACATGCAGATATGCATCCCTGATGTTGATTCACGCCAGAAGTTCTCTTCCTAGAAGGATAGAAAACTACCGACCTGATTATCTCAATGCAAAAGGAGCGGATCTTCAGGAATTGATTTAGCTTTCTTAGATCTAGAACGAGTCTGACGTCTCCATTTGGTTTTGGTACCATGAAAAGATTTGAATAAAACCCCAGACCTTGCTCTTTCGTGGGGGATCTGTATGATCACCCCTTGAGATATTAATCAGTCTAGTGCCTGAAACAGAGATTGTTTCTTCTCTGGATCTCAGGAAGGGAGACGGTGGAAAGTCCCGAAATACTAGCTTGTACCCCAGCGTTACCATGGAGATGACCCATCTGTCCTGAATTTCCCTTTTCCAGACTTCTGAAAAAGTCTTCCCCCCACCTTGGTGAGGGGGGTTGCCTCTTCATGATGAGGCTTTAGGATTCTGTTTTGCAGATTTCCTACCCCAGGGCTTCTTTTGAGCCTGGGTCTGACCCTGAAGTTTTCCTCTAGAGTCTGACGGCGGAGGCAGTCACCACTGCCTAGAGGCGGAAGCCCCTGGCGAAGGGGAAAGAGCCAGTTTAAATGAAGGGCGTTTATACTTTCTTTAGACTGGTAAAAGAGTACTTTTTCCACTAGAAATTGTCTTGATATATTTATCCAAGTCTTCTCCAAATAGTCGTTCCCCATGAAAGGGGAACCCAGTTAGGAGGTTTTTACATGGTGTTTCAGCTGACCAATTTTTCAACCACAGGATACTACGCATATGTACAAGCATAAGCGTAAGGCCAGCATCGACGACTTATCGAGGACGGAAATGACAAGCACAGTGTCCCTCGGCACTTTGGCGAGTACCACAAAAAATCTGCTGTTGGTTTCTCAGTTTGGGTCATCGAGCAAATTCCGAAACTGAACGTTTTAAAAAGTTGTGCGCAAGAGAGACTTTTTGGATATATTGTCTTGACGTACTCTTGCCTGGTGGCCTCAATGAAGGGATAAAGATATCCACTATTTTATAATTACTCTCCCAATGCTCTACAATAATTGTGCGAGTTGATATATCCTTTAAATGTGTGTGTGTGTATGTATGTATGTATGTATATGTATATATGTATATATGTATATATATATATATATATATATATATATATATATATATATATACATACATACACACACTTATCTTTTATGGTATTATCCATTTATATATATATTTTTGTTATTATCTTTTACTGCAGGTTTCTTTATATTTATTTCCCTTTTTATATATGGGGGTGGTGCTTCAGTAAGTATTGCCTAACCCTATAGATAACATCTTAGCCCCTCCCCCCCTATTTGATCCTGTATGTATTTATTTTTTCCTTCCCCCTCCCCTTTATTTCCCCTATTGTGTTTTTTTTTTTTTATCTATTCATCTGTAGCAATAACTCTCGGTGGAGCTGCTGGTTAATGCGGGCTTGTTACCTTCACTCTCCTTCCCTTTGTTTCACCGGCACCGGGTCTAGGGTTCCGTTGAGTTTACCTCTGGACGACACACACACCAACACATGAGTACGTTTTCAATGCTTTATTAAACCATAAACGAAGGAAGTAGCAGGAAAGAGGCAGAAGGAGAACTGCAGAGGAAAACTCAAACACCTTTTTTGTAAGATTCTTGACAAATGTCCCTGGGGTTGAATATTTCAGTAGAATGTACTCCCTTGGAGGAACACACTCCTTGCACGCCTGGATAGGCCTCTCTCACTAGCCTAGCAGCCAGTACGTAGCACGAACAAAAGTCTCTGCCACAGACTTATTTGGGATAAACCCGTACGATCCTCTGCCACAGGATGTATTGGTTTCCTTGCGGTGAATGTCAGTCACAGTGCTTGAACCTTTAAGCCAACCCGGCAACACTATGCTGTATAATTACTTTAGGATACATCCTCCAACTGAGTCACCAGGTCCCTCTCCAGACCAGCACGCTGCATGATCCTTCCATGACGGGCCCTCCCCTGGGATCTTCTCGGTTGTCCAGCTTCCTCCCTTTGGATAGACAGCTCAGGACCATTCCTCGGCCGCTGTGGTAGGCCCCAGACAAGCTTCTGGGCCCACCCCTGCGCCGCAGCAATGTGGGCCTCCGGAACGGAGGACCACGAGATAGCTCTCTAACGCATACCTGTCGGCCAGGAGGGCCAGCAGGTGGCTGTAAAACGAACCCCAAAATATGGCGTCTGTCCCATAAATACCCTCGGCCAGAATGCAACTCGGAGGACCACCTCCACCGAGTTGTCTCCGGGACAGAAGAGCATTCATGCGCTTAGACAAGTTGCCTTTCCAACACCAGCCAGCGGTAACAGAGACACCCACGGCTCAGTATGGAAACACACGCAACGTCAGCCAAGCTGAAACAGAGGCAAAACTAACCTTCTTAACGAACAAGTTAGTAAATTTATCTATCAGATGGTAGATCGCAAATCTACCAGTGCTACACATCTAATTACCCTTTTTCCAATTAGTCTTCACTAAATCTCTAGTAATTTTTATCTATTTATTTATCTATATATTTACAAGAATGAGTTGTATTTTATTTATCCATTTAATCAATTGATTAATTTCAGAATATTATTTATTTGCACATGAATTTCCCTTATTTATTCTGTATTATTTAATATGAAATTCATTACTGCACCTTTGATAGTTATGTAGCCCACTTTTGGCTAGTTATGTAGCCCACGTATCACTATTTTACTATCAGATATATGAGTCTGGATGTCACACCACTTCCTCAAACTTAATCTATCCAAAACCGAACTTCTCATTTTTCCTCCCCCACGTGCCTCTTCCCCTGATCTCTCGGTCAAAATTGATGGCACAACTATCAGCCCATCCCCACATGCCAAGGTACTAGGAGTAGTCCGGGACTCTGAACTCTCCTTTAGGCCAATGTCCAATCACTGTCCACTGTATCTTGCCGCCTCAACCTCCGGAACATCTCCAAAATACACCCCCTTCTAACCAATGACACAACAAAGCTCCTAATTCACTCCCTGGTCATCTCTCGCTCCGATTACTGCAACTTCCTCCTCATTGGTCTAACTCTGCATACTCTATCCCCCCTTCAGTTCATCAAGAATGTTGCTGCCAGACTCATCCACCTTACCAACCGCTCTGTCTCTGATACTTCTCTCTGTCAATCCCTCCACTGGCTTCCGCTCACCCAGCGAATTAAAATTCAAAAAACTAACAACTACCTACAAAGCAATCCACAACTCTGCCCCCAGCTACATCACTGACCTAGTCTCAAAATACCAACCTAATCATTCTCTTCGTTCTTCTCACGACCTCCTGCTCTCTAGCACTCTCATCACCTCCTCCCATGCTCCTCTCCAGGACTTTTCCAGAGCCTCTCCAAGCCTATGGAACTCCTTACCCCAATCTGTCTATCGTCTATCTCCTACTCTATTAGCTTTTAGACGATCCCTGAAAACCCTCCTCTTCAGAGAAGCCTATCCTACCCACAACCTAACAACTGTATTTATATTTTGTCCATCTGATCATCCCCCCACAGCTACTACCCTTTGTTCCACTTGACCCTCCCTTCTAGATTGTAAGCTCTAAAGAACAGGGCCCTCTGATCCCTCCATTATTGAATTGTATTGCAATTGTACTGTCTTCCCCGATGTGGTAAAGCGCTGCACAAACTGCTGGCGCTATATAAATCCTGTATAATAATAATTTCTGTAAGAGATTTTATCAGCAATTTCTAAGATTGACAATCTGAAAAAGGTTCATCTACCGTTGTTTCCTCTGCAGAGGAATCATCGGTTTGCTTTTCTTCCTGATCGATTGAGGGTAACACCTCATCGTGTGCCCACTGTTCCCTTGCAAAGCTGAAGTGGGGGAAGGGGACCTAGTATGCTTCCTATCCATTTGAATGGAGGATGCGATTAATCTTTTTTCCACACCTTGGAGGGAGGAGGAAAGGGCATCTTCAGTCATGTATACAGGTGCTGAGATGTGAGAGGCAGCTGCACCATCAATTTGTTCCAATGGCTCACCCTGAGTTGCCATAGCTGGTAATGCAGGCGAGGATGACAGCGTGGAAATACAGCTCGAGATCCAAAGCCTGGGGGGTGAAACCTTTACTTTTTTGGCTTTTGTGGTGTCTTTTTTGGCAGGCATAGTCCTAAGTACAAAAACAAAGGCGCTATACAAATTGCACTAAATCGCTGAAAATAGTCATGACTTTTTTTAAAGCCGCTATAAAATTCAGCCTTGTGCTGGAAAAAGAGTGTCCTTCCTGAATCAGGAATGCCAATTTTGCAACCCATACCTGTCCCACAGCTCGTGTGTCCCTGTGTGCAGGCAGCTTGTTTCCTCCTCATCAGCAGAGGAGAGACTGTCACAGCTGTATTTATCTGCTTTTAGCCCGCTGTGCGTCCTCGTGGACGTTCACGGCACCTGCATTTAGGCCCCGCCCCCTCCAAAAAAATCCTGCCCCCTTTATTATTAAAAATGTTTACCTCACCTGAGCACAGCATTTTTGGGGTCCCAGACCCAACACGAGGGGGGGGTTGGGGTTGGGGAGAAGGGTGACAGAGACTCCTGCAGTGAGGCACAGACATGTGAAAAAATACAGCCACAGTAACAAACTTTTAGCGGTAAAATAGCGTGACCTCCGCATCCCCCACGGCGAGGAGGGGGGGGGTGATGTAAGGGGGGTGCAGCGCTGCTGTCCCCCTAACCTTCTGGTCCCATAAGGAGGAGAAAAAAAATACATTTTTTGCAGATTTTTTTACCTTGCAAATCTCCCTCCACACGCTGTGCAGCCAGGCACGGACTGAGCTAATCAGTGAAGACAACAGTAAGTAAGAGTAAGGTATGTGCATAGACTCCATCTAGTGGAGATTTTAAGGCATGACAACATTTTTTCCTTTAATGGAAGAAATACAAAGATGTTTTTAATACCCAAGTTTCTTCCCTTACCTTATCCTCGCCACAGGATTTTGCTGAATTAACAGAAAATCCAAACTTCACCCATCACGACGGGCTGCATTTAGCAAACCTTCAAGGACTGGGTTCCTAAAACGGGGTTCCAACTGCCTTGGGCCATGTACAAGCACTATATCAGGAAGTTTAGATAATGTAGCAAGACCTAAGCCCTGGGTTCCTGGGGTCCAGCCCTACAAAGAGAGGCGTTACAGGCAAAACCTCGTGCTTCGGATACGAGGCCCCAGGTACCATCCTTTTAGGCCTCAGTGGCACTTTGGATGGATCTGGCTTCTTTTTATGGAGGAATTTAAATCCAGCATGGATCCCTCCTGGAGCTCCTCAGAGCACTTCTTGACTCATGACCAACACCTTAGACACTGGCGAAAAAAACTGATGTGCTCCTGGAAGGAGGAGGGGTTATACAGGGAGTAAACTTCCTTTAATTGGGTTTACCAGTGTCAACACCTAAAGGTGGCCTAAAACCCATTAAGTAATTACTTAAGGCTCCGTGTCCCATGATGTACGATAAAGAAATAAGATGTTCTAGTAATGCATGGACAGGAAACGCATGCAAAGGCTGTGAAGGTTTTAACCACCTCAATACAGGGCACTTACACCCCCTTCCTGCCCAAGCCATTTTTCAGTTTTCAGCGCTGTCGCATTTTGAATGACAATTGCGCGGTCATGTTACACTGCACCTTAATTAAATTTTTATCATTTTTTTCCCCACAAATAGAGCTTTCTTTTGGTGGTATTTGATCACCTCTGCGGTTTTTATTTATTGCGCTATAAACAAAAGAAGAGGGACAATTTTGAAAAAACACAATATTTTTTACTTTTTGCTATAATAAATATCCGATTTTTTTTTTTATTTTAACAAATTTTTTCCTCAGTTTAGGCCGATACGTATTCTTCTACATATTTTTGGTAAAAAAAATTGCGATAAGCGTATATTGATTGGTTTGCGCAAAAGTTATAGCGTCTACAAAATACGGGATAGATTTATAGTATTTTTATTATTTATTTATTTTTTACTAGTAATAGCGGCGATCTGCAATTTTTATTGTGACTACGATATTGCGGCGGACACATCGGACACTTTTGACACATTTTTGGGACCATTCACATTTATACAGCGATCAATGCTATAAAATTGCATTGATTACTGTGTAAATGTGACTGGCAGGGAAGGGGTTAACACTAGGGGGCGCTCGAGGGGTTAATGTATGACCTAAGGAGGTGATTCTAACTGTGGGGGGAGGGGACTGACTGGGGGAGGTGACCGATCGCTGTCCCTATGTACAAGGGACACGCCATCGGTCTCCTCTCCTCTCTGACAGGACGTGGATCTGTGTTTACATGCACAGATCCACGCTCCTGCTCTGTTACCCGGCAATCGCGGGTGCCCGGCGGACACCGCGGCCGCCGGGCACGCGCACCGGGTCCCGAGTGCCGCAGCCGGCGCGCGCACGCGCCCCCTAGTGGCTCGGGAGGGCGAGGACGTAATATGACGTCCTCCCAGAACAATAGAAGCCTCGTCCAGCCGTCATATGACGGTGGCTTAGTGGTTAAGGAACATAAAGAATAAATAGAACTTTTAGCTGAATTTGTTAGGGGTAGCTTGAAAGTGGAACGAACCATCTGTGTAAGAGATTGTACCAGCAATTTCTTAGATTGTGAGGCTGAAAAAGGTTCACCCACCGTTGTCTCCTCTGCAGAGGAGTAATCGGTTTGCCTTTCCTCCTGATCGCCTGAGGGTAACACCCCATCCTGTACCCACTGATCCCCTGGTAAAGGGTCTAAGGTGGGGGAGGGGGATCTAACACGCTTCCTATCCTTTTGGATGGAGGATGTGATTAAAGCCGCTAATCTTCCCTCCAGGCCCTGCAGGGCGGAGGAAAATGCATCTTCAGTCACGTACACAGGGGCTGAGATGTGAGAAGCAGCTGCACCACCAATTGGTTCCAATGACTCACCCTGGCTTGCCATCTCTGGTATTTCAGGAGAGGATGACAGTGTGGAGGCACGGCTAGAGTTGCCAGCACCTGGGGGTGGGATTTTGGGTACCTTTGTGGTGTCTTTTTTGGGAGCCATAGTGCTGAGCACAAAAAGCAGAGGCACTAAGTAAATGCACAACTCGCTGAGCAATAGTCTAGCAAAAAACAATGCCGCTAATAAAGTTCAGCTTTGGTGCTGAGTATAAATGTTATTTCCTGGACTGGAAATGCCTGTATGCATCCTTACGTGCCCTGTGTCCCAGCGTCTGTCTGTCTCCAGCGCCTGTGCCGTGTGCTCCTCGTGGACTTGCGTCCTGCACTCGGCGCCGCGCCTTAAGCCACGCCCCCGTCATTCAACATGTCCTCCCCTCTGTTTAAACTAGTAGTTTGTATGCAAACGGCATTAACATGCTGCTTTGGTCAGTGGAGACCGGAGACCCAGCAAGGGGGGGGGGGACTGGGGAGGCGGGATTTTAACAAAAGTTATGAGCTTCTGTGGGGATAAGCGAACATGGGAAAGCCGCCACCGCGGTTCTTTGCTGGATGAGGAATTCCCCTGGCTTGCTGAGACCACACACATGCTGTAGCTGGGACACTGAGCTGACTGAGAAGCAACTTACTTAAGGTATGTACATTTACTCCTAGTGGAGACTTTAAGGCATTACAACATTTTTACTCATGGAAGAAAAAACCATAGGTGGACTTTTTACAGTTCCTAGGCTTCTTCCCTTAGCAGTATCCTGCAGCGAGGAAAAGGTAACAGACAGGCAGACACAAACTTCACCCGTCATGGCGGGCTGCGTTTAGCAAACATTCCAGGACCGGGTCCCTTTATAGGGGTTCCACTCCCTTGGACCTGTATTAGCACCCCGCCAGGAAAAGCTTTAGGTAATGTAAGCATGACCAAAAAGCCCTGGGTCCTGGGGTCGAGCCCTGCAAAGAGGCGTTACAGGCAAAACCTCCTGCTTCGTACGTTACGAGGCCCGGGTACCATCCACCTTGGCCTCAGTGGATTTAAATCCAGCATGGAACCCTCCTGGAGCTCCTCAGAGCACATCTTCACTCGAGACCTTAGACACTGGCGAAAAAAAACCTGAGGTACTCCTGGTAGGAGGAGTTATATAGGGTGTGAACTTCCTGTATTGGGCATACCAGTGATCATCCCCTGAAGGTGCCTATATATCCACATAGTGACTACTATGGTGCTCTGTGTCCCATGATGTATGATAAAGAAATATGTTTTCTGTAAGAATAACATATCTTGGATTCATAATCATCCCTAATGCCACAGAAAGGGTTGTAGCAAAAAATTCTGAAAATGAAAGGGTGAATTCTAGGACAGACCTACTTGGATGCTTGGTCTGAACACAGAGCAGAAAGGCTTTCTCAGTAAAACACTGCAAACCTTTTGTTTTTTTTTTAAGATATGTTTATTGAGTTTTAAAGACATGGGCACAAAGCAACAGAACAACAACGGCAACCCGGTGCCTGGTCCAAAAAAAAACCCCAAAAAAACACACCATATATAAATCAGTTACTAGTAATAACGAATCTTTGTTCACCTATCTCACATGTCTCTTGTAATCATTTATCAGTTGTAAAGAATATGCAGTCTCACAATTAGTACGATATCAGTGAACACAGTAACTGCCAGAAAGTGGTAAATAACAGGATAACACATAGTCAGAGCTCAATATAGTGACATAGGGATCAGTGTCAAGGGACTCGCAATCCACTTGCCCCAAATTTTATTAAATGTCTTGGCTCTTTTTCGCAGTTCGAAAGTGAGTCTATACACGGGTAGGGAATCATTAACCAGTTTCAGCCACTGGGACCGTGTAGGTGACCTCGGTCCTTTCCAGGACAGTAGAAGGAACTTCCTCGCATAGAAATATAGGATGTGAAGCAGTCTCTTGGCATGAGAGGGGATTGCCAGATCGCCAAAGATGCCGTTCTTGGGATTCACTATGTTAGGTAGATCCAAGGCAGAGGAAATAAAAGAGTTTATGTCCACCCAAAAGTCGTGAAACACGGGGTAGGTCCAGAAACAGTGCATAAAGTCAGCAACCTGGCCACAGCCTCTGAAGCATTCAGTGGAGGGAGATAAGCCCATCTTATGTAGTCTGGCAGGTGTGAGGTGGGATTGGTGGAAAATCTCAAGTTGAATAATACGGTCTTTGGACGAAATAACAGAGGTTTTTATAGGCATCACTAAACTCGGTCCCGTCCACTTCCATAAACGATATGTCTAGGGGTGTTCATTTCCTTTGAGCAGTTTGGAATGTGGGATTAGACTCAGTCATGAGGGCAGAGTAGAGTGGGTCCGATCACCTCAATAATTTCTCCAAAGGAGGTACCTGGATAGGGTTATCTAGGGAACCAAATTGTGCACGTACAGCATGGAGTAGTTGATAGTCGTAAAATAAGTAAGCACATGGCAGATCAAAGTTCACACGCAATTGACAGAATTTTTTTAAAACCCTGTGAAGTAAAGAGATGGCATAAATACTTAACCCCTTTGGCAGACCACCTTTGTGGGTCAGGTAAACAGTATAATTCTGGAAAGCTATGGTTAAACCACAAAAGGGTAATTGGGGGATGCCAGCCATGAATCAGTGGAAACTTTGGCCACAATGGACTTAAATAAGCATAGGGAGGAATGTAGAAGTGATGTACCTGGGCAGGCTAGGACACAGCCTCTATAGATAATATTGTGGAGAGTCTCTGAGGAGGCAATCACTGCCTCTGTGGTCATGCAAGCATTGGCGGAAATTGGATGCAACCAGTCATGAATATTGATTAGTTGAGACGCCAAATAGAAGAAGTAAAAAGCCAGCCATGTGGGTTGGGAGTCGCAAGGTTTCAAGCACTATCCTGGGAGGGTGGCCATTCCATAGGAACAAAACACTGCAAACCTTAAACCATAACTTAACTGTATCTGAGCACCACAAACTGAAAATAATGTTTAATTAACTTAAGATTCAAAGCAAATTCACCCATCCAACCACATCCCCGACAATATGCTTTATTTTGTGGAGAAATCACTTTGAAAAACACCCCCTAGCACTTCTAGCTGTGACCATGTAGGGCAGATGATTCATGTAGCATTTACTTTCTGGAATCCATTTGACCTTAGGTCAAGCAAGCGGGCCGAAGGGGGTGCTTAGGTGAGAAAACCCCTCCTTCCTTCCTTCACATTGAACTGAATCAGTTTGTCTGAAAACAGCTCTGTATGTGGGTAAGTTTTAGGCTAGGTTCACACTGCAGCACGCTCCGGCTCACAGCAGGAGTCCGGTGCATCCCCATTCACTTTTCAGGTCCAATTTCAGGTCCAATTTCAGTCTGAAATTTTGCCTGAATTCGGACCTGAAACGAACCAAAAGATGCAAAGGACTCCTGGGCAATTCGCACCAGAGCGACAGCGGAGATGTGTGAACCGGCTCCATAGAGAGCCAGTCACAATCTCCTGCTGTGAGAACTGGATGCGGGGAAACCTGCATCCAATTCGCAACAGTGTGAGCCCAGCACTTTTTTTTTCATACTGCTACTTAGAAGCATTTCAGACAGGCTGTTTCCAAGGTTACAGTTAATCACTTGAGCAGCTAAATTTTGCCTGTGAGGAGTTTTATTCCTTCTCCTTGCTTTGGGTTCCTTTTCAAAACATGAGTATAAATATGTTTTATTAGTACTACAATCAGATGTAAATGAGCCAATGTTGAAGGAGGAGTGATATATTTGGAGTACCAGGGGCCTCTGGATTAATACAAGTGCCGATCATGCAATGAAAAGCTCTCGTTCTATGCCGTGCTGAAATCACTTTACTTATCCAAGAAACATCAAGGAGTCAGAGGTCAGAATTTGTTACATATCCCCATGGCCACCTTGGCACCTTTTTTGAAAGATGTTTTTTTTTTTTTTTATTAAAAAGTAAATCACATGCACATTCTGTAGGGGCTCTGGATTAGGGATGTCAAACTACAGATTACTTCCCCTAACGATATGTGCATTTACCATATTTTATGCCTGTTATTTACCTATAAAATCCTCGCCAAGTGAGAGAGGCAGGAGGGCAGCATGAGAGCTGGGTGGATGAGAGAAGCGAGCGGGCAGGTGGATGAGAGAAGCGAGCGGGCGGGCGAAGGAGAGAAGCGAGCGGGCGGGAGGAGGAGAGAAGCGAGCGGGCGGGAGGAGGAGAGAAGCGGGCGGACGGGCGGAGGAGAGAAGCGGGCGGACGGGCGGAGGAGAGAAGCGGGCGGACGGGCGGAGGAGAGAAGCGGGCAGACGGGCGGAGGAGAGAAGCGAGCGGGCGAGAGGAGAGAAGCAAGCGGGTGGAGGAGAGAAGCGAGCGGACGGGCAAGCACCTCTCTCCAGCCCACCCCGCATCACTGCTCATCCACCCTCACAGCTGGTGTTCTGTCAGCCTCTTCGATGTCGGAGGTGTAGCGGGGAGCAGAGAGATGACATCTCTCACCGCCATCACCGATGTCCTGCCTTCACTCAGAACCCACCACTGAACAGAGGCCTGCCTCTGTGCTAAATGGACCAGTGCTGCCACCAATGCAGTGACAATCCACATTGGGTGCCACTGGCAGGCAGCTTGGCAAGTGACAATCCGCATCTGGTGGCACTGGCAGGCAGCGTGGCAAGTGATAATCCACATCTGGTGGCACTGGCAGGCAGTGTGGCAAGTGAAAAACCACATCTGGCGACTGGCAGCATGACAAGTGACTTTTCACATCTGGTGGAAGTTGACATGGCAGGTCATTCCACATCTGGTGGCAGCAGACATTCCACATCTGAAGGCAGGCGACGTGGCAAGTGACAATCCGCATCTGGTGGCAAGTGACGTGGCAAGTGACAATCCGCATCTGGTGGCAGGCGACGTGGCAAGTCACAATCTGCATCTGGTGGCAGGCGACGTGGCAAGTCACAATCTACATCTGGTGGCAGGCGACGTGGCAAGTGACAATTCCCATCTGGTGGCAGGCGACGTGGCAAGTGACAATTCCCATCTGGTGGCAGGCGACGCGGCAAGTCACAATCTTCATCTGGTGGCAGGCAACGTGCCAAGAGACATGCTCAGGGCTCCCACTGATTCTGGATTATGGTTAGTTGAACTATTTCATTTATTACTACAATGTAATAATAGAAATAATGCGCTTCAATCCCCCTGACACCATATCAACGATGATTGAGGGCTAACACCAGCCAATGCCCTGACAAATTACCTGTAAAAAAAATGCCCCCATGGCACAATCAATTTTCTTTTACATAGCTGATCCCCAGTGCCAAAAAGTCTATGTAGAGGGGGGGTGGGAGTGCTTGGGCAGCACAAACTGTAATTAGCCAGTACCAGAAGAGGAGAACAAAGAAACCAGGTAAGAGCAATAGACAAACCTATTGAAGCTATAGGAAAGGCAAAGAGGGAGATTAGGGCTGCAGGTTGAAACAGAGGTACAGGTCAGAGGGAGAAGGGCATGGGTTTCTGAGTGATATGATGATTGGTGCTGCCTGAAAAGAAGAAAGCCAAACCAAGAGGCAGAAGTATGCATGACTGAAGAATGAGGCTTGATCAAAGTTGTACACTGTACACAGCTCTCTGGGTCTAGGTAGCTGTGCAAACAACGTTCAACTTCGAGCAGAAGATGAAGATCGTATCCTTATTTTTTCAACAAAGATACTTCTCTTCACATATAACAGGCAAATAAATAATTGCAGCTTGACACAATCACAGTACAGATATTACAACTGCTCACCCTTGCTGATGAGCTCAGGTTCCACGTTGCATTTATCCCCAGATTTCAGAGTTGTAATAATGGCACATAGAGTGGAGTTGATCACATCTGGCTCCTGCCGGAAGGCCAAAGCTTCTGCCAAGTGCAAAAACCCACTACGTACTGTGGAAGAAAAATCATTACACAAAAAGAAGTCAGTACTTAGAAAACATTCCGTTCCTTATTACTCTGAATACAGTGACAATCAAGGAAAGGAATACAGTACAATGTGCTCAATAAAGACCAGGCACATTTCAGCCAATCAGTAAATGACCAACCACAGTTTAGCTATTATTAAAATGAATCTTGCAGACAGCTCTATACAGTGTTAAAGACTGCCTTACCGTCACTGATGCGATGCTTTGATGAGTACTGTGCAGCAAAGGATTTGAGTTGTGCTTGCAGTGGACCTTCCTCAACACCTGGGTTGTCCAGCCACTGCAACATCTGCATAAGCACTTTGAAGAAGAGTGATGAAAAAGCAGTATCCTGGGGTACACAACGCTGTAGACAGAAGAGAAAAGTATAATTCTTTATTAGAGGCAGCTTCGCCAGCAAGCATGAGATCTCATACTTTTTACAAACAGATTTTTTTTTCTTTATGCCCATAGTGGATAACTGTATTGATGCAGTTCAAGATTTGTGCAGATTCCTTTAGGCCCCTTTCACACTTATACGACTTCAAAGTCACGCGATTTCACGGGTGCTATTTTGCCGCGATTTGGGAGCAGTACTACTTTGTACGACTTTGCTACAACTTTGGCATTAACAAATGAAAACATACATGGTGTGAGGCTTGTGCTTACAAAGTTGTACTGAAAACGTGTCCATATTATTCAGGTACGACTTGCATGCTACTTGAGGGTTTAACATTGAGGTCTATGGAGTACAACTCGCATAGAAGTTGGACCAAAGTAGTGCAGGGACTACTTTGAAGTCGGCATGACTTAAAGTCGTGCCAATATGAATGGTAGTCATTGAAAATCATGGAGAATGACTTGTCATACGATTTTGCAGTACAAAATCGTGGGACAAGTCGTATAAGTGTGAAAGGGGCCTAAGTCTGGGTTAACACATCGCATGTGAGTCGCACCGCATTGCTGTGCAGATCACATGCGATGTCTGTGCGATGTAAATTCAGCCATACAAACTGTATGGCTGAAATCGCATTGCATTCGCACCAGGATAGTGACCCTTTTATCGGTCTGCGCTGGAATCCTGCACCATTTCACAGTTTGCACTGCGATCTGTAAACCGATCTGGGGGTGTCATTGTCTTTACATCGACACCTGTAGCGGGTCGCCGCTGTGAACCACCGGCAATTCAGGAACCCACACAGGAAACGCGCTGGTTCCCACATCGCACAAGTGTGAACCCAGCCTCAGTTCAGTACATCACTGTACCAAAATATTTTGTTATGTCTGTTTGATATGTGCAAATACCTGTTGATACTGCCAGAAATCCAGTGCTGTACTCTGTCCTATACTCTCTACAGTCTTATCACTAACATAGGGCACGATAAACTATGATTGGGGGATTGTAGAGGAATGCAGTCTTGCATGGCACATTGCATTTTGTATTAAATATTAGGTTGCAGTGCATAAAGTGGATTAAGCACAGAAACCATGAACTTGGCAGTCTTGTGTCGTAATCCTCTTGGTGCAATACTTCACACCTCTCTTGTGCCAAATATCGACAAACTAATTTTCAGAAAAATAGTATTTTTATAACAGCTTACCTGTAAAATCCTTTTCTTTGAAGTACATCACGGGACACAGAGCCATAGTAGTTACTATGTGGGTTATAGGCCACCTTCAGGTGATGGACACTGGCACGCCCTAAATTAACCACTTGCCGACCGCCTAACGGCAGAATGGCACGGGCAGGCAAAATCACGTACCGGTGCCCGAGGCGGTCGGCATCGTTAGGGGAGCGATCCATGCTGAGGGGGAGACCACTCATTCGTGGCCACCCCCTCGCGATTGCTCCCAACGAATGAAAATCTTCCTCTGCTGCTGTAATGTAAACATCGGCAGAGGAAGTGATGTCACCTCTCCTCTTTTTCGTTCCGGCTCCGAGGAGAGAAGACATCTAAGTAAGTGCACCAACACTATACTAACAGTAAAACACACTAGGCACACATTTCACCCCCCATCATCCCCCTGTACCCCCGGTCACAGTGACACCAATAGCAGTTTTTTTCTTTTTTTCTGATTACTGCATTGGTGTCAGTTTGTGACAGTTATAAGTGGTAGGGCAGTTAGTGTTAGCCCCCTTTAGGTCTAGGGTACCCCCCTAACCCCCCCCCAATAAAGTTTTAACCCCTTGATCACCCCCGTTGCCAGTGTCACTAAGCGATCATTTTTCTGATTGCTGTATTAGTGTCACTGGTGACGCTAGTTAGGGAGATAAGTATTTATGTTCTCCGTCAGCGTTTTATAGCGTCAGGGAACCCTATATACTGCCTAGTAAAGGTTTTAACCCCTTGATTGCCCCCTAGTTAACCCTTTCACCAGTGATCACCATATAACTGTTACGGGTTAGTTTATTTTTTATAGTGTCAGGGCACCCGCCGTTTGTTACCTAATAAAGGTTTAAGCCCCTGATCACCCGGCGGGTGATATAAGTTAGATTTTAGGGTCAGATAGGGTCTGCGTCGTCCCGGGCAGCGTCAGGTTAGTGCCAGTACTGCTAACACCCACGCACGCACCATACACCTCCCTTAGTGGTATAGTATCTGAACGGATCAATATCTGATCTATACTAGCGTCCCTAGCAGTTTAGGGTTCCCAAAAACGCAGTGTTAGCGGGATCAGCCCAGATACCTGCTAGCACCTGCATTTTGCCCCTCTGCCCGGCCCGGCCCAGCCCACCCAAGTGCAGCATCGATCGATCACTGTCACTTACAAAACACTAAACACATAACTGCAGCGTTCGCAGAGTCAGGCCTGATCCCTGCGATCGCTAACAGTTTTTTTGGTAGCGTTTTGATACAGTTGCTAACAGTCAGGAGCTTTTTTACCTGTGAGTCTCACTAGTGTAACACTAAATTTAGAGCCCAAAATGGCAAATCGAAGGTACAGTAGTGAAGAGGCCTACACGTTTCTGAGCTTGACAGATAGTGAAGAGGAAGTCACTCATCTGTCAGATTCAGGCTCAGAATACGATCCTGTAGACGACAGCGGCTCCATGACAAATAGCTCTGACGACGGGGTTGTGGTCCCTGCCAAGGTCAGGCATACCCACTTTTCCTTCTGGTGAACTGGCAAGCACCAGTGGCCTAGTACACCGGTCGTAGTCAAACCAGCACTGCAGTAACACTTGGTGACGTGGCGAGTCCCATAAGTGCAGTCCAAGCTGGTGAGGTGGCAAGCACAAGTAGTGTCCCGCTGCCAACAAGCAGAAGACAAACGGGCCCGGAAGAAGATAAACACAGGCCCGTCGTGCCCATAATGCCCTTCCTGCTGCATTCGCCAATCCTAATTGGGAACCCACCAGGTTGTGCAGCACCCATACTTCCCCCATTCACATCCCCAACCAAATGCAGTCGGCTGCATGAGAGGCATTTTCTTTATGTCCTCCCGGGTACCCCTACCCAAAAAATATGTTGTGTCTGCAGCAAGCGCGGATACAGGCGTGACAACCGCTATTATTGTCCCTCCTGTCCTGACAATCCTGGTCTTTGCATTGGTGAATATTTTGAACGCTACCATTCACTAGTTGAGTATTAGCGTAGGGTACAGCATTCCACAGACTAGGCACACTTTCACAGGGTCTCCCAAGATGCCATCGCAATTTGAGAGACCCGAACCTGGAACCGGTTACAGTTATAAAAGTTGCAGTTACAAAAAAAAGTGTAAAAAAGAAAAAAGAAAAAAAAAAAGTAAAACAAAAAAAATATATAAAATAAAAAAAACAAAAATAGTTGTCGTTTTATTGTTCTCTTTCTCTCTATTCTCTCTCTATTGTTCTGCTCTTTTTTACTGTATTATATTCTGCAATGTTTTATTATTATGTCATTAGTCAGATCGAGGGCAGTAATTTTAGCAGTAGACCTCCTCTGTAAATCTAAAGTGGTAAACTGTAAAGGCTTTTAAAGGCTTTTAAAAATGTATGTAGTTTGTCGCCACTGCACGTTTGTGCGCAATTTTAAAGCATGTCATGTTTGGTATCCATGTACTCGGCCTAAGATCATCTTTTTTATTTCATCAAACATTTGGGCAATATAGTGTGTTTTAGTGCATTAAAATTAAAAAAAGTGTGTTTTTTTTTGCTAAAAATGCGTTTGAAAAATCGCTGCGCAAATAGTGTGTGAAAAAAAAAAAAAATGAAACACCCACCATTTTAATCTGTAGGGCCTTTGCTTTAAAAAAATATATAATGTTTGGGGGTTCAAAGTAATTTTCTTGCAAAAAAAAATAATTTTTTCATGTAAACAAAAAGTGTCAGAAAGGGCTTTGTCTTCAAGTGGTTAGAAGAGTGGTTGATGTGTGACATAAGCTTCTAAATGTTGTGCATAAAATGCCAGGACAATTCAAACCCCCTCCCCCCCCAAATGACCCCATTTTGGAAAGTAGACACCCCAAGCTATTTGCAGAGAGGCATGTAGAGTAGAGTCCATGGAATATTTTATATTGTGACACAGGTTGCAGGAAAAAGACAATTTTTTTTTTTTTTTGCACAAAGTTGTCACTAAATGATATATTGCTCAAACATGCCATGGGAATATGTGAAATTACACCCCAAAATACATTCTGTTGCTTCTCCCGAGTACGGGGATACCACATTTGTGAGACTTTTTGGGAGCTTAGCCGCATACGGGACCCCAAAAACCAAGCACTGCCTTCAGGGTTTCTAAGGGTGTAAATTTTTGATTTCACTCTTCACTGCCAATCACAGTTTTGGAGGCCATGGAATGCCCAGATGGCACAACCCCCCCCCCCCCCTAATGACCCCATTTTGGAAAGTAGACACCCCAAGCTATTTGCTGAGAGGTATGGTGAGTATTTTGCAGACCTCGCTTTTTGTCACAAAGTTCTGAAAATTTAAAAAAGAAAAAAAATGCATTTTTCTTTTCTTTCTTCATTTTCAAAAACAAATGACAGCTGCAAAATACTCACCATGCCTCTCAGCAAATAGCTTGGGGTGTCTACTTTCCAAAATGGGGTCATTTGGGGGATTTTGTGCCATCTTGGCATTTTATGGCCTTCGAAACTGTGATAGGTAGTGAGGAGTGAAATCAAAAATTTACGCCCTTAGAAATCCTGAAGGCGGTGCTTGGTTTTCGGGGGCCCGTACGCGGCTAGACTCCTAAAAAGTGCCACACATGTGGTATCCCCATACTCAGGAGAAGCAGCTAAAAGTATTTTGGGGTGCAATTCCACTTATGCCCATGACCTGTGGGAGCAATATATCATTTAGTGAAAACTTTTTGTAATTTTTTTTTTTTTTTGTAATTATTCAATCACTTGGGACAAAAAAAACTTAATATTCAATGGGCTCAACATGCCTCTCAGCAATTTCCTTGGGGTGTCTACTTTCCAAAATGTGGTCATTTGGGGGGCAGTTTGTACTGCCCTGCCATTTTAGCACCTCAAGAAATGAGATAGGCAGTCATAAACTAAAAGCTGTGTAAATTCCAGAAAATGTACCCTAGTTTTTAGACTCTAACTTTTGCGCAAACCAATAAATATACGCTTATTGACATTTTTTTACCAAAGACATATGGCTGAATACATTTTGGACTAAATTGAGTTTATTGGATTTTTTTTTATAACAAAAAGTAGAAAAAATCCTTTTTTTTTTTTCAAAATTTTCGGTCTTTTTCGTTTATAGCGCAAAAAATAAAAACCGCAGAGGTGATCGTTTGGGTACAGCATTGCATGACCGCGCAATTAGCAGTTAAAGCGACGCAGTGCCAAATTGTAAAAAGTGCTCTGGTCAGGAAGGGGGTAAATCCTTCTGGGGCTGAAGTGGTTAACCACTTGAGCCCCGGACCATTATGCTGCCTAAGGACCAGAGGTCTTTTTCCAATTTGGCACTGCGTCGCTTTAACTGCTAATTGCGCGGTCATGCAATACTGTACTTAAACGAAATTTGCGTCCTTTTCTTCCCACAAATAGAGCTTTCTTTTGATGGTATTTGATCACCACTGCGGTTTTTATTTTTTGCGCTATAAACGGAAAAAGACCGAAAATTTTGAAAAAAAATGATATTTTCTACTTTTTGTTATAAAAAAAATCCAATAAACTAAATTTTAGTCATACATTTAGGCCAAAATGTATTCGGCCACATGTCTTTGGTAAAAAAAAATGTCAATAAGCGTATATTTATTGGTTTGCGCAAAAGTTATAGCGTCTACAAACTAGGGTACATTTTCTGTAATTTACACAGCTTTTAGTTTATGACTGCCTATGTCATTTCTTGAGGTGCTAAAATGGCAGGGCAGTACAAAACCCCCCCAAATGACCCCATTTTGGAAAGTAGACACCCCAAGGAAATTGCTGAGAGGCATGTTGAACCCATTGAATATTTATTTTTTTTGTCCCAAGTGATTGAAAAATGACAAAAAAAAAAAAAAAAAAAATATTTACAAAAAGTTGTCACTAAATGATATATTGCTCACACAGGCCATGGGCCTATGTGGAATTGCACCCCAAAATACATTCAGCTGCTTCTCCTGAGTATGGGGATACCACATGTGTGGGACTTTTTGGGAGCCTAGCCGCGTACGGGGCCCCGAAAACCAATCACCGCCTTCAGGATTTCTAAGGGTGTAAATTTTTGATTTCACTCTTCACTGCCTATCACAGTTTCGGAGGCCATGGAATGCCCAGGTGGCACAAAACCCCCCAAAATGACCCCATTTTGGAAAGTAGACACCCCAAGCTATTTGCTGAGAGGCATATTGAGTCCATGGAATATTTTATATTTTGACACAAGTTGCGGGAAAGTGACACTTTTTTTTTTCATAAAGTTGTCACTAAATGATATATTGCTCACACAGGCCATGGGCATATGTGGAATTGCACCCCAAAATACATTTAGCTGCTTCTCCTGAGTATGGGGATACCACATGTGTGGGACTTTTTGGGAGCCTAGCCGCGTACGGGACCCCGAAAACCAATCACTGCCTTCAGGATTTCTAAGGGTGAAAATTTTTGATTTCACTCTTTACTGCCTATCACAGTTTCGGAGGCCATGGAATGCCCAGGTGGCACAAAACCCCCCCAAATGACCCCATTTTGGAAAGTAGACACCCCAAGCTATTTGCTGAGAGGCATGGTGAGTATTTTGCAGCTCTCATTTGTTTTTGAAAATGAAGAAAGACAAGAAAAAACATTTTTTTTTTCTTTTTTCAATTTTCAAAACTTTGTGACAAAAAGTGAGGTCTGCAAAATACTCACTATACCTCTCAGCAAATAGCTTGGGGTGTCTACTTTCCAAAATGGGGTCATTTGGGGGGGTTTTGTGCCACCTGGGCATTCCATGGCCTCCGAAACTGTGATAGGTAGTGAAGAGTGAAATCAAAAATTCACGCCCTTAGAAAGCCTGAAGGCGGTGCTTGGTTTTCGGGGTCCCGTACGCGGCTAGGCTCCCAAAAAGTCTCACACATGTGGTATCCCCGTACTCAGGAGAAGCAGCAGAATGTATTTTGGGGTGTAATTTCACATATTTCCATGGCATGTTTGAGCAATATATCATTTAGTGACAACTTTGTGCAAAAAAAAAAAAAAAAAAAAATTGTCTCTTTCCCGCAACTTGTGTCGCAATATAAAATATTCCATGGACTCGACATGCCTCTCAGCAAATAGCTTGGGGTGTCTACTTTCCAAAATGGGGTCATTTGGGGGGGTTTTGAACTGTCCTGGCATTTTATGCACAACATTTAGAAGCTTATGTCACACATCACCCACTCTTCTAACCACTTGAAGACAAAGCCCTTTCTGACACTTATTGTTTACATGAAAAAGTTATTTTTTTTGCAAAAAAATTACTTTGAACCCCCAAACATTATATATTTTTTTAAAGCAAATGCCCTACAGATTAAAATGGTGGGTGTTTCATTTTTTTTTTTTCACACAGTAATTGCGCAGCGATTTTTCAAACGCATTTTTTGGGGAAAAAAACACACTTTTTTAAATTTTAATGCACTAAAACACACTATATTGCCCAAATGTTTGATGAAATAAAAACAATGATCTCAGGCCGAGTACATGGATACCAAACATGACATGCTTTAAAATTGCGCACAAACGTGCAGTGGCAACAAAATAAATATATGTTTAAAATCCTTCAAAAGCCTTTACAGGTTACCACTTTAGATTTACAGAGGAGGTCTACTGGAAAAATTACTGCCCTCGATCTGGCCTTCGCGGTGATACCTCACATGCATGGTGCAATTGCTGTTTACGTTTGACGACAGACCGCCGCCTGCGTTCGCCTTAGCGCGAGAGCAGGGGGCGACAGGGGTGCTTTTTTTTTTTTTTTTTTTTTCTTTATTATTTTTTTGCTTTTTTAATCTTACTTTTAAACTGTTCCTTTCATATTTTTTTTTTTAATCATTTTTATTGTTATCTCGGGGAATGTAAATATCCCCTATGATAGCAATAGGTAGTGACAGGTACTCTTTTTTGAAAAAATTGTGGTCTATTAGACCCTAGATCTCTCCTCTGCCCTCAAAGCATCTGACCACACCAAGATCGGTGTGATAAAATGCTTCCCCAATTTCCCAATGGCGCTATTTACATCCGGCGAAATCTAAGTCATAAAATGCTCGTAGCTTCCGGTTTCTTAGGCCATAGAGATGTTTGGAGCCACTCTGGTCTCTGATCAGCTCTATGGTCAGCTGGCTGAATCACCGGCTGCATTCTCAGGTTCCCTGTTGAGACAGGAGAGCCAGAGAAAAACACGGAAGACGGTGGGGGGGGGGGGGGCATTCCCTCCCACGGCTTGTAAAAGCAGTCTAGAGGCTAATTAGCCGCTAGGATTGCTTTTACATGAAAGCCGACCGCTGGCTGAAAAGAATGATACCAAGATGATACCTAAACCTGCAGGCATCATTCTGGTATAACCACTCAAAGTCGTGAATGGCGTACCTGAAGACAAAAAAATGGTTAACAATGGTTAACAATAAAGCACAGTAAACAGTAAAGTATAAATAATTACATACCTGAAAAACAAACATGATAAAACATAATAACAATAACAATAAAACATTGCAGAATAGAATACAGTAAAAAAGAGCAGAACAATAGAGAGAGAGAATAGAGAGAGAGAGAACAATAAAACGACAACTATTTTTTTTTATTTCATATATTTTTTTTTTTTTACACTTTTTTTGTAACTAACTTTTATAACTGTAACCGGTTCCAGGTTCGGGTCTCTCAAAATGCGATGGCATCTTGGGAGACCCTGTGAAAGTGCGCCTAGTCTGTGGAATGCTGTACCCTACGCTAATACTCAACTAGTGAATGGTAGCGTTCAAAACATTCACCAATGCAAAGACCAGGATTGTCAGGACAGGAGGGACAATAATAGCGGGTGTCACGCCTATATCCGCGCTTGCTGCAGACACGACATCTTTTTTGGGGGGGTTCGTTGGGTAGGGGTACTCGGGAGGACATAAAAATGCCTCTCATGCAGCCGACTGCATTTGGTTGGGGATGTGAATGGGGGAAGTACGGGCGCTGCAGAAGTGGTGGGCTCCCAATTAGGATTGGCGAATGCAGCAGGAAGGGCACTATGGGCACGACGGGCCTGTGTTTGTCTTTTTGGTGGCAGCGGGACACTACTTGTGCTTGCCACCTCACCAGCTTGAACTGCACTTATGGGACTCGCCACGTCACCAAGTGTTACTGCAGTGCTGGTTTGACTACGACCGGGGTGTACTACGCCGCTGGTGCTTGCCAGTTCACCAAAACGCTACCAAAAAAACTGTTAGCGATACCAGGGATCAGGCCTGATTCTGCGAACGCTGCAGTTATGCGTTTAGAGTTTTGTAAGTGACAGTGATCGATCGATACAGCACTTGGGTGGGCTGGGCTGGGCCAGGCGGAGGGGCAAAACGCAGGTGCTAGCAGGTATCTGGGCTGATCCCGCTAACACTGCGTTTTTGGGAACCCTAAACTGCTGGTGACGCTAGTATAGATCAGATCGGATCAGATATTGATGCGATCAGATACTATACCACTAAGGGAGGTGTATGCTGCGTGCGTGGGTGTTAGCGGTACTGGCGCTAACCTGACGCTGCCTGGGGCTGGTGCTTGCCAGTTCACCAAAATGCTACCAAAAAAACTGTTAGCGATCGCAGGGATCAGGCCTGACTCTGTGAACGCTGCAGTTATGCGTTTAGTGTTTTGTAAGTGTCAGTGATCGATCGATACTGCACTTGGGTGGGCTGGGCTCGCCTGGGCGGAGGGGCAAAACGCAGGTGCTAGCAGGTATCTGGGCTGATCCCGCTAACACTGCGTTTTTGGGAACCCTAAACTGCTGGGGACGCTAGTATAGATCTGATCGGATCAGATATTGATCCGTTCAGATACTATACCACTAAGGGAGGCGTATGCTGCGTGCGTGGGTGTTAGCGGTACTGGCGCTAACCTGACGCTGCCTGGGGCTGGTGCTTGCCAGTTCACCAAAATGCTACCAAAAAAACTGTTAGCGATCGCAGGGATCAGGCCTGACTCTGCGAACGCTGCAGTTATGCGTTTAGTGTTTTGTAAGTGACAGTGATCGATCGATACTGCACTTGGGTGGGCTGGGCGGAGGCGCAAAACGCAGGTGCTAGCGGGTATCTGGGCTGATCCCGCTAACACTGCGTTTTTGGGAACCCTAAACTGCTGGGGACGCTAGTATAGATCTGATCGGATCAGATATTGATGCGATCAGATACTATACCACTAAGGGAGGCATATGCTGCGTGCGTGGGTGTTAGCGGTACTGGCGCTAATCTGACGCTGCCTGGGGCGACGCATATCACCGCCGGGCGATCGGGGGGCTAAACCTTTATTCGGTAATAAACGGCGGGTCCCCTGACACTATAAAAAATAAACGAACTAACCAGCGTCACCCGTAATGGTTATATGGTGATCAGTGGTGAAAGGGTTAACTAGGGGCAATCAAGGGGTTAAAACATTTATTAGGTAGTATATGGGGGTCCCTGACGCTATAAAACGCTGACGGCGAACCTAAATATTTACCTCCCTAACTACCGTCACCAGCGACACTAATACAGCGATCAGAAAAATGATCGCTTAGCGACAGGGGGTGATCAAGGGGTTAAAACTTTATTAGGGGGGGTTAGGGGGGTACTCTAGACCTACAGGGGGGTAACAGTAACTGTGCTAACACAGTAACTGTCACAAACTGACACTATGCAGTAATCAGAAAAAAAAAAAAAAAAAAAAAAAAAAAACCTGCTGGTGTCAGTTTGTGACAGGGGGGGGGTGATTGGGGGGGGGATCGGGGGGGGGATCGGGGTGTTTTGTGTACCTGGCATGTTCTACTGTGTGTGTGTGTGTTGGTGCACTCACATTGATGTCTTCTCTCCTCGGGCCGGAACGGAAAATACCGACCCGAGGGGAGATGACATCACTTCCTTTGCTGCTGTTTAGCATACAGCAGCAAAGGAGTGTTCTCATTGGCCGGCGGCGATCGCGAGGGGGGGGGGCCACGAACGGATGGCCTCCCCCTCGTCTCTGATCGCCGGGGGACAGAACGGGACCGCCTCGGGCGGCGGGGGGGGGGGTCCGATCGGACCCCCCACCCGCGGGAGGCAAATCACGTACATGTACGTGATTTTGCCTGCCCGTGCCGCCTTGCCGACGTACATCGGCGTGAGGCGGTCCTTAAGTGGTTAAAAAGTGCACTCCCTATATAACCCCTCCCAGTGGAGGGAGTACCTCAGTTTTGTAGCAAAGCAATACACGTGTATACTAAAGAAGGGAGGGACCTCTGTGTCCTGTGATGTACTTAAAAAAAAAGTATTTTACAGGTAAGCTGTTATAAAAATCCTATTTTCTTATCGTACATCACGGGACACAGAGCATAGTAGTTACTATGTGGGACGTCCCATAGCAATGCCAACTGAAGGGAGGGAGACACAATAAAAGTAGGGCACCAAGAGACTAGAGGACTTATACTGCAGCCTGCAGTACACTGCGCCCAAAGGCGAAATCCTCATGATCTTTACATCTATTTGATAGAATCTGGTAAATGTATGGACTGAAGACCAAGTTGCGGCCTTGCAGATCTGAGCCATGAAGGTTTGGTGATGCACTGCCCAAGAAGCACTAACAGCCCTGGAGAAGTGCGCTTTAATATGAACAATTGACGAATCCATTTTTTAATAGTAGATTTCTACACTGCCTGTCCTCTTTTAGGCAACACAAACAAAACATCTGTTTTATGAATCTGAGCGGACACTTTTAATAGACTTTGACCGCTCTCACCACATCAAGAGAATGTAGTGATCTCTCTTCCACAGAACGAGGTTCTGGAAAAAATTAGGGCAGAACAATATCCTGGTTTAAATGAAAAAAACGATACTACCTTCGGTAGGAGGTCAGGATGGGGCCGCCGGATGAGGTTGGTTGTGGCCGTTATCTTTTACTCACTATTACTTCCCTACCGCAGGATGAGGTTGGTTGTGGCCATTATCTTTTACTCACTATTACTTCCCTACTTCATGGGCTACCTGCTCAGTTATGATTTACTATATGTAACCTCGTCTCACTCTTTTCAGTTTAATCTATGTTACCCACACACATACCTTTCTACCTTACTCGCTCTTCATGCTCACCTGGGTGTTATCTTCTCCTCTCCAGCACTCAGTGTCTATCATCAGCTTATTGTATAACTATCTATTTTCACAGATTTTCTGTGGAATTATCTGCAATTCCATTAAAATTAGTAGAGAGGAGACATTGCTGGAATTGGCAGCAGAAAAGTGGGCTTATCACCCCTCCTCAGGTGGACGAGTTGGTCTGCGCCAGGTCGGAGACGCACGGGATACCAGCTGATTTGGATACTATCTATCTATAGTCCCTGCAGAGGGCTAAGTCTGCCTGCATGTAAGACCTCGCTAGAAGGGAGGTCCACCATTGAGGGTAAGGGTCCATCTTTTAATATTGTTGGATTCAGTGAGAGCTTTTGTCTACACACCCCTTCCCTCTCCTTTCACCTGTGTGACTTCTGACCCGATGGATCGTGGATGCCTTCCCTTACTTTTATGAAGTGGTTATTCACCTATGGGACTTTTCTTTTTGTCATCTATTTGATGGACTAGCTCCTTTCTGTTTATAGCTGAGAAGTCTGTGTCTATTCAAGGACTTGCTTTTTTTTACCATTTATTCAGTGCGGGAAGTTCTAAATAGTGCATTGATATATGATTTTTAGTATACTAACACATTCTTCACTATACATTGCTCACCGACAGCACTTTGATTTATGTTTGATTTATGCATTTAATTTAATTTTATTTATTTATGATTTATGATCTGTTTTGCACATTTATATCTTTGAATTATTGGTATATATTGGGAGTCCTTCAATTACTAGTTTCTCCTTTATATTAATTATGAGCGCACTTTTTTTGTTTTACTTGTTTTATTTTACACAGATATTGGTGTTTTATTCTTGCAGCTATAAGTTTTGAATACTATCTTTGTTTCCTTTAGCGTGGTTATATTTTATTTCTTAGTTTACATTATCATAGATTACCATTTGCATATAATACAGCTGAAGTACTGGAGATCTTTATCCACACGCTTTTTTCCTGGTTGTTGGCGCTGCCGCCATGCCTCAAGGTCATACTGCCTCAGTTCCCGGGGATGACGCATTAATCCATTATGGTCACTATATACAATTTTACTCATATACTACAAATAGGTAAGAGTGATTGGGATCTTTCTTGCTCCCACTCTTTCCCCTTTTTTGTTTTATATCTTGTTTGTTTACTATACCAATTTTGGTAATTTTTTCTAGATATATCCAACCTCCGCATCTGCTCCTGACGAGTGGTATACTAACCACGAAATGCGTAGAGCTTTCCTATGATGCAACGTCACAGTCTCTTATGTTCTATCATTTTATCTGTTAATATCATAATACCTGTATGAACCAATTTTTGTCATCCATACATTCATATGTTATTATTACAATTTGGCATATATACCATAGGCTTACCAATTTGTTATCTGTTCTAAGTGCCATATGTTATATTTATTGATGGTATTTTAGAGTATTTATGTGACCTATTATCGACTAGGTTATTCTATTAAATTTTTGCTATATTATGTACTATATGGCTCTAATACTCAATAAATTATGTATACATTCATTGGTTCATATCATGATATGTAGCAGTTTGCTTCATATAAAGTCCCAACTCCTTTCCTTATTCCTAATTATCGGGGATGGAGGTAAATCGTATTAATTGCCTCATATAAAGTCCCAAATCCTATTCTTTTTTCAAATCTTGACACAAAGTTGTCGATCTTGTTGTTGAACCTGGACGCAAACAGATCCACGTCTGGAACTCCCCATTTTTGGCATAATAACAGAAAGATGTCAAGGTGAAGGGACCATTCTCCCGGGAACAATTGTTGGCGACTCAAGTAGTTCGCCTGCCAATTCCCTATCCCTGGAATGAAAATTGCTCATAGGCAAGGAAAGTTGTTTTCTCAAGATAGAATATGATTCAACTCTCTCTGGGCTGCACGACTTCTCATGCCCCCTTGGTGATTGATATAGGCCACAGCTGTGGCATTGTCAGATTGGATCCTGACAGGACAATTCCGTAGTCTGAGCGTCCAGGCCTCCAGGGCCAGGCGTACTACCCGAATCTCTAGAATATTGATGAGCAAGGTCATCTCTGATTTGGACCATTTTCCGTGGACAGACGCTGCTCCCAGGACTGCTCCCCAGCCCAGAAGGCTGGCATCTGTTACCACCTTCCAGGTAACCAGTAGAAAGAATTTTCCTTTTTGAAGATTCTTGGATATCGACCACCAATTGAGGCTGACACACTTTGGGAGATAAACGGATTGGGAATTCTATAGCTTGGACCTTTTTGTTCCAAGTTGACAGGATAATGTTTTGGAGCAGTCTTGAATGAAACTGCGCATAAGAGACGGCCTTAAAAGAAGCCACCCTCTTTCCCAACAATTTCATGCAAAGTCGAACAGAAGGATTCTTCTTTGTTTTGATCAACTGTATCAGTTCCCTTATGGAACTGATCCTTTCCTGGGGCAAAAACACCCTCTTCTGAGCTGTATCTATGATCAGCCCCAAGTACTGCAATCTCCTTGATGGTTTTAAGGAGGATTTTTCTAGGTTGAGAATCCAACCTAGGTATTCTAGGTAGCTGACCAAACTTTGGTTTTAAGCAGGCTGCCGATTGATCTATCAAGAGTAGATCGTCTAAGTAGGCTGATATGGTTATACCTTGAGCCCCTAACCTGGTTAAAGGAGGAGCCAGGACCTTTGTAAACACTCGAGGTGCAGTAGCTAGACCGAAGGCAGAGCTACAAACTGGAAATGAAGATTTTCTACCTTGAAGCGTAGAAATTTCTGGTGAGCAGGGAAAATCGGCACATGGAGAAGCATCCTTGATGTCGATTGATGCCAGAAGTTCTCCCCCTTGTAGGATGGAGACTACTGATCGGATTGACTCTATAAAAAAAAACGGTATTCAAAAACCGGTTTAGATCTTTGAGATCTAAAATGGGTCTGACATCCCTGTTAGGTTTTGGAATCGTAAAAAGGTTTGAATAAAAACCCTAATCCTTGCTTCTCCAAGGGGACCACCGATATCACTCCTTAAAACAAGGGATGATCCAAAGCTAGAAAGAGACTTCTTTTTCACTGGATCTCTGGGAAAGTTTGAGAAAACAAGGAGACGGGAACGCTTGTAACCTAGAGAAATTGAGGAAGCCACCCATCTGTCTTGACATTGTTCCTGCCAGACCCTTGAAAACTGTAGAAGCCTTCCCCCCACTTGAGCGAGCGGGGGTGCCCCTTCATAAAGAGGCTTTAGTATTTTGTTTTGTGGGTTTTCTTCCCCAGGTCCTCTTTTTGTCCTGGGACTAACGCTGAGGTTTACCTCTTGAACCTGACGGTGGAGGCCGTCATGACTGCCTGGAGACTGATGCCCCCGGCACCGGAGAAGAAGCACGTTTTAAAAGAAAAAATGCTTAAACGTCTTTTTAACCAGTAAAGGGAACTTTTCCCATTAGAAATTCTTTGGATTTACCCATTCAGATTGTCTCCAAATAACCGTTTACCATGAAAAGGGAAACTGGCCAAGAGCTTTTGCATGGCGCTTTGGCTAAACAATTTTTCAACCATAGGATTCTATGCACATGTACCAGCCCTAGCATGAGCTGTGAGGCCTGGAGAATAGAATTTTTCATAGCGTCTACCGTAAAACACAACGCTTCTAGTATCCCGGCCAAATCTTAGGCCTGCTGATCAGAAATAATCTTAAGTATCTCGATACACTGGTCCTTTAAGGACTGAGTTACTCTGATCGCTGCCAGCGCAAGCTGAACCTGTGAGCGAAGTATAGCTTTTAAAAAGGAATTCCAACTTCTTATCTGTTGGATCCTTTAGCATATGAGCATTGTCTACTGGACAAGTCAGGTACAGAGGATATAACAGCGCCAACTGCTGGAAATCTTCATTTCTTATAGAACTTTTCCTCCGTAGGATAAAGTACTAAAAAACTTTTTTGGAGGAAAAAAACCTTATCTGGGTGCTCCCACTCAGAATACATAAGCTTTTTTAGCCATGAATGGATAGGAAAAGCATGAACAGATTAAGGAGGCTTTAATGAAACCAATCCAGAAGTGGGCTCATCGATTGACTGCGCTTATTGGCAGTAAAAATGTGGAGCAGGCCAATTCAGTGTGAGACTGTACCAACCAATTTTCCTGCGAACCTGATCCTTTCATATTAGGTTCTTCGGACATCAGCCTCTTCCTGGTCCCTTGAGAGAAATTTGTCATCTCTCGCTCCTTGTTCCTCATCATGAGGGTCCTGAGCAATGGACGGGGAACTGTTATGCTTAATCCCACTCTGGGATGCGATTAAGCATCAATTTTTTGCTCCAAAGTTAGAATGTTTGGCGTAAAAAACTCCTTAGTCATATATACAGGGGTTGTAATGCTAAAAGCAGCTGCAACCCTTGCCCCTCCTGATGGCTCACTCTGACCAGCCATATTACTCTCAGGGGAGGATGCCATTTTTTTAGATGGATCTAGGCTCCCTAGTGACTATAGTCTTTCTAGAGCCCCTTTTTTGAGGTAATTTTAACCTCCCTTCCGACCATAGCCCGATGCACAAAGCCGGAGGTCTGTTGCCAGACGGAGGAAGAGAAAACTGCTGCTTCCTGGACACATTGTGGGCTCTCTGAGAAGCATGAGACGTAAGTGCTCTATACAGCCCCCAGTGGTGACACATAGGCATGACAACATATACTAAAGGAGACAATTATAAGAAAATTTTGAAAAATTCTTAGAAAAACTCCACTTACCTTCCCCGCCGCAGGGTTTTCTGTGGTAAACCAACAGACCCAATCTTCACCCTTTACGGTGGGTTTCGTTAAACCTTCAGGAGCTGGGGATCCTCGAGGAAACCCACAATCCTGGACCTGTAATAGCACCTCCGCCAGTAAAACTTTATGGCCTTAATACCAAAAAGTACTGGATCCCGGGGTCCAGCTCTCTAAAAAAGAGAAGCGTTACAGGCAAGACCTCGTTTGTTCGGACACGAAGCCCGGGTACCATTCAATTCGGCCAAAAAGACACTTTGAACGGATCCGGCTGCATGGCTAGCCCCAGCAAGGATTGCTGCAGTGGAGCTCAGCACAGCACATCTTTACCACGTTACCAACACCTCAGACACTGGCGAAAAAAACTGAGAAACTCTCACCAGTGGGAAGGGTTATAAAAAGAGTGCACTTTTTAATTTAGGGCGTGCCAGTGTCTATCACCTGAAGGTGGCCTATAACCCACATAGTAACTACTATGGCTCTGTGTCCCGTGATGTACGATAAGATAATTATTTGGCACAGATTATGTGACTTTTGTGCAAAATGCTGGGCTTTGATATTTTCCAACATTTTGCACACCTTACTATAAATTAAGAGAGGAGGTGGTCTTTTGCAGTCCTAAGGCAATTTCAGTCAATGTTCAATTTCAGTTCCTAGTTCACCCTAGAAACTAAAGTTTCACCAATACCGATTTCGGTGCTGATAATAAGCATTTGCACAAGTATCAGTACTCATGAAAATGCTCCGATACCTGAAACTGATACTTTCAGACTCGGTTCTTTAATCTGTCAGCGGGATTCCTCCACTGATAGCTGATATGTAAAAAAAGAAAAAAACTTCAATTATCGGTTGTTAAGGAGCGGGGCCGCCGCGTCCTAAGCATTTGATAACTCATTCAGCTGTCAGCGGAGTTCCCCTGTTACAGCTGAAGTGTAAAAGAAGTCCGGTGTTTCGTCAGATTAGGCAACCCGTCAGAATTTGTAACGGAAGTGACGTTTCGTCGCCGCAATGTTGGTACACCCTGCAGTGGCCCACAGGAAAGATACAGTGAGAAGGCGGCAAGCGGACATCTTGTTACACCCAACTGGAATCTTGCATTTCGCACTCAGTAAACTGAGCTTATATAGTGAAATTCAGTAGTTAAAAATCCGTCTGTTTAGATGTTGAATTTTAAAAGTAGCGGCAAGCCTGCTGATCTCACAGGTCTGCTATTGTGACAGAACACCGCTGCTTTGAAAAATCATCATCAAAACAGTCGTACGCATTTTAAAATACTGAATTTCACTATATAAGCTCAGTTTACTGTTACTGTACATTGTTTCTTCTGATCTATCTTTCTGTTTATTCATTTACGAATCAAAGGCATAAACTTCGGTCTGAACATGAAGTCCGTTTAAAGGATATGCAAACCTTTGTTTTTTAAAACAAACATGTCATATGTACCTCCTCTGTGCAGTTAGTTTTGCACAGAGTGGCCCCGATACTCCTCCTCTGGGGTGTCTCAGCAGCGCTCCTGGCTCCTCCTCTTCTCGAGTGCCCCGTCGGAGAAGCGCTCTCCCTCGGGGCACCCGTGTGGACGTGCTTCCGTGTCCTGCTGCTGCGCCCATTGACACAAACAGCAGGACTCGTCCCTGGCTCCCGCGTCATTGGATTTGATTGACAGCAGTGGGAGCCAATGGCTGCGCTGCTATCAATCTATCCTATCAGGAACCGAGACACCAGCTGGAGCAGGTGTGCTCGCCCCTGGTGCAGAAATGATTGGGCTCAGGTAAGTAAAAGGGGGGCTGGTGCATTACAAGAGCTTTTTCACCTTAATGCATAGAATGCATTGAGGTGAAAAACCAGGAGGGTTTACAACCCCTTTATTAAAGCAACCTATTAAAAAAACAAAAACTATTTTCGAACTATTATTGAAATTGTTACTCTGTATAAATCCTTATTAACCCTTAATTTACTCCTTATTCTCCTCCATTTATAATTTTGCCACTGATTGGTTTTTGTTCACTTCTATTTTATAAACTATTAATAATTAAAACTTTTTTTGTTTGTTTTTGTGAGTGTACAGCTTGTATAACAGTGTACATTTGCTGTCCCCTCAAAATAACGCACAGCGATTAATGTCTAAACCGCTGACAACAAAATTGAGTACACCCCTAAGTGAAAATGTCCTAATTGGGTCAAAAGTGTCAATATTTTGTGTGGCCACCATCATTTTCCAGCACTGCCTTAAAGGGGTTGTAAAGTTAATTTTTTTTTTTTTTTAAATAACAAACATGTTATACTTACCTTCAGTGTGCAGCTCGTTCTGCACAGAGTGGCCCCGAACCTGGTCTTCTGGGGTCCCTCGGCGGCTGTTTCAGCTCCTCCCCGCAAGCATTTACCACCTTAATGCGAGCTCCCTCGCACGGTGGTGAGTGCTTGCGGGCGCGCTCCCGTGATACAGCCGGCGGCTATAGCCGCTCGCTGTATCACTCGGCCCCGCCCCCCGGCGCGCCGCGTCATCGGATGTGATTGACAGCAGCGCGAGCCAATGGCTGCGCTGCTTTCAATCCATCCACTGCAGCCAATCAGCGACCAGGCTGAGCTGCAATGAAGATGACGAGGACGAGCAGCGAAGATTCGAGGCGTCAGGTAAGTAAAACGGGGGGCCTGGGGGCGGCGGTACTGTCAAAAGTTTTTTCACCTTAATGCATAGAATGCATTAAGGTGAAAAAATTTTTACCTTTACAACCCCTTTAACCCTCTTAGGCATGGAGTTCCCCAGCGCTTCACAGGTTGCCACTGGAGTCCTCTTCCACTCTTCTATGACGACATAACGGAGCTGGTGGATGTTAGAGACCTTGCGTTCCTCCACCTTCCATTTGAGGATGCCCCACAGATGCTCAATAGGGTTTAGGTCTGGAAACAAGCTTGGCCAGTCCATCACCTTTACCCTCAGCTACTTTAGCAAGGCAATGGTCGTCTTGGAGGTGTGTTTGGGGTTGTTCTCATGTTGGAATACTGCCCTGTGGCCCAGTCTCCGAAGGAGGGGATCATCCTCTGCTTCAGTATGTCACAGTACATGTTGGCATTTATGGTTCCCTCAATGAACTGTAACTCCCCAGTGCCGGCAGCACTCATGCAGCCCCAGACCATGACACTCCCACCACCATGCTTGACTGTAGACAAGACACACTTGTCTTTGTACTTCTCACCTGGTTGCTGCCACACACGCTTGACACCAGTTGAACCAAATAAGTTTATCTTGGTCTCATCAGACCACAGGACATGGTTCTAGTAATCCATGGGACGACAGCCATGCAGACCAATTTGATGCAGTGTGCGGCGTATGGTCTGAGCACTGACAGGCTGACCACCCACCCCTTCAACCTCTGCAGCAATGCTGGCAGCACTCATACGTCTATTTCCCAAAGACAACCTCTGGATATGACACTGAGCATGTGCACTCAACTTCGTTGGTCGACCATGGAGAGGCCTGTTCTGAGTGGAACCTGTCCTGTTACACCACTGTATGGTCTTGGCCACCGTGGTGCAGCTCAGTTGTAGGGCCTTGACAATCTTCTTATAGCCTAGGCCATCTTTATGTAGAGTAACAAATCTTTTTTTTAGATCCTCAAAGAGTTCTTTGCCATAAGGTGCCATGTTGAACTTCCAGTGACCAGTATGAGAGAGAGAGAGAGTGATATAACCAAATTTAACACACCTGTTCCCAATTCACGCCGGAGACCTTGTAACACTAACAAGTTACATGACACCGGGGAGGGAAAATGGCTAATTGGGCCCAATTTGGACATTTTCACTTAGGGGTGTACTCACTTTTCTTACCAGCGGTTTAGACATTAATGGCTGTGTGTTGAGTTATTTTGAGGGGTCAGCAAATTTACACTGTTATACAAGCTGTACACTCACTACTTTACATTGTAGCAAAGTGTCATTTGTTTAGTGTTGTCACATGAAAAAATATAATAAAATATTTACAATGTGAAGGGTGTACTCACTTTTGTGAGATACTGTACGTTTCACATTGAAAAAAGCGCAAAATGGAAGAAGAAAAAAATTTTCCTTTGTAAATAACTTTTCGATGCTTTTTACCATTGCTGACAGCTATAGTGTAAACAAAAATGCTGTAGTAGGTACTAGCAATTAATATCGAGTACTAAAAAAAAAAAAAAAAGTATTGGTACTCATAAAAAAATGGTGTTGGTGCATCCCTACTAGAAACCCCTAAAAAAGTGTTTTATTTACAAAATCAACAGATGAAAATTAAGGGGAAATATGCCTGAAAAATTAAAACCAACTTCGCCATCACTTCCAACAGCTGGAAAGCTGCAATATAAGTTGATTTTGGTACTTGGCTAGATACATTAATAAAAAACAAAAGACAAGAGGAATAACCGCATTCTAAATAGTATGATGAAAAAAAATCAATATACTGTACAAATAATCGCACGCCCTTTCATAGTACACTCTCCCTCACCATAACAATATTAAAAACCTGATATACTTGTGGGAAAAGATAAACCTGACAATTGTCAATATTCTCCTGGGAGATCCTATTCTATGGATAACAATGCTAATACAATATACCAAAAAATGTTCCTTATACATAGTCAAGGGGTTAAAATGTGCTAAGCCCAGACGAGAGGCTCAATCACACCCCTCTAAATAGAAAACACCACAACTATTTGCACATGCATTAGCCACAAAAGTGAATAAATCAATTAAACACAGGTCTCTCCTAAAGCTGGATATAAAGCATCTAATCATAGAATTTTACTGAATGGCAGACCTTAAAACCATTCATACATGGCGACCGAAACAGCCAGCATACATATGGCTGATGAAGGTAATATGCTGAATACAACCTCTCAGATATTAGATAATCCTTAATAAGCCGCTAAACATTGAATACTCAAATATATGTAATATTTCATCATGTAAAACACTTTGGGGTTGATTTACTACAACTGCATATAGGAGCAATATATAGCTTATTTACTAAGTGTATACTTAGTATACACTGGAGGGCAGTTACTAATGCAAGGTGTTTGAAGCAGAACTACAGCCAAAAACAACTTAAAAAAGAAGAGCCCATTATAAGACCAAATAACAAAAACAGATTTTGCTGCAATAGTCAGCTTTAATACAGAGATTTCACCAACTGTACTTTTGTCTGCCACTAGATGTCCTTAATTTGATGGTCATCATCATTTAACAAACTTCCTCTAGGCTCAGGTTGTCCTGGACACATCCCAAGCTTGTGACTGGACAGTGAAAGGAGAAGCAGTACAGTGTTGAGCTTTTCTCTCCGTCACTCTCTCTCTTCCTATCAGCAGGTTTCTTGTCAGCACATGGACTGATTGGCTGCTTGTGCTGTTTCTGCATCTCGCACGCCAACTTTGCTATGGGGGGGGGGATATCCGGTCATATTCAGGTATTGACACTGCATGTATTTAAAAAATAAATTTTTATTGATGATTACACTAAAACTTTGTCTTTTATATCTGCCTAGAAATCCGTTTTAAAGTGGTATCAAACCCAAAACCAAAAATGTAAGATATTACAGCTTAGCTATCGTAAAATGTGGTGGCTGCATTCGTTTTCTTCTTGGCCTTTTTTCCTTCTGTTTTCACCTGGTGATCTAGCCAGTAACACACCTCCTATATTACCATGTCCCCACTCCGGATGAAGGAGCCCAGCAGCATTGTAAGTTGGGGGGGGGGTGTTAGATGTACTAGCAGATTTGGATACACTAACAATCTAAAGCTAAACTCCAGGTTCTGTCAAATGGTCATGCTAGAAAACCAATGGCTGCAAGCACTGATCAGTGTATTTTGACGTTATCAGAATACAATGTCAGAGTGGGAGAGATCCCTGCATCAACATTTCTTGTGCTGAAGTGAGATCTGCCAGTTTTTAATTTTTTGCTTAATAAATGTCAGTGGCAAATTGTTTATCTCAACATTGTTAATGAATACAAGCGTGAATGAAAAACAACAGATCTACTGGCTGAATTACCAGTTGAAAATAAGGGCAAGAAAAGCCTAAAAAAGCTAATGCAGCCATCATATCTAAGAATTAGTAAACTGCAATATAATAAATGTGTGCATTTGGGTTTAATACCACTTTAAGCTGCCTACCATATATGAATAAACAATTTTGCATAATCCCCATGTGCAGACTACTGTTGTTCTCCGATTTGATGGGCGTGGTAAACCCAGGCACCAAAGATTGCTAGAAGGTGGATGGGTCCAAGGAGACAGTGATACTATACAGTATGCATGTATTGTTTACAAAAGGTTGGAGGTGTAAAGTGAGAGAGGCTTAAAGAAATATAACAACATTTTTTGTTGTGACTTTCTTACCTGGTACTGATAGAGCTGTCTCATGAGTGGGCAAGATATGAAATGATTCCTGTGCATAGCCAACACCAGAGCTCCGCTGTGAGGTGAGCTAAGTAGAGCTGCAATTGCCTGGAGCAGCCGCACTGCAATTCCAGTCAACTGGGTGTTTCCCTGTCGGATGCGAGCCAACTCATGGCCCAGTGCTTGCTGTAAGGCCAGAGATATTGGTCTTGGGTTTGTGTTCTGCCATCGCGGGTCTGGATTTAACGGGAATAACTGGAAGAGAACAGACCATCAAGATTCCAGCATTACAGTGGGAAAAAATAGAATATTTTAATGTATCTGACAAATGGTTATTCTGAAAATGTGACATACAGGAGTAACTTGTCTTGTAGGAAGAGTTACCACCTGTTTGTTGAGAATTTAAGAACTTGTCTGATTATAAGGATGGATGCCATCAAACTATAATGATTTTTAATCAATTGAATTTTGCCTTTTATGAATGTTAATGGCATATAAAAAGATTTTATTTGTCTGTCACTGATGGAGACATTTCCAATCGTTTCCTACCCTAAAAGGTGGTAGGAGAAAACCTCCATGATAGGGACAGCAATTTAAATTTGTCAGAGTCTCTATAATCCCTCATTGCTCCATCCAAAATGAAGCTAAAAGAAATCATGCTAAATCACATACATATAACCATTTGGGTCAGTCAATGTCCACAATCTAAGTCTCTTCCACACTAAAGCACAGAAAAGGGGCAATTTTGAGAGGCAGCTGATTAACCAAAACAGTTTAGATACTTACAAGTAGATCCAGAAAACTCAAGCATACATGGGAAGACAATGCAAACTCTTATAAATGTGAGATGTAGCTCTAAATTTGAAAATTTCCAGGAACTCGGTCCACTCACAAAAAAATAGGATTTTTCCTACAGCTTACTAGGGGTGCAACGGATCAAAAAACTCACGGATCGGATCGATCCTCGGATCAGAGTCACGGATCAGATCATTTTCGGATCAGCAAAAAAAACGAAAAAAAAAAGACAAATCTTGTTACACCCACCGGAGTTTTAGATTTAAAAGCTATTTTCCACACAAAACAGAGCTTATATGCATAAATACAGTATTCGTAGATCGGACGGACTGTTTAGATTTTAAAAGCAGCAGCAAACCTGCTGACCTTACATGGTTGCTAATGTGACAGAACACCTCTGATTTTCACATTTAACATTAAATGTGAAAATCAGAGGTGTTCTGTCACATTAGCAAATACTGTATTTATGCATATAAGCTCCGTTTTGTGTGGAAAATAGCTTTAAAATCTAAAACTCTGGTGGGTGTAACAAGATGTCCGCTTGCCCCCTTCTAACTCTATAATTACAGTACTGTGCAAGGGAGTGTGGGGTGTAGCAAGATGGCGGCGATGAAATGTCACTTCCTGATGATACAGCGGCCGCCGCTGGGTGTACCAAGATGGCCGCCGCTCCGGAGCTAGGCCGAAGCCGCAGCCTTTCCTATGGCCGAGGCCGCCGAGCGCTCCGCGGATCGCGGGTGTGCCAATCCGCGGAGGTTGGCCCGAACGGATCACGGATCAGCGACGATCCGTTGCACCCCTACAGCTTACCTATAAAATCCTTTTCTTGGAGTACATCACGGGACACAGAGCAGATATAATAATTACCATCTGGGTTATACGGCACCTATAGGTGAATGGGCACTGGCACACCCAAAAGACAGGAAGTCCCCTCTCTATACAGGAAGTACCTCAGTTTTGTAGCAAGCAATTCCCAAAAGAGGGGAGGGACTCCTGTGTCCCGTGATGTACTCCAAGAAAAGGATTTTACAGATAAGCTGTAGGAAAAATCCTATGTTTTTTATCGTGCATCACAGAACAGAGCAGCTATAGTAATTACTACCTGGGATGTCCCAAAGCAATGCCCCTGAGGGGAGGGAGACACCATCATAGTAACTGCCACCAAAGAAGGACCTACTCTACTATTTGTAATATGCTGAGGCCAAAGGCAGTATCTTCTACGTGATTTACATCGACCTGGTAAAAACCCTGTAGATGTATAAACAAAAGACCAAATAGTGGTCTTGTACACCTGGGCCACTGACACCTGATGATGGATGGCCCAAGATACTCCCACTCCTGGGTAGAGAATCTTTCCCCGGATAAAAAAATGAGTTGTTTGCCATTTAAACCATAGGAATCATTGATAAACTGGCAGATCCACTGCTAAATATTCGACCTGGATGCCGCCTGCCCTTCCTGGGCTCTTCTGGCAGCACAAATCAGGATTCCTGACTTGTGCCGACAACTCAAGCAGACCCTGAGCGTCTGAAATACCTCTAGAGTAGGTAGCAATATTTCTCCTGCCGACTGTGGATTAGGATAAAAATAAAAGGCAAAACACTGTCCTGATTCAAGTGAAAAAGTAGAAACCACTTTAGGCAATAAAAATGGATGAGGACGCAACATCATCTTATGATGTGAGACCAAAAATGGCTCCTTGCATGAAAGGGCCAACTCTGTGATAGCAACCAAAGAAGCCACCCTCTGAGATAAAAGGACCAACAGAATCCCCCGATTGGTTCAAAAAGTGGCCTTTGCAAGGACAGTCAAGATCAATTCAAGTCCCAAGGACACAAGAATGGCCTGACAGGCGGGACTGTCCAAGTTACATGCTGTATGAGGTATAGAACAAGGAGTGAGAAACAACTGCCCCTGGAAAAAAATGGATAGGGACGAACTCTGACCCTTAACGGTACTTCAGGCCAAACTCCTTTCCTCTATCGATTGGAGAGAGAAAAAGAAAATATTGCACCCACATATTTCTGCAGGTGCCATTTCTTGGCTTCACCCCATATATATATTTTCAAGTCCTGTAATTGAAGCTCCCCGAAGCTGGCTTCCTGGAGCTCAACAGTGCTGAGATACATGACTCAAGACCATCAGGTCCCGCTGGACTGGGAGTGTCCAAAGGAGAAACCCCCGCAAGACTCGCTATGCCTGTGTACCAAGTCCCCCAGGGATAATTTGGCCAACACTAATATCAGTTACCACCTTACGGATTCTTTGCAAAGATGTGGCAGAATCCCCGAAACGGGGGGGGGGGGGGTCAAATAACGGAGAACCAGACCTTAATGTGTTGCCAGAACATGTACCCTTATTGGCAGTGGGACTCTTGTCCCGGACAACCCTGTCCCAAACTGTTGTAGAACTTGGAATCTAGTAGATTCCCCTGTAGAGTTCCCCTTGCCACTACTCTATACCTGGAATATGTATTGGCGATAGAGACAGCACCTGTACTGTCCCAGACAAAATGTGGTACACCTCCCTGAGTCGCATGACCTCTGGTGCCGCCCTGGTGGTTGATAGATAGATAGATATATATATATATACCTGCAGAGGCATTTCCAGATTGAACCTACAACAGGTTTGTCCTATAATCCAGAGCAAGACATACTGGCCAAAAATTCCAAGCTATTGGACAGTATTCTCTCCTGTGGAGACCAAGCCCACTGAACTGTAGCCAGCCTCAAGTCAACTTAGTGAGACTGGCATCAGTGGTTATTTTCCAAATTCCTGAAAAGGAAGAATATCAAGCACCAATTTTTGCTCTGCAACCCCCGGAAACAGAGCCTTCCGGCAATGCAATGCCTGGATCTTCAAGTTCCAGACAGAGAATGAACCTCTACCAAGACCTGGAGTAGGGCTGTATGTAGAGAACGTGCTTTGACCTAAACACAGCTTCCTCCTGTAGAAATATATCAAAGGAACCCCTGGAATTGACTGCTTCCTGAGCAAAGATTATTGAGGTAAAGAGTATGGAGGTGTTTTCAGACGCTTTGAGAACCCTCCGGAGCTGTGACCAACCCAAAGGGAAGATTCACAATAAAAACAGATTTCCACTGCAATTACAGAAATCTTTGATGAGCCTGGAAACAAACCGCCACACGAAGATGTGCCTTTACAGATTATTATGGACCCCGAAATCTACTTCTTGCAGAGAGGTCATCACTGAACAGTCTAGCCTGTCTGAAACAGAAGGATGTTGAGGGGCTTGAAATCTTAAGATAGACCTCGTGTCCCTATTTGGCTTTGGAACTGCTACCATTTAATTGTCTCAAAATAATGAGCCCATAACTTCTGCTCCAAGAGCATATGCAAGGCAAAAGACTGACGACTCTGTGACAGACCCAGACAGTCCCAAGAGGTGCACTTAACCTATCAGATTTCTGCTAAAGATGGAACAAACCACCTCAGAGACTGCCCTAAGATTTTCTTGCCTGAGATACTCTCAAAACCCAGCAGATTAGGCATGATCAAGGTGATGCGGCCACAGTCTGACGAAAAATGAATGCGTCAGGAAACGCTGCAATGACAAACACCACAGTGGTTCAGATGCACCCGACACCACTGTCCATTGGGAGATATGGACACCGCCAGATCCTTGAACCTGAGAGCGGTGCCCCGGTTTCCCCCGGCTGCCTCTCTTTTCTGGAACTATTTAACTGGTATAACAAGAAAATAATGCAGCAACTATATTATCCAATCTAATATACAGTCCTCCCAGGATGCAGGCCTAAAACAATGTTGGTTTATGCAACCCCTTAGGTATGCAAACATGCAGGTCTACAAGTATTCTTGCCATTCATGCATTTATGTATGCAGTACAAGGTCAATAAGCACACACGCATGTACCCCCAGGCAAACAAGCACCCAGGCAAATAAGCCCATATGCATGTAGTCCTATGCAAATAAGCATATATGTATGTAGTCCCAGGAAAACAAGTACATATGTATACAGCTTAATGTAAATAAACATGCGTATGCAGTACAAATGAAAACATGCCAGCATGTGTTTAAGCAATATGCGTTTATGGAAGCATGCGCTTATGCAACTATGCATTTAGGCAAAATATGAAAGCATGCGCTGTACACACGCGTTTATGCAACATGTGCCCATGGAAACAAGCATTTTCGCAATAAGCAAGCATGCGTTTATGAAACGTGTTTATGCAACATTACACAACACGTATCTATGCAGACAAGTATAAACACGCATTTTTATGCGATCATGTATCGTTATGCGATACAGTATCTTTATGAAACCACGTATCCTTATGCGATCATGTATAACCATGTATATTTGAGCAAACATGTATAAACATGCATCTTTATGCGATCACGTATCTTTATGTGATCATGAATAACCACGTATATTTATGCAAACATGAATAACCATGCATCTTTGTGCAACCATGATCATGTATCTTTATGCAAACATGTATAACCATGTATATTTATGCAAATATGTAAAAACATATATCTTCAGCAACCATGCGTTTCAGTTAGTTTGCAAGCAAGCACCTGCTTAACTGCAGTTGGCCCCATACTAGTCCTGCATGATTTAGCCAAGCACATATGCACTATACTGGAGATACAACTCCTTAAAATACACCCATGCTAATGTTTTTCCAAACGCGTATATTTAAACATGCATTTAAGCAACAATTTTGCAAGCATGTATACTATGTTGCATCTGTCTACAGAGCAGTCAACAACACTTTAAGGTGAACTGCTAACCATCCAGGGATGTATCAACTTACAGTTGTACAGTCCCCCTCGGATAAGCAGTTAATATGCAGCATATAATCATGACTTGTCTTCACACAGTTCTCGCTTAGTAAGTACTCACACTGTTAGTATCCATGGGCTGCTGTTATGTCTCCAGAGGTCTACTGAACCTGTTGCCACATGGCATGGCCGCCCTTCCTGCCCATATAAAAATAGGACATACCCAGTGAGCCTGCGCCCTCTAGTGGCTGGAGGAGAAACAGCAGCCCACATGAGTAAGAGTACATCGCATGATTAAACAGCACACTGCTCCCAGTGGTCACCGGGAGAACAGACAGTCAGACCTATTTTTTTTTTTCAAAAAAAGGGAAACTGCAAACAAATGCAAACTTACTATTCCTACCGAAGAACTCTGAACATAACAGGAGTCCAATCTTCACCCATTATGGCGAGCTTTGTCATAAAAGACCTTCAGAGACTGGGTCCCCCCTTAATCTGGGGTCCACTCCCCTGGACCTGTATAGCACCCTGCAGGAAAGCACCTTTGCAGGAAGCACTGCAAAGGGTTCCATTACGCAGGGTTCAGCGCCGTAAAGGGTGCATTACAGGCAAACCTTGAGGAATCTTCTCTCCTTCCAATGAGGCTCGTGTACCATCCATTTTGGCTGACAGCTTTTTCTAACGGATCTGATTTAAGTCCATGATTCTTAATAGAACCGTCCATACCTCCAAGTATGCTCCAAGAGCACATGTATCACATCAGTGACCACCATCTTACAGACACTGTACTTCATGTATAGGAGGGGTTATATAGAGGAGGGATTTCCTGTCTTTTCGGTGTGCCAGTGTCCATTCACCTATAGGTGGCATATAACCCAGATAGTAATTACTATAGCTGCACTGTGTCCCGTGATGTACAATAAAGAAAGTATGTTTAAAGCTGCTGCCCACTTATTTGTCAAAAAAAAATCGTCTTCACACATGGTTTATCCTCAAAGGGGTTTGTCAGCACCACACCAACACAAAAATCAAGTATTCTAGCTATGCATTTGGCCATGTTGAGCATTACAGGCTTTTTGCCTATTCAAGCACAATCTCTCTCTCTGCAAAAAAGCGACTCGGCTCTCTTTCCAGACATCAATCTTGTCAAAGCACCTGATTACAGTCTATATCAAGGTGACGTGCAAAGATATCACTGTATGTTATTAGAGGTCGACCGATATGGGTTTTTCTCTGGCCGATGCCGATATTTAGAAATCGCCGTGGCCGATGGCCGATATGTGATGCCGATTTTTTTGGGCCGATATATTTGGCCGATTTTTTTTTTTTTTTCCCTTCATCTCATAAAATCTAACAGTTAGACCCCTTTCACACTGGGGAGTTTTTCAGGCGCTTTTGGGCTAAAAATAGCGCCTGTAAAGTGCCTGTAAAACGGCTCCCCTGCAGTCTCAGTGTGATATCCCGAGTGCTTTCACACTGAGGCGATGCGCTGGAAGGATGTAAAAAAAAGTCCTGCAAACGGCATCTTTGGAGCGGTGTATACCGCTCCTCCACCACTCCTGCCCATTGAAATGAATGCGCACCGCTGCCGAAGCGCCTGCAAAGCGTTTTGGCAGCGGCGCTTCAGGGGCGCATTTAACCCCTTCCTCGGCCGCTAGCTGGGTTATAAGCGCCCCACTAGCAGCCGAATAGCGCCTCTAAAATGACGGTAAAGCGCCGCTAAAACTAGCAGCGTTTTACCATCAACGCATGCCTGCTCCAGTGTGAAAGCAGCCTTAAGTAATACAGAATTTTTTTTTCATTTAAACATTAAACAAAACAAACCTCCAATCAGTTCACTTGTATGTATAATTTAGAAAAAAAAAAAAAAAAAAAACCTATCTTAAATATTAAATACACAAAAACAGGTAATCAAAACTTTTGGGCGAAAAAAAATGGGCTAACTTTACTGCTTAGGTTTTTTTTAAATTCATTACTGTATTTTTTTATTTTTTTAAATTGCGTTTGAAAGACCGCTGCGCAAATACCGTGTGACATAAAATATTGCAACAATCACCATTTTATTCCCTAGGGTCTCTGCTAAAAAATATATATAATGTTTGGGGGTTCTAAGTGATTTTCTAGGAGAAAATACAGGATTTTTACTTGTAAGCAACAAGTGTCAGAAAAGATTTAGTCTTTAAATGGTTAAACTGAGAACTTCTACACACAGAGTTCAGTCTATTGATAAAAAGAACCTGAAAGATACAAATGTATCTTCTTATCAGACTTGGCAGGCTGCCCAGAGGAGGAGAGAATCCTCTCCACAGATAACTCCAGGAAACTTGAATTAAAGGGGTTGTAAAGGTAAACATTTTTTCACCTTAATGCATTCTATGCGCCGGCTGTATCACGGGAGCGCGCCCGCAAGCACTCACCACCGTGCGAGGGAGCTCGCATTAAGGTGGTAAATGCTTGCGGGGAGGAGCCGAAACAGCCGCCGAGGGACCCCAGAAGACCAGGTTCGGGGCCACTCTGTGCAGAACGAGCTGCACAGTGAAGGTAAGTATAACATGTTTGTTATTTAAAAAAAAAAAAAAATCACCTTTACAATCACTTTAACTTCTATTACAGAAGTCATTTGCAAGTCACAGCTGAAGTTACAATCGGCCTTTTTTATCAGCACAATCGGCCGATGCCGATTAAGTAAAAAACGCCAAATATCGGCCGATATATCGGTCGACCTCTATATGTTATCTTGGTAAAGAGGGCTGTCCTGCCAAATGTTTTTGTATTTTGCTTGCTGATATGAGACCTGGATCTACAGTTTGTATACTGCCTATTTGTTGCTGTTGGACTAACATGGTATCTGCATTTAGCCTTGCATCCACACAAGGTGTGCGATATGATCTGATGAGCTTTCCAGGGTTAAACTGGCATGGACATGTGCTCCACACACAGGCTGATCCTGCAGAATCTAAGCCCACAGGAGAGAACAATGACGAATTGGAGAACACTTGCTCTTCTGGGCAAAACCAACCTATCTCCAGTCAGTAACAAACCTATTTAGTGACCCCTTCACTGCTGAAACAAGCTCTCACTCTCAACCATCAGTAAGTAAATCTTTGCTTCAAGCCGCAGGTAGCCCTGTCAGCACCATCCAGCTCGATAAACAAAACAAAGTTGCTGAGTGGAAAATTGTTGGTCTATCAGTGACTGAATTAAACCAGATGCAGTTAGTGCTTGGGTATTTTAACAGCTGCAGATGCCAGGTGTTAGACAGGGGAGATGCCTCCATCAAAGCCGTTTACAATGGATAACTGGATCTATTCGATTGCTCTCATTCAGCCTCCGGGCTGAAAAAGAGAAATCTATACGTATGTTGCTAGCCTTAGTGACAGGCCATTTGTCTGTCACAACAGTAAGTGCCAGAGGCCCCAGAGCTGCAAGCTGAAGGTTCTACAAACTGAGGCACTAAGCTAATGTGCTGACCGCTGACTACTGGAATTTAGGTATTTTAGGAATCAAAATTTCAATATTATATACCTAGGGAGAATCCGACAGCATTAAAAAGCAGATGTCATCTACTTTCATTAAAACCTAAACAGCAATAAAATAATTGATATAATGAAGGAGCATTTTACCTGCAGGAACATTCCAGCTAAGTCATCCTCTGGACCAAGCACTGGGATCTGGGTGAGACCCCTCGGCCGTACCTGTCCTTGGGGTGTTTCACTGCTTGGCTTCCTTTTAATCACATCAGTACTGTCTGTAAATTTAAAGGACCAGATGAATAATATAACATTGATACAAAGCAGTCCAAAATGTGAAGACAACAAGATATAAAACCATTCCACCTGTAAAGAATGGTCTAATTTTTAATAAACTAGTTAGGATCAGCAATCTTTTTTCTTCAGGACACCAGGGAAAGACTGTGTGTCATTGAGTAGTGCTTGTTTTATTGTTGCTTACACAATACAAAAATATGTGTTTGAAAAAAAAAAAAGGTTAACTCGTATTAAACCATAATAAACAATGTGCATGAAATACTCTAAATGATAAAATACATAAATGTCCAAAAGGGAAATAATGAAAATGATGACAGTCCACATGTATCCCAAATAATCTCACAGACAAGTGTGCCAGTTCCCTCACAAGACAGTAATGATCTCCAAATGATAAGAGATCAACAGCGCAGGAAAAATCCAATTGGGGGCCACAACTCAGGATACCACTGACTCCACCTCTTCCCAGGTCATTCACTGGTTATCCAAAGCCAGCAAAAAAGTTAGAGAAAAACAGCCAAAACACACCACACCAGAGATCAATAGCGGGTGTACCACATCATATGTCACTGGCCTCACCCTACGAGTATTTTGTCTGGTGCAACGGATGTCTTCAGGGTATAAAGAAAGATAAAGAAGGGTGCTTTATAGGTTCATAGTGTGGCCCTATATAGCACCTTGTGGCTGACTAGACGCTTTGCACCAAGGTGAGGTAGGATCAAGTGCCTGAAGCAACATTACAGGCTGTCCTCACAATATGGGTTCCAGGTATGGTTCCCAAAATTTTACCAACGTTGCACCAATATTTGTGGTATTAGAAGGCAGTGATGAGTTGACAGAAGAATTTGAAGATCGAATAATAAAGAAAAAAAAATGTGGTTTAAGCTAAGAATGATTTCTCTGTGAAGGAAGAGAGGTCAATCACCTTAAGACACTAGTAAAAAACGGAGGGCTCAAAAGGTGGAGTAGGGTTATATGGGTGACGCCCAGGGAGCGTGTTCGAAAGCTTTGCTAGTGTTCAATCACCTGAAGTTATGAGCCCACAACCCAGGGTCTATAAATTACATTTTTTTTTAATACCTGCTTTCAGCTCTATGTTAACAAGAGTACATGGTTTTTATTGGGGGCAAGTTTTGGTTATAGTGAAGTTTACCTCGTGTGGGTGGTATAGAGGCTGTCAGCAGACTATGAAATGTTTGTCCTCCTGTAGCACCTCTTTCATGCTGAACCTCCACTAGATGCGCCATGTAATCTGCCAAAATAGAAAAATAAACTTCAAGTAAAAACAAGACATACTTGCTAGCCATTCAATATCTGGGTGTCCTTGCATGACACTGACCATTACAAAATACCACACACTAAGAGAGAACTAAATTAATATTGAGAATCCAATACTCACTTTTATCCATAATATTTTGTTCCAAGGACTGTGGTTCATGGGAAACAGCCTGGTCTAGGTACTGCAGTAATTTACTCATACTGGACACAGGGATGCCAAAAGACTGAACGAAGAGCAGGAGCTGCTGGGGCTCTAAATCTTGTAGCGCTGAAAATAAAAGTATCATAAACAAAAGTAGGTTTCATATCACCAGGTTGAAATTGCAGGTAAAAGCACAGAAAAATCAAGCATTGAGCGCTTACTTCCGGTGGTTTTCCTTTCCATAAATTATTTATTATTAATTGCAAAGGGCTTTAAACTTGCTAGAAAATGAAATGTGACTACTCCAAAAGAATCAATTCCCCAGCACAGTTTCCTCCGTCCTTGCACAGCATGGCCCTCTCCCCTTTCGGGAATGTCTGTGCTGACACAGCACCTCCAAAGCTTTTTTAGCCATACTTCTATGGATCACAGGAGTGCAGATTGTTCTGCACTCCTGTGATCCATTTTCAGCTGACAGCAGGCTGAAGCCCGCTGTTGGCTGACATCACAGAGCTGGTCCAGGCTCTGTAAAGATCCTGACCATATTGTTCGGTATCCGCCCAGAAGCCTGGATTGGCACTGGACTCAGTCTTTCAGCGACCCGCTAGGAGCCTGAGCCAGCCCCTCCCACCCCTTCCACAACCTGGTGCTCCAGTGAGCACTGAAGGAGAAAGGAGAGAGCAGAGAGCCAGTGACTGTCTGCTCAGAGCAGAGTGGGGAAAACTAAGCGATCAGTGGTGTTTGATCGCTCAGTTCTCATTAAAGAGCCGGCGGGGGACAGATACAGCATCGGATCAATGCTGCATTCACCTTGGTGAGTATAAATGTTTTTTTTTTTTTTTAAACTCCAAGTTTTTAAAGTGAAACTAAACTTTACTATTAAAGTGGCAGCAAACTCTACCAATTTTTTTTTTCTTTGGGCCCACGCAGGTTTATGACATTATGTGCTAGAATTGCACCACATACTAGCACATTACGACAGACTTGCCTTTTAAAATGATCCCTCCAGCACTGTGCTGTCACCACTGCTGGCACTTCCATCTTCATGCAGTTTTCTATCCAGGTTCACACTCTCCTGGGCTTGAAATACCAGGCCATGATAACATCACTCCCACATTTGTACACACACAGTGTGCCCTAAATGAAGGGCTACTGCACATGTTCTAGTTTATAATATAGTCAAGGTACCTACAAGTATAAACTTACCTGTAGGTACAAATTTATAACAGTTTACTATTGCTTTAAAAAACTGGGAGCAGGCAGCTTTTTCTAGCAGAAGAAACATGCAACGTCTATTCTGCAATTGTAAACACTTACCCACCTGCTTGTAATAACTCTTCTAATAACTCAAACTGAGCTACGCATTTGCAGCTCAGCATGTAATCCCAACAATAACTCCCATGAGCATGTTGGGGATAATGTCATTCCACTACTGGCCAATCAAGAGGCTGAAAACTCGGCAGTAGCAGGGGGAGAGAATTATGGTGGCCAGTAAGAGATGTAACCGCTTAATCGCTGGATGGTGGAGGCATTTCTGTTTTTTTTTTGTTTGTTTTTTTCAATTTTGAAGTCTCACACAATCCTTTTGAAAGATTTTTGTAGAAATTAATGGTATGACAATATTCCAGATGTAATTTATTGGGTATCATACCGTCACACAAGATAAAATATAAAGCTCTAGTCTAACCAGATAATGTATTATACTGCCAGAAAAGGAAGCAACCTACCAGCATCGACAAGACGAGGGACCTCAGAACGAATCATTCGGAGTTTCAGCCAATCAGGGAGCAGTAGGGCTTCTTCTGATGTGTCCACCAGAAATGCAGTTGGAAGAGGCTTCTTCTCAGGAAACCAGATGTCCAGCAATAGAAAAAAATCATTGTGACCTGTCAGGAAATTGAAACACTTCTTTAGTTCTATGTGGCCACAGCAATTCTGAAAAAAAAAAAAAAAAACTATGGTCCCACAGTAGTAAGAATGTGCTGCAGCACTTAGCTATAATTTTTTCTTAGCCCCCCTGCAAATTTGCACCTGTTGAGCTGCCAGTGAGATCCACCAAATGCAGCTCCTTTTGCGATGTGACAATGATAATGCACTGCTCCTTAATTCAGAGCCTGCTTGTATTACCAGTGGGATTTTTTTTTAAAAATGTTGCAGTGGCTGTAGCTGTCAGCATTGTAACTGCTGATTCACAAGTCTGTAGCTTGTCAATCAGCACCCAACTACACCAAGTGTTGCCCACTGCTTTCTGGGTTGCTGAAACTATCCCACTGTAAACTCCTGCTTCCAGGGATGGGAAACATATGAGACGCAAAAGAAGGCGGCAAAAGAAGAAGGAAAAGCAAGTTTTTGCACCACATAGTAACTGGATTTGGTACTTTTTTATATTTGCATATAGGAGCCATTAGTTGCACTATATTGGCAAATTCTACCTCGAGGAGGTCCAAGCGTTAGAAGAATGACCATGGCATGAACGACCAGGATGTGCATCGTTGCAGTCTCTCCAGTAACCCAACGCAAGAAAACTTGATCCTGAGACTCAGACTGTAAACAAAAAAACACAAAGAAACCACAAACACCATGAGCAAATATCCACACAGTATCCAGTAGGAATACACGTCTTAACTTACTGAGAAATATGATTGTGCTCTTGGTCAGGATTGTTGGGTTTGCAATAGCTGAACCAATCTTAGATGTCATGCGCTTTTTATTTTAGAGATTATTTTCTATTCATCATTTGAACCAGTGTGTGTGTGTTTTTTGCACTCTAGCCCCATTAACTCTGTAATGCCAATAATGATGGGCTCGGGCATGTCTGAAATCCCACATGCCCGATTCCCCCCCCCCCCCCCAGGAAGCGGTCACTGCACACGGCTAAGCACGGGCAGTGAGACATTTCCCGATCTGTGAAGCTGCAGACCGGGAAATGTCTCACTGCCTGTGATTAGCCGGGCGTGTGGGATTTCAAATACGCCTGAGCCCATGTCTAAATGCCAACTGTAAAAACACCACAATAGTAGACATATCATTCACTTAAAGAATAATGTCCCCCCTAAGCAAGCAAAAAAACAATTTTAAGGGGAAAGAACAATGGATAGGAAAAAAAGGCTGTATAATCACTAATTAAACTAAAAGGCTTAAAGTGGTTGTGAAGAAAGGTGGAGTATCATATTAATGCATTCTATGCATTAAAGTGATTGTAAAGTCTCATGGCTTTTCACCTTAATGCATTTTATGCAGGTCACCTTGAGGCTAGGTGACAGATGCACTCTGTAGGAGTCAGAAGTGCACCGCTAGGTAGTGGACCCTAGGACTGACTGCTGTGGATTGAACCCTGGGAGGTTCAAGAAGCAGGTCTACTGGATCACTGACACAGATCCCACTGGGAGCTAGAGCATAGATTCCCCAGGGCTCAGAGTCTAAGAGCCAGCAGGTGTTCACCAGAGCCTCTAGTGGTGAGGTTGGACTGCGCTGCAGTCTGGTTTCGGGTCGCGGCCCCCAGGGTCTCACAGCTCATGCTCACGGAAGACTACAGGAGAACAGGAAGGAGGCAGCAGGCTGGAACAACAAGGAAAGTAAGGGACAAGCCAAGGTCGGGGCCACAAGCAGACAAGGACAACAGAGTTCACGCCAAGGTTCAGGGTCACAGGCAAACAGGGATGGTCAGGGACACGCCAAAGGTCAGGGTCACGAGCAGACAGGAATAGTTAAGAACAGGCCAAAGTCGGTAATTGGAATCAGACGTAGGAAACACAGCAAGTACATATGAAAGCTTACACACAATGGTTGATCAGCACTGCTGGCTTGCAGTGCACAGGTTAATATAAGGTTCCCTGATAGGAGCTGGGGTGGAGCCATGCTAGAGGAGAGTTTACAAAAGTCAGGTGAGGGTCAGCTGGTCTCTAGAAATGAACACATGGAGAGAGGTAAGCTGACAAACTCTATTGCATAACCATGACACTCCTTTTTCCACATGGTCTGGTCCTGCCCCCGCCTCGGAGACTATTGGTCGGGAATAGTTGACAGCCTTGACCAGATTACCTCTCTGGATCTGGGAATTAACCCAAAACCGTTGTTGCTAAATGTTTTCAACCCTAGTGTACGGGGCAAATACACTAAATTATTCCTAAGCTACGCTACGTTTTACGCCAGTTGGGAGATATTCCTCCACTGGAAGGACGCTACGCCTCCCACGGTGTTCTCATGGCACTTAGTCTTGAATTCAGTGCTGCCACCGTACAAGATCACCTATGCTAACTGAAATTGCCCTAATAAATTCAACAAGATATGGTTGGGATGGATGGATGCTTGGGGTACAGAGTTGGCAGATGACAACCGAGACATTGCTGATGCACTCGCTCCATGAAAATGGGCCACTGAAATGATCTCCTGTATAACCATACACTGTCTATGTCGTGTGAATCCAACTACTCGGATGAGGTCACCTCTCTCCTCTCCTCCCCTCCCCCCCATTTTAATTTATCCTACTCCTCTCCTTCCCTCTCCCCTCCCCTCTGGACCTCCTTAAATCAGTTTGCCGAGACCTACTACCTCCGTCCAGTATCTCTATGTAATGATATAAAACAGCTTTGAACACCTCTCTCCTGTTTACATCACCGAATCAAATGTCTTGTGACAATTTATGCAATATTATGTTTGTAACTAACTGTGTATCTGCATCGCTTGTACTGTAAAACTTTGAATAAACATTTTTTAGTGAAAAAAAAAAAAAAAAAGGATGCACTGGTTGACCCAAGGACTCCCGACATTTATCGAATACCACCGGGATATTAAGCTGCAGAACTCTGGCGTGAAACTGCACGGTGGACTGCCTCAAAGGCAACTACAATCTTCCTCAGCTCTCTCAAGTATGTCCAGATCAAGGACCTTCAAACGTCCTTAAGAGACTCCACCTGGGCTTGAAGAGAGAGGCACTTCTCCTGCAGAGGCAGTATCAATGCCTGAGAAGTATCCCAGATTAAACCAAAGTATTCCAGGTGTTGGGTCAAAACCAATGCTGACTTTTGAAGATTTAGCACCCAGCTAAACCTCTCTGAGGCTTGTACCATCATTTGGATATTGAGCATCAGTCTTTGATGTGATTATTCTTGTAGGAGAAAGTCATCCAGGTATCCCACAATGAGAACTCCTCAGGTTCTGAACAACCCCAGAACTAAAGCAAACACCTTGGTAACAACCTAAGAGCCACAGAAAGGCTGAAAATTATTTCAAGAAACTGGCAGAGGCGATGATCCACTGCAAAGCACTGAAATTATTGGTGAGCTCAGAAAATTGGGATGTGTAGGCAGGCATCCATGATGTCAGCTGATGCCACAAAGTCCCCCTTCATGAAGTGAGGCAATCACTGACCAGGACTCCATCCTGAATTCTTTAATTTTTCAGGAACCCATAGAGACCCTTGAGGTCTAGAATAGGCTGTATGTCTTTGTTTGACCTGGGAACCATGAAACAGGTTGGAGTAAAAGTCGTAAGAACTTTACTCTATCAGCACAGATGCAACGACTCCCCCTGGGACTGTAGACCATTCAGGGCTACAAGAAAGCCACTCTTTTTAGTGGATCTGAAAGCACGCTTGAGCACATAAGCCTGAAGGGAGAAAGGAGAGAAACTCCAGCTTGTATCCTCTGGACATTATGCTGCGGACCCAGTCATCTGAGTCCAAATTGCTGCAAATACCCTTAGGTCGTTCATCCACCCAAGCAAGTGGAATCATTTACCGAGAGGCAGATTTGCCTCCAGGACTGGTGGGTTTGGGGTTCCAGTACTTCTGAAACTGGGATGTGGGCTTTTATTTGGAGTCCAAGGCTGGTTGCTTATGAAAAGAACTCCTCTTGGACTCTAAAGGGGTTACTGGCTTCCAATCTGTACCCTTTGCTCTCCTTTTAAGAGCCAACAGGATGCTCTTCCCAACAGTCACCTTCTGCATGTAAGCTTTCAAGGGTGGTCCTCAAAGGGCAACCTCCTAATGTACTTCCAACAATGTAATGGAATTTAAGTTCCACCAACACGTAAACACGATCCACATGGAATCATCCTAGGCATCTAGCGAGAAGCTCAGGGCTCTCTAATAATCGCCCAGTAGTTGCCAAATGGCAGGAACTTCTGGATCAGATTCGCTGGAACATTTGTTTGCCCAGACCTTAAGGGCTTGGCGCATCTAAAGCGGCCACAAACAGGCTGCAGAGCTGGTCCCACCATAGAGAATGATGCCTTGAAGAGGCCTATCAACCTCTAATCTGTGGCATCTTTAAAGAACATAATTCCCCGGGACCTACTCAAAGAGAAAATAACTGAGTAAACAACCCCCTTTCCTGTAGAATTCTTTCTCCATGGCTAATGATGAGCAAACCATTTTGGTGGAGAAAAAAAACTTTCCTGGGTAAGCTCAATCAGCATAAATCACATCCTACAAGTGAGGATTCACTGGAAAAGACATATTTTCTTGGCAGCCACAAAGACCCAAAACCAGGGACTTAAGGGAAGAAGTTTCAGGTAGCAGTAACTTAAGGTCAGTGCGCCATCCTGTGTTTTAAAACACAACACACAGAGGGCCTGCCACAACTCCACAGAGGCACTTACCAGTCCACACTGCAGGGCCAATAGGCCAAAACTTCACCCATGATGGTGGGCACACCTTGTAGAGCCTTCAGGGACTAAACTCTCCTCCAGAAGAATAACTGCCCTGGACCTGGCACCAGAGCACCCTGCCAGCGAGATCACAGTGTATGCTGTACATCGGTAGGCTGCTGTATGCAGGATCCAGCACCAAACAAAAGAGATTATAGGTTGGCCCCACTTTTGTATGTGGGGTCTGGGTACAATTGCTCATGTTATAGAAAAATTTGTGCGCAAAAAACAAGTATGAGACCAATACTTTAGTTTGCTGCAATCAAAAATACATGCCTCCCTAGGGTTGGATGTTAAATATGAATGTGTGGATTGCGCTAACTTGTAAAAAAGAATACCATACCACTTCTAATAACCATATATATATAAAATCTATTTATGTGTGAACTCCTTGTGGGTATTTTTCTTCGTGCTGACAATTTATATATATGTCCAAACTTCACCACAATATAATACTCCCATATGAAAAAAACGTTTGTGCAGTATTAACGACAAATATTTGTCAATGATTTAAAGTGCAAGTGCCAAATATAGAAAATATAGAAAAAAATGTGAAAAAAGAGAAAAATTGAGGGTAAGGTTGGGAATAAACCAAAATTTACAGATATTATATAATCAAACAACTCAGTCCATTGAGTCCATACATAAAAAATATGTGTATAGCAAAGTACAGTGAATGTCCACAGTGAGTGATCAATTCCTTCCAATGGTGACGTTCCTTAGTAGTGTTTAAGTGCTTCCACTTCCACCATCATAATGACTACATCACCACCTAGTGAAATGGCCACTCACCAGATATAAACAATTATGCGCCTTTGGTTCATCAATTTCGGATAACCACTCCAAGCAGTGTACTAATGCCTCTTGCTCTATTGGTTCTCATAAAACATATAGATAGCCATCATAGTGTAGTATGTAACTATATTTTTATTAAAAAAGTTAAAAAACACACAATTGAACTCACATGTTCAGGTGCCTCTAAGCCGGCACCAAGCTAATCCAGCCGAGTATGTGGAGTGGGGACTATCAGTCTATCTGCCCCTACGCTTTCTCTTGGCAGCGGGAGTTCTTAGCAGGAAGTGACAAAAATTATCTCCCAGGAATTATATTGTGGTGAAGTTTGGGCACATATATAAATTGTCAGCACAAAGAAAAATACCCGCAAGGAGTTCACACATAAATAGATAATAGATGTATATATACATATTTTTTTTGGTTATTAGAGGTGGTATGGTATTAATTATTTTTTAGAAGTTAGCGCAATCCACACATTAATTCACAGTCACTCATGGCTTGTTGGCCGATCCAGGGAGGACCCACCTCTGCCCACACAGAGGTGTGTTAGGAACAGACCTAGAAATAGAGGAACAAAGTCTCAAAAAAGAGATCTTCAGAGTAGAGATCGGCCGATATTTGGTGTTTTTTACTTAATCGGTATCGGCCGATTGTGCTGATAATAAAAAAAGCCGATATAACTTCAGCGCGACTTGCAAATGACTTCTGTAATAGAAGTCAGTGCAAGTTGCCTGAACTGTGAAGGACTTCTCCCTCCTCTGGGCAGCCTGCCAAATCTGATAAAAAGAACCTGAAGGATACAATGTTTACACTTATGAATGAACTAAATTCTGTGTGTAGAAGCTCTCAGTTTAACCATTTAAAGACAATCTTTTCTGACATTTGTTGCTTACAAGTAAAAATCCTGTATTTTCTGCTAGAAAATCACTTAGAACCCCCAAACATTATATATATTTTTTTAGCAGAGACCCTAGGGAATAAAATAGCGGTTGTTGCAATATTTTATGTCATACGGTATTTGCGCAGCGGTCTTTCAAACGCAATTTTTTTTAAAAAAATACATTAATAAATAAAAAATAAAAAATAAGCAGTAAAGTTAGCCCATTTTTTTTCGTCCAAAAGTTTTGATTACCTGTTTTTGTATATTTAATATTTAAGATATAGTTTTTTTTTCTAAATTCTACATACAAGTGAACTGATTGGAGGTTTGGTTTGTTTTGTTTAATAAATGTAAAAAAATTTCTGTATCACTTAAGGTTGGCTTTCACACTGGAGCGGGAATGCGTTGACAGTAAAACGCTGCTAGTTTTAGCGGCGCTTTACCGTCATTTTAGCGGCGCTATTCGGCTGCTAGCGGGGCGCTTATAACCCAGCTAGCAGCCGAGGAAGGGGTTTAATGCACCCCTGAAGCGCCGCTGCCGAAACGCTTTGCAGGCGCTTCGGCAGCGGTGCACATTCATTAAAATGGGCAGGAGTGGTGGAGGAGTGGTATACACCGCTCCAAAGATGTTGCTTGCAGGACTTTTTTTTAACATCCTGCCAGCGCATCGCCTCAGTGTGAAAGCACTCGGGATATCACATTGAGACTGCAGGGGAGCCGTTTTACAGGCACTTTACAGGCGCTATTTTTAGCCCAAAAGCGCCTGAAAAACTCCCCAGTGTGAAAGGGGTCTAACTGTTAGATTTTATGAGATGAAGGTGGAAAAAAAATTAAAAAAATAAAAAATAAATAAAAAAATTGGCCTAATATATCTGCCCAAAAAAATCGGCATCACATATCGGCCATCGGCCACCGAGATTTCTAAATATCGGCATCGGCCAGAGAAAAACCCATATTGGTCGACCTCTACTTCAGAGACTCTCAGGAAAACATCCCATCACTTTCAGACACTAGCACAAAACTGAAGCTTAGTTAAGCTGGGAGGAGTAATTCCAAACCCTTTTTTGGCCAGTGACCATTCACCTGAAGATGGTGGCATAACTCATGTAGTAATGACTAATAACTTTTCTGTGTCCTACGATGTACAATAAAGAAATGGTTAGCTTTCTTGTGTTCTTGTGATATATTCTTGCACTACCTTATCCATGGTTGAATTTTAACTATGTATACATCAAACAAATGAAAAACACATGACAACAAACATACCCAGCTGTACACCTCATCACCCTCTTTGCTCTTCCGCATTCGTCTGACATAGCGCGAGAAGATGGAAAGCAACGCAGACAGGACAGCGTTAGACTCAGTGCAGTAGGACAGCTTGGAGAAGAGATGACTCATTATGGTAGAACGTTCCACTGTTAGACGGGCCACATCCTACAAAACAAAATCTAAACCCATTACATGTGTGCCCACAACAGACTACATAAAAATCTGAACATTTCAGAAATGTAAAATATACATACCAGATATAGCAAAATAGACCTGCAAATAAGTTAAGTTGGCATTCTGTTGACAAAAAAGGTAAACCTGAATGTCACTGGCAACAGCACAGTCCATAAAAGGAGGATGTTTTTTTTACTGGCCTTTTCAAAGCAAGAGAGCTTATCATGTGCAAAATACGTAACCCAAAGCAACCACGAAAAAGAGCAACGTCTAGGCATTGCATAGCTGAGGTACTTGATAATTTGGTGCCAAAAAGATTAAAAAACACCTGTATGCCATGCATGGGTTTAGATGCCAATTAATGTAATTAACCACCTGACCTAGAAGATTTACCCACTTCGTAACCAAGCCATTTTTTGCGACACGGCACTGTGTTATTTTAACTGACAATTGCACGGTTGTGCAACACTGTACCCAAATAAAATGTATATACGTTTTTCCCACAAATAGAGCTTTCTTTTGGTAGCATTTGATCACCTCTGCATTTTTTATTTTTTGCACTATAAACACAAAATAAACAATTAAAAAAAAAAAAAAAAATATATATATATATATATATATTTTTTTACTTTCTGCTATAAGACATATCCAATAAAAAAAAAACACATCACATTTTGTCATACATTTAGGACAATATGTATTCTGCTACATATTATCGGGGGGGGGGGGGGAAATAACAACAAGCGTATACTGATTGGTTTGCGCAAAAGTTATATAGTGTCTACAAACTATTGTATATTTTTAGTTATTTTTTACTAGTAATGGCGGGGAACAGTGACTTATAGCGGGACTGTGATATTGCAGCGGACATTCTGAAACTGAGACTGGAATACTTTTTGGGAACCAGTGACACTAATACAGTGATCAGTGCTAAAAATATGCACTGTCACTGTACTAATGACACTGGCTGGGAAGGGGTTTTCAGGGGCGATCAAAGGGTTAAAGTGTGTGCCTCACCAGTGTTTATGTGAACTGTGTGAGGTGCTTTAACTAGAAGAAGAGATGGAATTTATTTGCTGCTTTGCAGGGACACAAACTCCATCCCTTCCCCCCTCGTCAGAACGGCGATCTGCCTTGTTTACATAAGTAGATTGTGAAGATCAGCCGGTGCTGGTGGACAGAGTACCCAGTACCTGCCTACCCGGAACTGTGGGATCATGTATATAAACGTGATGTGGTGCACAACTGCCAGCCTGTAGCAGTAAAACTGCTATAGAGCGGATGGAAAGCGGTTAACAGACGCCCTATGTAAGCTCCAAGGCAATGACGCCTCCTCTGTCTCTTTGTGACAGTAAAATGTATTAGATCAAGAAAAGCCCTATTTTCATTAAAACCTTCCTAAATATTCATTTAAAAATACAATAAACATTTATTTATTGTCACCAACTAGTTCATAGTTAGTATCCACAGGATAACAATGTTGAAGTCACAAATATCACTGAAAATCGTCTTGACACTCACCAGAACAAGTTCATTGTGTAGTGCCTGATCTTCTACCGGTGCATGCTGGGAAAGGTAAACTAGATAGGCACTAATGGTCCGTAAATCAGTCTCCATATGAATAGCCTGGGGGAAGAACAAAATAAAAGACTTTAGACAACACAATGACACAAAGGCAGTTATAACTGAAAAGCCTTCAACTTATCCTGAAGGAATTATTAGTGGGACTGCTTTAGCAGTCCCACTATTGTTATTCGATTTTATTTATTTTTAATTTTAATTTTTTTATTCCGTACGTTTTTGGCTCTGCGTAACTTCTGCATACTTTAAGCTATTAAAACCATTCAGCTATTAAAATGTTCGTCTCTTTCAGTTGATGATGGGACTTTTTCAACTTTTTTTCTACCATTTATACTTTTTAAAATATTAAGCTTTTTATCACTTTTTTTAACATTGAAGTCAATGGGAGCATGCTTCAGAAACTTAAAATCTTCTTCCGCTCCCAAAAGTTTCAGCTCCTTCATACTTTCACCTAGAGACGCCAAACAAACTTTAAAATGTTCACAAAATATTCCGCTATCTGGCTATAGCTTTTCAGTTTGATATCTTTTACAGTTTTTGAGAAAAAGCTTTTTGTTTAGAGATCATTTCAGGAAATTTTAGCCATTAATCAGAGTGTACTGAGTTTGTTTTGTTGCCATGGTTACCAAAGCTTCTGTTATACACGGGGGAGGTGGCTGGAGAATCTCAGCTCTGACTACAGAGCCCGGGGGAGGGGACAGACACACCATGTACTGATTTATAATAGAGGAATATGATGGGGCAGTTTTGATGGGACAATTCTGATGGGGCAGTTTTGATGGTGGCAATATGATGGGGCAGTTTTGATGGTGGCAATATGATGGAGCAGTTTTGATGGTGGCAATATGATGGGGCAGTTTTGATGGTGGCAATATGATGGGGCAGTTTTGATGGTGGCAATATGATGGGGCAGTTTTGATGGTGGCAATATGATGGGGCAGTTCTGATGGGGCAGTTCTGATGGGGCAGTTCTGATGGGGCAGTTCTGATGGGGCAGTTCTGATGGGGCAGTTCTGATGGGGCCGTTTTGCTGGGGGCCGTTTTGCTGGGGGCCGTTTTGCTGGGGGCCGTTTTAGCAATTCAGCATTCCCACGCATTTTCCCCAGGAAATGCATTTTCTAGTTACAACAGGGGATCTAGACAATGACTGCACATGGATTAGATATTTGACATCTGCCTCCTCTGATATTTGAGCCTCTAGAAGTTTTCCTGAAAAAGAGCACACTTTACCCCATTTTGTTAAACAAGAGGTCCATCAAAAGTTTCAGAACCCACAGGTGTTGGTATATGTTAAAGCAGAACTAAACCTATAAATTTGTTTCCCAAAACAGTTATATTCAAGGCATGTCTGAATGATAACTGTCAAAGTTGCATTCGCTCTCAACTAAACTGTCAAGCTATCATATGACTAGCATTATAACTGATCACATATGCAGCACCATGACAACTGCAGATCAAACAGAGGCTAAGGAGACAGCTTCCTTGACTGCAAAGGATAGGAAGGTTTAGTTCTGCTTTAAGCCTTTGCATCAAGGCCTGGTGACTCAAAGTAACACCTAACTGAAAAAAACTGAGAATGTATACCATTCACTTTGGTTGCACACCTGCTGTAATGCTGCAGCAGTAGTCCCCTTAACACTATCAAATAGTGGAAGTTTTGGCAAATCTTTAAGTAGCCACTGGTAGCCAGGGATCAGCTCAGAGTCTGCACAGTCTTCATCCATAGGCTGGTCCTTTTCTTCTCCATCTTGCAGAGCCCCCACTGTCAGCACCATGGAGAGGCCCTGGGGAACCAAAAATATACATATGTGAGCTGATCTAGACAATTTTCTATGTGGTCAACTATATGCTATAGCTTTTGTAACACAAAATGAAAACAATGTAAACCACACTCACCTTCATGGCCAAGACTCGAGAAGAAACCTGAGGTGAGCTGAGACGTCGAAGAAAATAGTCCAACACCTCACAGGTTGTTTGCTCATCTGCTTTTGGGCCTAGAAGCAAATCTTGAAGCCGGCTGAGAAGTTGCCTCTGTTTTTGCTGCCTCTGCAGGAAATCAGAATTGTGTTTAAACAATTGCCTGGACTGTCCCCTAGCAAACCAGATTAAAAATTGAAAACGAATGTCTGCTGGACAATGACTTATGAAATCTGGAAGCTATGGAACAACACACATTTGAGATTAAGTACACTGTTTTATGTGAAACCTGTTACAATGTTTTGTACAAAGCACCACAGTAAATCTGTGATTTCACTACTGCATGGCTGAAAATTGTGTTTGCACTACACAGGTTGTAAAAAGTCACAAAGGATAACCTAATGGCACAACCGTTTATTACCATAATGAGTAACTGGGACTTTGTAGAAACCTGAGTAAAACCCTTTTATGGAGCTTGCAATCTTGTGTAGACTAGGGGCAGTCACCTTACATGCAAATGCAATTGCTACTGCACAGTGCATTCCATCATTAGGAAAGAAACCAGGATATATGCATGTGCACGTATGAACATAAACATGCAAACATTTATACTTGTGTATGTTAATAATCACAGCTATTTTGACCTTTGCATTTTAAATTTAAAGAATCATGGAAAATCAATCTACTATCAGGCACTCAGCCAGGATCATGGAGGTGAGAACTTCAACTTAAAGCAGAGTTCCGGTGGAAAAATAATTTTTTTTTTAATTGATCCTATCATTATCACTAATACAATTCAAAAACTAGTACCTGTATACAATGTTTTTTATGTATTTAGCAAAAATATACATTTCTTACTGAATATTTGCTGCCTCCTGTTGTGGTTGTTGCCATCGTGATTGTGGGCATGTGAAGCCCAATCGAGATATCTTATTGGATTCGCTATAGAGAGGTGCATGCTGGGTAACCAGCATACACCTCTCCATCTCGCGCATGCACGATTCACCGGACATGGAGCACAGGGAGGAAGGGGCGAAGGAGGAAGGGACGAGGAGCTCCGCGGACCAGGAAGTGGCAGATTAGGAGGACTACATAGCAACAGGGCGATTCTGGCAAGCATAAAAAAAGTTTTCTTCCAAATGTTTTTTTTTTAGGTTTAGAGTCCGATTCTGAAAAAAAAATTTTTAGGGTGGAACTCCGCTTTAAGCAACATTTTTCCTGGTCTGGTAAAGAAATGCCTCAGAATGTACTAAGGCCTTGTCCACACTTGCTAAAAATACTGATGCTGAACAGACACGCATGTAGCGTTAATGTGTATTTTTGGAGGCGTTCAACGTGCTTTTAATGCACATTAAAAACACTCACAAAATGCCTTGTGCGCATTTGACATGCATTAAAAGGAGAGTTAAAAACACACCTATTTTTTTTCTTCTTGTGACCAAGGCTTAACGCACCGATAACACGTGCCGGCGCATTTATGGCATGTTACTATTGACTTGAATGGAAGGTGTTGAGATGCTTTAACTCCTTCCAAAATCGACATGTAGCTTAATTTTTAATAATGTGAACAGCTCTGTGTGCTGTCCATATTATCAGTTACAGACTGCTTTACTAGGCGTTTGAGAATCATTAAAAAACACACTTCAAATGCCTGCTTTTAATGCCAGTGTTAACAGGGCCTAAAATATACATCAAAAATACAATAACATATGTTACATCCAGTGCATGCATAAGATTGCTGTTTTTGATAAGAGGTAGATGCAAACAATTATGTTGCTTGAAATTAAAATGCTTCCATACTAGTAGCAATCTTCGTCATTAGCTATTATAGTTGTGCTCATAAGTTTACATACCCTGGCAGAACTTATGATTTCTTAGGTTATTTTTCAGAGAATATGAATGATAAAACAAAACTTTTTTCACAAATGGTTAGTGTTTGGCTGAAGCCATTTATTGTCAATCAACTGTGTTTACTTTTTTTTACATCATAATGGCAACAGAAACTACCCAAATGACCCTGATCAAAAGTTTACATACTCCAGTTCTTATTACCGTGTATTGCCCCCTTTAACATCAATGACAGCTTGAAGTCTTTTGTGGTATTTGTGGATGAGGCTCTTTATTTTCTCAGATGGTAAAGCTGCCCATGCCTCTTGGCAAAAAGCCTCCAGTTCCTGTAAATTCTTGGGCTGTCTTGCATGAACTGCACGTTTTGAGATCTCCCCAGAGTGGCTCAATGATATTGAGGTCAGGAGACTGAGATGGCCACTCCAGAACCTTCACTTTATTCTGCTGTAGCCAATGACAGGTTGACTTGGCCTTGTGTTTTGGATCATTGTCATGTTGGAATGTCCAAGTACGTCCCCATGCGCAGCTTCCTGGCTGATGAATGCAAATGTTCCTCCGGTATTTTTTGATAACATACTGCATTCATCTTGCCATCATTTTTTACCACATTTCCTGTGCCTTTGTAGCTCACACATCCTCAAAACATCAGCGATCCACCTCCGTGTTTCACAGTAGGAAGGGTGTACCTTTCATCATAGGCCTTGTTGACTCCTCTCCAAATGTAGTGTTTATGGTTGTGGCCAAAAAGCTCAATTTTGGTGTCATCACACCAAATGACTGTGTCAGAAGGTTTGAGGCTCGTCTCTGTGCTGTTTGGTGTATTGTAAGCAGGATACTTTGTGGCATTTGCGTAGTAATGGCTTTCTTCTAGCGACTCGACCATGCAGCCCATCTTTCTTCAAGTGCCTCCTTATTGTGCATCTTGAAATAGCCACGCCACCTGTTTTCAGAGAGTCCTGCATTTCACCTGAAGTTATTTGTGGGTTTTTCTTTGCATCCCGAACAATTTTCCTTGCAGTTGAGGCTGAAATTTTAGTTGGTCTACCTGACCGTGGTTTGACTTCAACAGAACCCCTTGTTTTCCACTTCTTGATTAGAGTTTGAACACTGCTGATTGGTATTCTCAATACCTTGGATATCTTTTTATATCACTTTCCTGTTTTATACAGTTCAACTATCTTTTCCCGCAGATCCTTTGACAATTCTTTTGCTTTCCCCACGACTCAAAATCCAGAAACGTCAGTGCAGCACTAAATGAAAGATGGAAGGGTCTGTCAGGAGTCCAGAAATTCACTGACCTTTTATACACACACACCAATTACAAGCAAACAGATCACAGGTGAGAATGGTTACCTTTAATAGCCATTCAAACCCATTTGTGTCAACTTGTGTGCATGTTATCAGGCCAAAATCACCAGGGTATGTACACTTTTGATCATGGTCATTATTGTAGTTTCTGTTGCGATTATGATTTTAAAAGAGTAAACACAGTTGATTAATAAATGGCTTCAACCAAACACTAACCATGAGTGAAAGAAATGTTTTTGTGTTATCATTCATATTCTCTGAAAAATGGCCAAGAAATCATAAATTCTGCCAGGGTGTGTAAACTTATGAGCACAACTGTATAATTTAAATGAAATAATGCATATGATGTTTGCAATTTGTACACCTGGCTCTAATGATTTTTGTTTATCACTAGTTTCATATTAAGAAAACTCACTAAATATACAAACTCATTTCAACTTTCTAATGCAGCATTCTTTGGAGCCACTCTTGCATGCAGAGTTAGAGCTGTCTCCCTACACTGTGTGCACCAACTGAAACACACAGCCCCAAAGCCTAGGATAGCAAGCCACTCCCTTAATTAAACCTCCTCCTCCAAGCTAACAGACAAACTGGAGACCATGCTGAACACTGCCAACACTTTCCTGTGAAGGCGGGAAGGACCAGGAAGCAGCAATGAGAGAGCAGGAGTCAGCAGCATTGAAAGCTGAAAACTGCAAATGTTGGCATAGGAATTTTAATAGTTTACTGGGGAATGTTTATTCTATTGTGCTTAAAGTGTTAAATTAAAAATGGTAACAGTTTATTACTACGGTCCAGGACCCACCCGGCCTGTGAATAGACAAAGGAGCAGCAAGAGAAACTTTAGGGCATGTCTCAGCTCTCCCCTCCTGTAAGCATGTTCATAATATTACACTGACACAACTGTGCAAATCATGGAACCCTGATTTGTTCCTAACACTGACATTCATCCCAGTCTATATACATGAGCCCAGAGAGCTTTATAGAAGGATGCTATGTAAAATTGCTTTCAGCTTTATTACCAATAAAACATATAATGAATGAAAAAATCTGTGAATATTGTGCATGGCAGTTAGTACAAATATTTATTGTGTTTTGTTAAGAGTGATATCAGTGGAAGTCCAAGCAAAATCTAAAATCCCTGCATCTATAGACACCAGAGATCTAACACTAAACCTCTCTATCCCTGTAAAGAATAATTATACATACCCTTTTGGAAGCTGTTCTGACCCGATCTCCAGCGGCGAAAGCTCTGCAGAGGACACGGGTGACAACGGCTGTGAAATGACATCACCCATAAAGTTACTATGGGGCTGCCGTTGTCCTCCATCTCTTCTGCACCTGCCTACACAGTAAAGCCGTGGCTGACAGCTCAGTGTGGGATCCGGTCGGATCACGTCAGCTCGGCTTCCAAAAAGGTATCTATACTCGTTTTTTTTTCTTTACAGGCATAGAGAGGCTAGTGTTATATCCCTGGTGTCTTTAGATCCAGGGATTTTAGATTTTGCATGGACTTCCAATTTAACCAGATTAAGTGGCACAAAACAGCAAAACCTACCTGGTGTTTTTTAGCTTTTTGTTCCTTGCTCTCATTTTCCTCATCATCTTCACCTGTTCCAGATTCATCAGCAGCATCATGCAAAAGAAACTCACACAGGCACTGCACAGGTAACACATCCAAAGACCCCTCACTAGATTGGACCAGGTCTGCCAACCAGGGCATCGATTGAGAGGATGCCTAAAAAAGAAATGATTCTTCTGTAGTCACCATATAATCCTTTTCTCGTTGAAGGACACAGCATTACACTCTTTTCTACATTTATTGGAATTGGTTTCCCTCATTACCAGGGACTAGCAAGCAGAGTCCTGCCAACTACCAATCCACAGTCCAATGAGACTGCCTCAGTGGCAGTAAGAGCAATTTCACTGGGCAGGTGATGGATCTTAGATATGAAATCAGAGATAAATTAGGCCCCAGCTACTAAATAAAACAGAAGAGGCTTTCTAAGCTAATAAAAGTAATAGCACACTTTTAGATTCAGAAAATAGAGTACAGGTTCTAATTTGGGGGAATGGGCAGATGAAATGCACTATTTGCTAAGAATGAAAGCATTAACTTCCATATTATTGAAACTTGATTCCTGTGGAGATCTTTTTGTACAAACCCTAAATTTAGGCAGCTGTTTTAAATGGGGTATTTTTTTGCCATAGAACATAACAGATTAGGAGATGTTGGTCTGTGGGTGGGGGGAGGTATCTGTCCGTGTGGAAGAAATACTTATTTTTCTTTCTTCTTTCTTTTTCTTCATTTTTTTTTTCCTTGTGTGTGACTGAATCTAGGTGTGCCACCATCATAGGGAATGCTCTCTTGGAAAATAGAACTTATAAATTGATAACATATGTTTTGTAGCTGTATTTATCATTAGTAGAATAATGGTTTATATTGGCTGTATAATTTGTGATTTGTAATTAAAAAGATTTTGGGGAAATTGTGCTGAAAAATGTAATAAAAATCATAATATTAAAAAATGAACAGTTCCCAGAGCAGGCAAAGCATTTTACAACAATTTGAAAAGTGGCTTAAAGTGAACCCCCCACTTCCTTTAAGCCTGAGAACATCTGAATGTATAGTTGCTAAGCCTGCAGAGCTGCCCAAGACCCCCTGTAATCCAGTGAGTTTTAACACTTGGCAAACAACATATCCATTTTCTTAAGTCATGCTTGGCGCTATTCCTTGCCACCTCTAGTTTCACCGATCAATAGTGATGCAAGCAAGGCAAGAGGAAGAGAGGCCAAGAGAGGCCAAGGGTGACCTCAGGACCTAAAATCACTAACTGAATATTAGCATTACTGAAGTGCTAGAGTTCCTGGGGACAATTAAAAAGGCATGTGGATGGGGCGTGACCGGATGTGGGAGTGAGAGGGTGTGTGAGATCTCCTCTCCCTCCGCTCTGACCAGCTAAGCCAAGGGCTGAGGAGACTACCGGTGTGTGCAGCAGTACAAGCGGCAGTGTAAGCAGCGGTGTCCGGCCAACTACAGCACCACACCACTACTAAGCAGATCGCTCCCTGGCGCAGACGCGGTGGACGGAGCTGAGGTGGGGTGTGAGAGACCCCTGCGGCGTGCCGACGGCCGGATAAAGGGATGCTCCGGTGGCGGCTATAGCAGCACCAGCACCAGCAGTGGCGGCGTCAGTGAGTGTGGCGGTGGAGAGCCAGGAAGATGGAGCTATAGGGGTGGCGTGAGAGGCCCCCCCCCTGGGTTATCAGCAGCAACCAAATCTGGTCGAACACAGTAGCAGCAGCGGGGCAATGAATAAAGTAAGCTATCAGAATCAACATCGCAACGCTGGGAATCTGGAGAGCTGCTAAGAAGACCCCAGACATAGGTGAAAACTTTCCTACTTTTCTTTTTATACAATATGTTTGTGGCGGTTGACTTTTTTTTCCTGGTTCCTGGTTAAAGAGCTGGCCTGTGAGTTGGCCTTTGATTGATTGGTTCCTGAAGAAACCTAACTGAGTCTGTAATGTGAAACCTGGGTTAACTAGAAACATGCTGCCATATTACTTTTTGAGCCTATTTACCCTATTGAAGTAATATCTTACATAGAGGAAATTAGCAACCCCAGTCCGAAGTGGGAGACGGACGGGGGGTACTGGCGTATGAGGTTTCACCTTTTTGTTTCTCAAAACAATAAAAGAACCAGTGGAACTGTGTGATGTAAGCTGCTTATCATAAACATCAGCTGCAAGTGAAACGGCGTTGCACAAGTACTTGTTTATTGCCCCAAGAGTCACTGATCTGACGCTGGCAGAGTTATATGGAGAACTATCTTTGTGATACCTCTTTTTTTTTTTTTTTTTCTATGCAAAACTAGTAGTCCGGGACTGTAACATTTTTTATCTCAATTTGCTAATTTTCTAAAAGGAAAAGAACTTTCTTTATTTTTTTCCTTTTTTTTTTCTCCTTTCCTACCCTCCCCCCTCCTCCCCTTTTTTTTTTTTTTTTTTCTCTCCTCCCCCCTCATGGCATAATAGCATGGCTGGGAAGCGGGCAGCAGAGGAAAAATTAAACCAGCACCAGTTACAAAATCAGCCGCATCAAGCAGGAGGTCAGGTTACACGCTCGGCTAGAAACCAGACAAACCAAGCGAAAGTCGCAGCAGCAGCTGCAGTAGCGGCAGCAACAAAATTAGAGCGTTTTTCCAGGACATCCCTATCACCAGTAAAATCCCAACAGCTAACCCAAGCGAGTACCCAGGCGAGTAGGAAAAGCCACAGCCAAAGCAGCGGGCCAATACTGGCCGCAACAAGCCCACTTGCAGTGCCCTCAATAAGCCACGGAATAGGAAAACTTCCCCCTATAAGTGGTGACACAGATCCTAAAAGGCTACCCAATACAACTGAGCCCGGGATGGAGAGTGGCCAAAGTGGAGGAGCGGAAGAGCCAACAATGAGGGATCTCATGTATGCGATTACTGCATGTAAGGAATCAATTTTTGGTTTGGGTGCTCAGCTAAAAAGCATAAGAGAAGAACTGATAGCGCTGGGTAGTAGATTGAAAGAAACGGAGGGAAGAACAACAGCCCTAGAGGACAGATTAAGCTTGGTGGAAGATATACTATCTCCGCTCAGACAAGATATGACTGACATGAAAAAACGCATAGAAAATCAATCCGCCAAAATAGATGAACTAGAAAATAGAAATCGAAGAAACAACATAAGAGTAATAGGCATGCCGGAACGGAGCGAGGGACCTGACCCTATTGAATTTTTGGAGGGATGGATCAAGGAGACATTTGGGGCTGCATCCTTTTCTCCTTTTTTTGGCATTGAACGCGCCCATCGAATCCCCTCCAAATCTCGGCAGGGCAAGGAGTACCCAAGACCTATAATTATGAAAATGTTCAACTTTAGAGATAAGGTGTCTTTGCTTCGGAAAGCGAGAGAAATGAGAGAAATCTTGTATAGGGGAGCGCGAATTTCACTATATCAAGACTTCTCCCCAGACCTGCAAAAGCTCAGGGCGGCATACATGCCAATTAAACGTGTGCTTCAGCAAAAAAAGATTGATTATGCACTACTGTACCCCGCCCGCATGAGAATAACCACCAGGAATGGGACATTCTTCTTTGATTCTCCCCGCAAAGTGGAAGACTGGCTGGAGAATGCAGAGAGAACAACACGGAATGAAGGAGAGGAGAGATTAGAGACTGATTAGATTATGGATTTTTTTTTTTTTTTTTTTTTTTTTTTCCTTATGTGGTATTGGGGAGGGGGAGAGAAGAGGGTAGGGTGATACAATGAGTAATACTCTAAAGAATTAAGTAGGCGATGTGTTACAGGTAGAAGTTGAGAAAGAAGTATAGGGACAGACCATAAAGTAGTAAAGGTTAATATACACTTACTTAATTCACTGGATTGACATGACAGATTATCTTTTTTCCGAACATAAAAAATTAAAAACACATGAACAGCACTAATAAGGTTGAAGGAATAGGACTATAATTTAACACTAGTTGGATATTCACTTTTTAGAATACTCTGAGCTGCCACGATAAACGATTTTTTTTTACAAGTATAATTATTTAGAACACTTGAATAACACTAATATGGTCAGGGAGGGGGGGAGGGGGTGGGATAGGGACCCCTGGGTTAAAGGGGTATCGTAAATGTGTGGCACTGGCAAGGTATGCCAGTGTAATATGGGGAATGAGAGTAAGTGGGAGGCTCGGAACACAGCCCCTAGGGTAGGCCCAGCTGGGCGGGGAGGGAAGGGAGGAGGTGGGTGGGAGAGGGGGTGGGGGAGACAGGAGGGAAAGAGCTGGGAGGGGGGGTGGAGCGGGGTGGGGGGCGGGGGAGGATGGGGAGGGGTGGGTGGAAAAGTCACAACCCAAATAATTAATGAAAAACACCACAAACATAAAACCATATACAAATCCCTCCTACGCTCCACCAAGGATGGTAAGGGGATTAGGAGGAATGCTGACTGTTATGTATTACTCACTGAAGGGACCCAAGGGGCAGGTAAAATTCTGAGGGACAATTGTATTCTTATTCCCTGCTCACGTTGTTGCCTCTTGCTATATAGTTATTTGAATTGGTATGATCCCCTATATGAGTAAAGAAATTGGGAAAAGGAAAGACCTACTCTTGATGACATGGAATGTGAGAGGGCTGGGGGATAGCGACAAGAGAAGGGCAATGTTTAGATATTTTGATATAATGAAACCTCAGATAATCTGTTTACAGGAAACACACTTGTGTTCCAACTCTGTCCACCTGCTGCGCTCAAGGAGATACCCGACTCAGTTTCACTCCATGCACACTTCACATTCAAGAGGAGTCAGTATTGTGATCTCCTCGGGTGTCTCCTTTGAGTGCATGGAACAGAGGGTGGACAGGGAGGGAAAATTTGTCTTCTTGCTATGTAAAATTAACGGTTTAACGTGTATAATTGCATCAATATACATTCCACCACCATTCTCACCAGCTTCACTCGGGTGTCTATCACAATTCATAGCCTCATACCCGGATGTCCCGGTACTAGCATTGGGTGACTACAATAATATCTTAGACAACTCCCAGGATAGAATGTCTCTGACATCTAGAACTATGAAACAGACAACTGGCAGGACTGCTTTTGCAGCCCTGCTTATGGAAATAGGACTCCGGGATGTATGGAGAGAGAGACACAAAGAGGACAGATGTTATTCATGTTATTCTGCAACACATGAGGTCCTCTCCCGTATCGACCTGGGTCTAGGAAATGAGGCACTCCTGCAGTTAGTGGAGGACTCTGCGTATGAGCCACGCCTGTTATCTGACCATTCCCCATTCTGGGTGCGGTTAGGCACCACTGGAAAGCTGGGGCGACAATTATGGAAGGTGAACCCCTACTGGTTATCTCTGTTTCCCCAAATAGATAATATAAGAGAGGCGCTACGGGAGTTCCTGCAATTTAATAGGGGGTCTGCTAGCGCCATGGTAATATGGGATACACTTAAGGCTTTCTTGAGGGGATGTCTTATTAAAGAAATTGCGGGAATTAAAACACGCTCCAGGGAATGGGAAAACAAGGTACGGGAAGAACTGATAGAAAGGGAACAGGTTTTGATAAGAGACCCATCAAAATCTAATCAAGAATCCTGGAGAGAGGTACAAGCGATATATAGCTCGGTTTGGTTATCAGCAGCAGAGAAGAGAAGATACTTTCAACAACAGAGTTATTTTGAAGAGGGGGAAAATACTGGCCGCCTTCTAGCCCTTATAGCCAGAGAGCAAAGAGATCCCACTACTATCCTGGCTGTGAGGGCTAAATCCGGGGAGAGGCAGACCCGTAGTTCAGACATCTTGAGCAGCTTCCAGCAGTTCTATGGGGACTTGTATTCTAGCAAAACTAGATACAACCCGCTTGAGCTGTTGCAGTTTTTGCAGTCCTGTCCGCTCCCGCAATTGTCGGAGGCGGACAGGGAACTGTTGAACTGCCCAATTACTTTAGTGGAATTAAGAGAAGCACTGGAGGGGACAGGTCGCCATAAATCACCAGGCCCAGACGGGATTCCGGCAGAGGTATACTCCCACTATAGAGAGGACCTCTTACCATCACTACTGCAGGCTATAAGGGAGGCTGAGGAACTGGGTTATCTACCGGATAGTATGCGTGAGGCAATAATAACAGTAATTTTAAAGCCTGGGAAAGATAATCTTCTATTAGACTCATATCGTCCAATCTCGCTATTAAACGCGGATGTTAAATTGTTCGCAAGTGTCCTGGCCAATAGGCTATCTCGAGTGATTAGCAGGTTGGTCCATCGTGATCAGTCTGGCTTTATACCTACCCGATCTACATCAGATAACATAAGGAGGCTCTACATGAACCTTCAGATGCCAGTGGACAATCCGGGGAGTAGGGCCATTCTATCTCTCGACGCCTCAAAAGCGTTCGACAGTGTGGAGTGGCCCTACCTCATGGAAACACTGAAAAGATTCGGGTTGGGAAGTAGGTTTGTAGCTTGGGTAGAGATACTCTATTTTAAACCTAGAGCCAGAATACGTATTAATGGTGACCTTTCGCCTCCATTTGAATTGCATAGGGGGACGAGACAGGGTTGCCCATTGTCTCCATTACTGTTTGCCCTGGCAATAGAGCCTCTAGCTATAAAGATCCGGAATTCAATGGAGGTGGTGGGGTTCCGTAGACATCAGAGAGAAGAAAAAATATCTTTATATGCAGACGATGCACTTATATATCTGGGCGACATGACCTCATCCTTGCGGGCAGTAATGGAGATAGTGAGAGAATACGGTACCTTCTCAGGCTTTGTCATTAACTGGTCAAAATCAACGCTAATGCCCATAGACCAGCAGAGGGACCGACTACCAGTGGGAACGGAACAAATAACAATAGTTGACAGTTTTAAGTACCTGGGAGTGATGGTGTCCCCAAACCCGGCTGAGTACCTCCGGCTGAACCTGGAACCACTGCTCTCTAGGCAGAAACAAAAAAGCAACAGCTGGTGTAGGCTCCCCCTATCAGTTATAGGACGAGCAAACCTAATAAAAATGGTATGGGCACCCCAACAATTATACGTTTTCCACAACTCTCCGACATGGATACCAAAAAAATGGTTTAAACAAATTGACACACTAATGAGGGAATTGATATGGAAAAAAAAGACACCTAGAATTAGCCTAGAAACATTGCAATACGAAAAGGATAGAGGAGGGCTTGCAATACCCAACTCTAGGCTATATTTCTTGGCATCACAATTTCAACAAATGGCAGGATGGGGTCGAAAGGGAAATGAGGACCCTACATACCAATTGGTGACCATGATGGAACCCACACTAGAAGCGGCCTCTCACCTGGAAATGGACTTGCCAAGTTTGAAGGGGGTAGATCCAATAAGTACGCTTTTTAAAAAAGTATGGGGTGAGGTTCGGAAAATTTTAAAGATAACAGGCGTGCTTTCATTTACGCCGATCTGGCACAATAGTAGATACTCTGAGATCCAGGGACTACAGGGGTTCACACAATGGCAAGAAAAGGGGATTCAGTTCTTCCCACAACTATATGAGGGAGAGGTGTTGAAGACATACGAACAATTATGTAGGGAATTCCATTTGAACCCGAGGGGCTTTTTCCAGTACCTCCAATTGCGCCATGCGATACAGGCACAACAAATAACGCACTCCCAGACAACACCGGCAGCTTCACTTTTGAATGAGATCTTTTTGGCAGATACAAGGAAAGGGTTAATATCCAAAATATATAAGGAGTTGCTGAAGTCAACCCAGGTTCATACACTGTTAAAGTGCCGAAATAAATGGGTAGAGGACATAGGAGAAATAGATGAAAAACAATGGGAAATGGCGCTCGAGGCTATTCCAGTGGTGTCACTCTCCGCAACCCAAAGACTGTCACAATTATTCATTCTTCATAGGGCCTATAGGACATCAGTACAGCTTTATAAATGGGGACGAGGAGACTCCCCACTGTGTCCCAAGTGTAAGGTACACAGAGGGGACTTTATTCATTTAATTTGGAGGTGCCCAAAGCTGCATAGGTACTGGGATGAGGTTTCCCAACATATTTCCAGGGTGGCGCGGGTTCACATCCCCCTTAATCCGACCGTATACCTGCTCGGAGCTATAAGTGGAAAGATGTACCCGGGAGGAAAGTACTTCATGTTATCTAGACTGATGTATCTCGCCAGGAAACTTATTGCAAAGTACTGGATGGCTCCAACTGTCCCTACAGTTAAGCAATGGATTGCCTACGTTAACTCGTTTCTCCCTAGAGAACGACTGGCGTATGCCCGTAGAAGCGATCGGAGTAAATTTAACAAGATATGGCACCCATGGCTGGGGGATGCGGACCTGGCCCCACATCAATTGATAGTAGAAAGGCTTCAGATGTAGTGATCAGGGGGGGGTGACGTAGAGAGGAAGAACGAGACTGAGATACCCGAGGGGAAGGAAAGCGAGAGTAAGTACACAGGGGGGGGGAGAAGAAGGAGGAATAGGAAGTTGGCTTGTAAAATTAATGACAACAAAATCAGATAAATAAGAACATTGGATAGGAGGGAAACCTGCGGTAGTTGTACAGGTGGTGCAAGAACTATCAAAGGCAATATGAAAGGTCTGCTGTGACGGAGGGGAGGTGGGGTGGGGTGGGGTGGAGGGGAGGGTTGGAACAAAATGAAGGGAAAGGGAGGAATGAACTAGCAATAGAGATATGATTTTGTATGGAGGAAGGGCGGGAACACGAGAATAGGACTACATAAACCACACACTTTATACCATGTTTTGCTGTATAATATAATGTGAATGATTGAAACTATGCTCCTCCTTTATTGCCAGACATAGCCCCTGTGTGGGTTGACCTGGCTTTTGCCTTGTATTGTTATAATTTTATTGGCATGTGTGCAATAAAAAATGATTGAGATAAAAAAAAAAAAAGGCATGTGACCGACACTCTCATTAAACATATTTAGCTGTGTGCAGTTTAGCAAACAGATTTACCAACATCTCAAAGAATTACACTTGAATTGCTTATATACCTTGATAACAAATTGCATAATACAACTATTTATGCTTTGTTGATTACAAAATGTGAAATTGACAGAAATTACACACTAGTTTGGTAATTCTTTCAATATTGATGTCAAAAGTTATTTTGATCTAAGCACTATAAGTAAACATACCTGTCTCTGGATGATATTGAGCAAAAAGTCAGGATTTCGGCTGCGACAAAGCAGGTGTCCTAACCGTAATGACTGATTTAATGATTTTAATTGTTCTATGGCATTAGGCGGAGGACGGCGAGGAGGACCCCTAAAACATGGAATGAACATAAATCAGTAAAGAGTTTAGTGCACTTTTCATCTTTTATTTGGTTCAGTAAATGTTTCCTTGTACGGAAGTTGTTGGTACAGCCAGTGAGCAATATGTCTAACTCAAGAACAAAAAGCGGACTATACTGAGGCAAAGATGAGTAAATATAGGTGGAATGTGAACAATAGGTCAGCCAGTAAATGCAGTGAAAAATCACTTTGCAATGTTTGGACATACTGTGGATCCAAGCTTGTCAGCTGAGATAACAGCAGGCTGTTACTCTCTGTAATGGTCTGCTTGGTAGAAGCTGCGGCCAGGTGACTCTCAAATGCCAGAATTTCCTGCTTCTCACGCTGGGAAATTTGTAGTTCTCTGTTGATAATTTCTGTCCTTGTCTCTTCATCCGTCACTGTGCATGGTGGATATGAGAAATTACTGAGGAAGGTGGAAAAAGATTATATTTTTGTGATTAGTAGCGATAAACATGTGAAAACAAAACAAACGAAAAAAAAAATAAAATATATATATATATATATATATATAGTGATAAATACATGAATGATAAATGTATAAATGATATGTCCACAATGTTTCCAGAGACTTAATGGTCTACTTCCTTTAAAGGTTTAGAGAGCACAGGAGAGAATTAACTGTGAATTAAAGGAAACCTTTGTGTAAATCAAAACAGCAAAGCTAACGGACAGCAGCTAGCTCAGGTGCCAGAGATGAGTTATCATTAAAGAGGAACTGCAGTCTGCTCACATAATTTGTAATAAAAACATCTTTGCCATTCTGAAGCTTCCCTCCAACCACTTTGCATATTATTTTATATATATATATAGTAATACCTTGGATTGCGAGTAACGCGGTTTATGAGCATACGAGTAATAATAATATAATAGTAATAATATGAGTTATTTTTTTTAAATCCTAAGTCAGTTTGCGAGCGTTGTCTTGCCAGACTAGCAGGATTCAAGTCTCTGGGGTGTGCAGTACCGCATTTGGGCAGAGGTGCGGGGACGCCAGTGACACTTGGAGCCGCTCAGAAACTGTTCCTGAGTGTCTCTGAGTGCATCCAAGCGTCTCCGAGTGTTTCTGAGTGTCTCCGGTGCCCCCCCCATCTGTCCACATGCGGTACTGCATACAAATAGCAGTCACTGTGGAACAAATTATCTGAGTTTCCATTGTTTCCTATGGTGAAACTCGCTTTGATATACGAGTGCTTTGAATCACAAGCATTCTTCTGGAATGAATTATGCTCCTAATCCAAGATACCACTGTACTGTGCTTCTGTACTTGCCAAATATGCTGCGGAAATCTCCCTACACTAAGTCTGGCTGCAGCCATTTTAACTGTGGGCAGCTGAAGCTGCTGCCTGTCACACAGAGGCACACCTCCAGCTCTGCAGCTCTTATTTGCCCTCTTATGACTTATCCCCCCCTCTCTTTCTGTCAAACTCTCATGAGAGTGCGAGAGAGAGCTGTGCATTTTGTTATAAGCCTAGGCTAATGACCAGACAAAAAACAGGAAGTGGGCTGTATTAGGTATTTACTGGCAGTAGAAAAATGTTTTACTATCAAAAGTTAAAACAACAAGGGCAGAAGATTTAATAGATGGAAGGTTGAAAAAATGACTGAAGGTCCGCTTTAACCTACATAACTGCTTCAGCAGTATTTTGGACAACACAACACCCTCCTGTCATATAACTGCCTGTTACAAACATATTTTCAGATAACTACGGAAAATGCTACTGGAGCCTGAGAACAGATCAACGGTATTTTCAAAGGCTGTTAAAAAAAAATAAGGGTACTGACAGTTTACAGTAACAGTAGAAGTTTGGGATGTATAAAAAAAAATACAAAAACAAACAAACAAAAAAAAAACCTATGCACTTGCCTGCATGCTGTAGCATTGGTGTGACACTGTAGCTGTCCCACACCAGCTCTAAAGACCAAGAACTGAGCAATCACATGTCTGTCAGTCACTGATCTCTCTGCTCTGCTCCTCCTGCGCTCACTGGGCACCATGCTATGGAAGGGAGGACTTGACTGGCTCCAGCTTTCAGCCACATGCTAAAAGGTGGAGCCACCTGTCAATCAAGCAACCAGGTGGATCCCAGCAACACTGTCAGGATACTTTCCGAGCCTGGTGCAGCTCGGACCTGTTGTCAGATAGCAGGCAATAGCCTGCTATTAGCTGACTCTGGAACACAGGAGAACAAAAGTACTACTGTGACCCTTAAGAGATGCAACAGCCAAAAAACTTTGGCCATACTTCTCTTTTAGGCCTGGTTCACACCTTTGCATTTTTTAGTGTGTTTTTCAGTTTTGCTGAAACACACTACAGTCCATTTAACATTGTTTACTATGGGTCACATTCACATCTGTGCATTTTATGGAAAGGACCAGGGACCAGCAGGTTGTGTTTTTGGTTCCATAGACTTCAATTGATGAAAAATGCAAAATGCACATGGAATATGCATCAACTGCAACATGCATAGGTGTGAACCAAGCCTTAGGAAGAATAATCTTAAACTAGCCATACAGATTTAATTTTCTCTTCTTCAGAGAGAAATCCACAGATTCCTTCATGTCAAACAGTGTGGATAGAGGAATATTCCCTCCCTGTTGTATTCAGACATCTCCAGCACCCATGGCTGCCTGATCACCCTAGCAATGACTGCATCTGACACAGGCTACAGTATGTTTGGACAATCATTTTTCACCTTTCCCTGAGGTGGGTGATGCTAACAGGGCTAACCCATGGCTTGATCTCTGGCCAATTCAACAGGAATCAGTCAAAATTAAAGCCAAAATAGGCCAGCTTAACTGAAAAAAATAAATAAATGACCGCCAATATGAAAGTAACACAGTCAGGTCCATAAATATTGGGACATTGACACAATTCTAATCTTTTTGGCTCTATACACCACCACAATGGATTTGAAATGAAACAAACAAGATGTGATTTAACTGCAGACTTTCAGCTTTAATTTGAAGGTATTTACATCCAAATTAAGGTGAACGGTGTAGGAATTACAACAGTTTGTATATGTGCCTCCCACTTTTTAAGGGACCAAAAGTAATGGGACAGATTAACAATCATCCATCAAACTTTCACTTCAGCAGTAAAGCGCTGCTAGTCTTAGCGGCGCTTTACCGCTGTTTAAGCAGCGCTTTTGGGCTGCTAGCAGGGTGCTGTACTGTATACATTGCTCCAACACCACCCCAAAGATGCTGCTTGCAGGACTTTTTTCCCATCCTGCAAGCGCACCGCCCCAGTGTGAAAGCACTGAGGCTTTCACACTGGGGAGGCATGAGAGGTAGTTTTCAGGTGCTTTGATGCCTGAAAACTGCACCTCAGTGTGAAAGGGGTCTTACTGTGGGGACGGAAAGTATACAGACCCCCTTAACTTTTTCACTTTTTGTTATATTGCAGCCATTTGCTAAAATCATTTAAGTTCATTTTTTTCCTCATTAATGTACACACAGCACCCCGTATTGACAGAAAAACACATAATTGTTGACATTTCTGCAGATTTGTTAAAGAAAAACTGAAATATCACATGGTCCTATGTATTCAGACCCTTTGCTGTGACACTCATATATTTAACTCAGGTGCTGTCCATTTCTTCTGATCATCCTTGAGACATTTGAGTCCAGCTGTGTTTGATTATACGGATTGGACTTGATTAGGAAAGCCACACACCTGTCTATACAAGACCTTACAGCTCACAGTGCATGTCAGAGCAAATGAGAATCATGAGGTCAAAGGAACTGCCTGAAGAGCTCAGAGACAGAATTGTGGCAAGGCACAGATCTGGCCAAGGTTACAAAAAAATTTCTGCTGCACTTAAGGTTCCTAAGAGCACAGTGGCCTCCATAATCCTTAAATGGAAGACGTTTGGGATGACCAGAACCCTTCCTAGAGCAGGCCGTCCGGCAAAACTGAGCTATCGGGGGAGAAGAGCCTTGGTGAGAGAGGTAAAGAAGAACCCAAAGATCACTGTGGCTGAGCTCCAGAGATGCAGTCGGGAGATGGGAGAAAGTTGTAGAAAGTAAACCATCACTGCAGCCCTCCACCAGTCGGGGCCTTATGGCCGAGTGACCCAATGGAAGCCTCTCCTCAGTGCAAGACACATGAAAGCCCGCATGGAGTTTGCTAAAATAAGCCTAAAGGACTCCAAGATGGTGAGAAATAAGATTCTTTGGTTTGATGAGACCAAGATAGAACTTTTTGGCCTTAATTCTAAGCGGTATGTGTGGAGAAAACCAGGCACTGCTCATCACCTGTCCAATACAGCCCCAACAGTGAAGCATGGTGGTGGCAGCATCATGCTGTGGGGGTGTTTTTCAGCTGCAGGGACAGGACGACTGGTTGAAATCGAGGGAAAGATGAATGCGGCCAAGTACAGGGATATCCTGGACGAAAACCTTGTCCAGAGTGCTCAGGACCTCAGACTGGGCTGAAGGTTTACCTTCCAACAAGACAATGACCCTAAGCGCACAGCTAAAATAACGAAGGAGTGGCTTCACAACAACTCCGTGACTGTTCTTGAATGGCCCAGCCAGAGCCCTGACTTAAACTCAATTGAGCATCTCTGGAGAGACCTAAAAATGGCTGTCCACCAACGTTTACCATCCAACCTGACAGAACTGGAGAGGATCTGCAAGGAGGAATGGCAGAGGATCACCAAATCCAGGTGTGAAAAACGTGTTGCATCTTTCCCAAAAAGACTCATGGCTGTATAAGATCAAAAGGGTGCTTCTACTAAATACTGAGCTGTGACGTTTCAGTTTTTCTTGTTTAATAAATCTGCAAAAATGTCAACAATTCTGTGTTTTTCTGTCAATATGGGGGGCTATGTGTACATTAATGAGGAAAAAATGAACTTAAATGATTTTAGAAAATGGCTGCAATATAACAAAGAGTGAAAAATTTAAAGGGGTCTGAATACTTTCCGTCCCCACTGTACATTTGCCATGAAAGGACTGCTTTAGGCTAGGTTCACACCTGTGCCGTCATGCGGGGCGAGGTTTGCACGGGTACGAGAGTCTATTCATTTTAATGGACTACCATCCCCAACAACAAGCAGGAAAGAAGTGCCCCTGCATTATTTTTGAAAACAAAGCCTCCATGGCAACTTCCGTTCCCAGTACAGTTGAGATTTCCAGTGTGGGCGGCGTGCCAGTAGGATTAATGGCACCCGTCTGTGGGTCCTGCATTTCTCTGTGTGGGTGGTTGTGGCTGGTGGTATTTGTGTGGGTCCCGCAGCAGCACCACAGGCACAGATGTGAACCTAGTCTAAATGTTAAGTTATTCATCTGAAAGATCACAATAAGAATCTAGAGATGGGTTTCAGTGTGATTCTAACAGCTTAGAAACCCCTACATTTACATTTGAGGACTAACAGCCTGCCAAGATCTGCTCTAGAAAAACAAAGTATCTGTGTTATGAACTTCAAAAATGTATATTTCTTTACAATGCTTATAGAGAGATAAATGAAGCCTTGTTCTAAGGTGCTTTTACTGCTTGTTCAGAACATGTAAATGCTTGACCTGGAGACAGGTTCACTTTTTATGAGGTACAGCAATGTCGCAATGAGCATAATCACAATAGTTTTTAACCTTCCTTATATAAACCCAGAACTTACTTTGTCATGACCATTTCCATAAGCATCTTTAATGTTGGATATTCTTCCCATGCAGCTAACCCTGGCAAAACATAAAACATATTACTTAATTTCTATCTTGCCTTTAGTTTATCAATACAACCCTTACAACAACATAAAAATATCTACCAATATTCTCTGGGTTAAAAGCAGCTACGACGAGGAGGAGAGGCCATGCTTTCCAGTACAGTGTCGAAATGGCAAGGTTAGGAGGCTGATACCTGTTTTCCAAAAGGAAAGTTAATCAATGTTTAAAAATAAATAAATAATATATATATATATATATATATATATATATATATATATATATATATATATATATATATATATATATATATATACATATACACACACACATACATACACACTCCGAACTCCAGGCAAACTGCTAAATATACAGATGAAATACGTCTAAAGGGAGCTGCTTTACTTGAGAATAGAATTGCATTTATGTCCATCCTGTCTGGCAGGGCAAGAGACCTGATTTTCCACTGCTGCAGTTCATTAACACCTTCGGGTCTCCTCCCCACTCCTTTTCCTGTGACTGGACAGTAAAAGAAGAGGCAACAGCTTCTCTATCACTCTGCTCTCTTCCAACCACAAGGCTCCTAGCGCTGTAGTATAACTGATTCCTTGAGCTGTTTTTCCCTAACCTGGTCTGAGCTCAGCTGTAGTGAGATGGCAGGAAGCTGATATCAAATTAAATTCAGGTCCTCACACTACGTGTAATAAACCATACATTTAAGGATGTATTAAAGAATACAGAGCTGCATTAATTTGTGTAATTTAAATTTGCCTGGAGTTCAACTTTAACTATGCAGTGCTTCAAGTGACTGGCACATTTGAATTTTGCCCAGAAAGCAAAATTCAAAACCATAATGCCTCTACCACATGTTACTATTATCCAGCATCCTATTATTCACTCTACCTCTCTTTCTTAACTGTGTTGTGCTGTCATATCAAACAGGTGGACGGGAGCATACTATATTTCGGCACACCAATGGTTATTTCTCCATAGTTGCAAAAATGTTTCAAGGTATAAAAACATAGGAGAATGGGCATAGATTCCAGAAATGTACCATATACGTAGAATTCTTTTATTTTTCCTTGAAGTTTTATTTATTTTACTGGCAGTGAGCTATAAATATGCTGGATCACCTGTTATTCTCCAAGTGAAGTCTAGGTTCAGTTATTGTAGTATGATGGTAAAAAAAAAAAAAAAAAAAATACACAACTTACCCTGGAGGAAGCTGAATGTTTTCAGGATGGTGATATGTGCAAAGATTTAACACAGCATCAAGCAGCTGAATCCTTTCAATTCGGAGGACCTCCAAATCTATAAACAATTAAGAAAGTGCTGACTTTCAGTTAATTTGACAAACAGAAGTGAGAAGGAAAAAAAGAGAGGATCGGAAGGTCACAAAGAATATTACATGAAGGCAAAAATCACAACAAGATTACAGCACCATCAAGTAATGGACGTGTATGGATTATTTTTGAAGATTAGGGATTTTATTAAGTGTCACTTTAACACTGCTTTTTTTTTTTTCGTTTCAATACGTTTTTATTGAAACACGAGGAGACCAGTACAAACAAGTTGACTAGGAAATGGTAACAAAAAAATACCAACTCTAACAATGTGTCACAAATTTTTCCAAAGTAATATGGGTAGGAGGAGGAGAGGGAGATGGAAGGAGGGATGAAGGAAGGGAGTAAGGAGCCGATGTGATACTATAAATACAGGGGGTGTCCGAATAGAGCAGAGATATGCAATTAGCGGACCTCCAGATGTTGCAGAACTACAAGTCCCATGAGGCATAGCAAGACTCCTACAGCCACAAGCATGACCCCCAGAGGCAGAGGCATGATGGGACTTGTAGTTTTGCAACAGCTGGAGGTCCACTAATTGCATATCCCTGGAATAGAGGCATCAGTCAGCATTTAGCAGTGCTCTAAAGACTTTGAAATGAGCCTAGGTTAGATAATAAGATGAGTAAGGAGTGGATTCCAAGGCTAAACAAGCTGCAGTGAGTAAATTGTTGTATATTAGGGGTTTACTCTGGTAGACAGCACCGTAGACGTAACCAAGGATCCCAGTCTAACACATACAGGTAAATACATAAAGGCATAGGTATATTAAAATTCCAGTTGGAATGGGTAAATGAAAAGCAATAAAAAGACACTTTTTTTTTATTATGGATGTGACAAAAAACAGCTATAAAGACAAGGTCAATGACAAAAGGATAAACAGTACATATATAGCTCAAATAAGCCCCCTACTGCCACAAAGGAAAATAATTAAAGCAGAGGTGGTCTATGGTCAAGGAACATCATTGTATGGCAGCATAATGTATATAGCAGCACCAAACATGAAAGAACTGGGTGTTTACTTCTGGGGATCCCTTGCCCGTTTCCAGACACTGGAATCGTGTGATACATGCACTTGTTGGCAGACATTATTCCTTGGCCTCTGTGGATATATTACAGACATCTTCCTTGAAAAGGCATACATGTGAGGCACCTCTTACAGGGATCCAGCGCTTTCCTCACCTGAGCCGTTTCTAAAATGGGCTTTAGGTCCAGGTGCCCGCATCTTAACTAAGGAAAAACAGCTAAGAAGCCTTGCAACTTCACAGCCAGCTTCCCACTGCGCATGAGCGAGCCACACTGCGCTTTGTGCAGTTTTCTGGGACATGTGATATGTCCCAAAAGGTTGAGGGTGAAGGGGGTTTGAACCTATGTTCGGACTGGAAGTGGGAGGGGCCACCCATCAAAACCAGGTACCTGCTCCCCTTCCGAAAAAAAAAGTGCCAATTGTTAAAGAGGAGGGGGGAAGAGGCAAACAAGTGGAACCCCCTCCCCCTTTTTGGGCAAAATTAAAAATATTAGGCTGTTTTCACCCATTTTTTTCACATTTCTTAGCCCAGATATCAAATCTGTTGCAGAGATGCAAACTGCAACACTCTTAAGACTTCATTTTGAGAAGGGCTTTAGTAATGGCTTGATGGCCTTTTTGGGCCAAACTCTGTGCTGAAAGAAAGGGCAGAACTTTGATTTTAAAGTTAAAGCAAGGGAAGAATGTGAAGGTGCTCTAGGTTTAGAGGAGCTAGGAAAAGCTGAAGAGAGGGGTTTTGCCACTTTTCTCTGAGAAAGCAAAACTTTCCCACCTGTAGCCTCCTAAGAATTGGTCAACACTGAAGAGCAGGTGAGTATTTAAGCGAAATACTCATACCAAAATACCAACATTTTCAGAAAGTAGAGTTGGTCTTTAAACCCAAACAAAAATAAACTCACAATATCCACAAAACAATGTCCATGCCATTCATATACCATTTCTAATCTATTTTGATGTGTAAGAGGTCAAATCACACAAGCTGTGTCACCATCACACTGCCCCAGGTCCTGAAACACTTTCAATGCAGACTACTTACCATCGGCTTGGACAGCTGCTGCCCTTTTTACCAGGTGGTCAGCAAGCTCCATGGCGTCTGCTGGGCCGAGAGGAAGTTCACGAGAGAGGCCAATGACAAGGATACGCATTAATGTATCTTCCAGAAGGGGCACTTCCGAGCACAGGCGAAGAAAAAAACTTGGTGAAGAGAAAGATACTGAGTAAGCTAGTAGCATAAAAGAGCAACAGCATAAACGTATATGAATATGGAAAGCGGTCTGTAAATGTATTCTAGCATTTTTATGCTGCTCAATCCAATAGATTAACCACTTCATTCACACATGTAAAAATCTGAATTTTTGGCCATAAAATTACTTAACCCCCCCCCCATTATTATGGTTAATAAAGGATTTATGTAGCCCCAATAGTTTGTACAGCACTTTTCAACATGAGGGCAGACAGTACAGTTACAATTCAATAAAGGAGAAATCAGAGGGCCCTGCTCTTTAGAGTTTACAATCTAAAAGTAACATTGTAGGTTTTGTGAAATCGGGGGCCCTGCAGAATAAAAAGATAGTGGCAATTTTTTTTTATATTGCATGCCATTTGTACAACTGTTTATCAAATGCGTATTTTCAGTAAAAATATAATATTAATAATCTTCGTGCACAGACACAATACCATACTAAGTTTTTTGTAAAATATAAAAGAAGGAGTTGCAGTGCACATATAGATTCCAAACATGTCAAGTCCCAAAGTAGAACTATAGGCAAAAAAATTTCTTCATGTTGGATAGAATAAGGGAGGGTCACAACCCCTGTCAGATTTTTTTTTTTCCGCCATCTGTGTCCCATTCCAGAGATTTCCTTTCACTTCCTGTCCCATAGCCAAACATGAAGTGAGGAAATTTCTGCTAATTAAGGGAATTCCTTGGGGACCCCCCAGGTCACCAGAACTAGTATCCCCAATGGAAGATTTCCCCGCTATTACTTTTCTGGGAACAACCCAAAATTTGGGATTTCCTTTTACTTTCACTTTCAATGATAACGGTAAACAGGACAAATTGACAGGAGCACAGACAGCACAAAAACAATCATAGCTGCAGTTCAGCCGCTTGATCATTCTTACAAGGAGCGGGAGGGTGCGTCACCCCTCCCCGCCACCCTCTGGTGCTTCTACCGGCTCACCCGTGCTAACGGCGAGCGAGGGCAGGAATCAGTCGCTGCCCGAAGTTGAGCATAGAGATTTCTGGTGACCAGATGGTCCCCAGTCATCTCTATGACCATCGGAGGCCCGGGCGCGACGTTATGACGTCACGTCCGGGCTGGCGGAAGTAAACATGCCAGGGACGCGGCTGGAAAGGCCGAGACCATTTAATTTTTTTTTTATCTTGGTCTTTCCTGCCTGAAGGAGAGATGTGGGGTCTTATAAACCCCACATCTCTCCATAAAGAGGACGTGTCACGCACTATTTATATTACAAGAGATGTTTACATTCCTTATAATTGGAATAAAAGTGATCAAAAAAAATTAAATTTAAGAGGAAGTGTAAAAATAAAAAAAATAAAAAAATTATATATATATATATATATATATATATATATATATATATATATATATATATATATATATATATATAAATATATATATACACGCACACACACACACAAAGGACCCCCGTCCCCTCGCACAGAAGGGAACGCATACGTAAATCGCGCCCACATATGTAAACGGTGTTCAAATCCACATGTGTGGAAGAGCAATAATTCTAGCCCAATTCTAGCTCCTCTGTAACTCTAAACAGGTAACCTGTAATAAATTTTAAAGCGTCACCTATGGAGATTTTTAAGTACCAAAGTTTGGCGCCATTCCACGAGTGTGTGCAATTTGAAGGCATGACAAGTTGGGTATCTATTTACTTGGCGTAACATCAAGTTTCACATTATACAAAAAAATTGGGCTAACTTCACTGTTTTTTTTTTAAATTCATAAAACTGTTTTTTCCCCCAAAAAAACGTGTTTGAAAAATCGCTGAGCAAAAACCGTGCGACATAAAAAGTTGCAATGACCGCCATTTTATTCTCTAGGGTCCCTGCTAAAACAATATATAAAAATGTTTGGGGGTTCTGAGTATTTTACTAGACAAAAAATTATGATTTTTACATGTAGGAGCGCCAGAAATGGCCCGGATGGGAAGTGGTTAAAAGCCTTTACTACTCATTATTTTAGAGCTAACCGTGAGCCATGGCACTTGAATTACTGCTCTCACCCTGATGTTTGCAGCAATATCTCACATATGTGGTGCAATAGCAGTTCACATGTGCGCACCCTGAGAACATGTTTGCATTTGTGGGTATGTACAGGGCAATAGGGGTTACGTTTAATATTTTTTGCTATTGTTTTTAATACATTTTATTATTAACTTTATTCATTTTTATTTAACTTTATTGCTATCACAAGGGGTTACCAAACCACCAGGGATATTTATTGGGCAGGTGACAGGTACTCTTTATGGAGACAATGGAGGTATTAGACCCCAATATTTCCCCTGCCCTCCAAAGCATCTAACCGAGCACATATCGGCTCGGTTAGCTGCTACCCTGGCTGTATCAGCCAGGGAAAGATAGCTCTGAAACTAGAAGTGACAAAATCACCATCTATCCCAGCTTCATTCACTAGGGAGGTTGAGAAATGAATGCCCTCGGACATAGCCTTAGGCTTTCGGGTTAGAGTGGGAGAGGAACCACAGAGGGAGCCGGCTGAAGAACACAAGCACAAGCTTATGGTATGTTCAAAAAGCTGACATAGTTAAAAAGAAAATGAATGGATTTACATTAGTCCTTGACCCATAGTGATCCACTGACAATCCCCCATGCCAATATTTAAAGCCACAACAGCTTGCATTCTATTATTTGATGGGTATAAAATTCAGATATATAGAGTATTTATACTTGCGGTCACTTTCTGGTGGCCAGTTGTCCCACTTGTAATATGTTTCTGGCTGTTCGGTAAACAGGACTTTGTGCAAACTGTGGAATGATAAAAAGAGGACAAAAAAGTAAAACAAATGCATGCACTTTAAATACTATAAATTACGAAATTAAAGGCAAAATCTGAAACAAACAAAAAATATTTTTGTGTTTATTGAAAAAGAAAAAAAAAAAAAAACACCATGAATTTTTCAAATGCAAATTGTGTAAACACTTTAATTTCAGCTTCTTGTAATTCCCTGTACAGCAGAACTCTGCTGTGTGCCCAATCAAAAGCACTCCAAACACATGGGCTGATAAAGAAACATGCTAAGAGTAGAGTAGAGTAGAGTAGAGTAGAGTAGAGTAGAGTAGAGTAGAGTAGAGTAGAGTAGAGTAGAGTAGAGTAGAGTAGAGAGATAGCCTGACTAGTCTCTGATACTCCTTTAGCCCAGGTTCACACTGACAGCGGGAATGAACTCATGTGAGTTCAGCTGAACTTGCACGATTTCATTCCCGCATGTCAGTCCCGACTTCGGGGGCGAATTCAGAGACATCTGTGCGGGTTTCTGCACAGGTGTCTATTGAAATCGCACCCAAAGTACAGACACTGCTTTTGGGAATCGGTGTGGCGTCGCAAAGTCGGTGTCACACCAATTTGGACGGTGCCATTGCCGGCAATAGCCGCCGATTTGGCATGCGTTTTGACATGTCAAATCGTATGTCAAAACGCTGCAATGTGAACCAGGGCTCACTGTCCCATTATAATCTGAGGCAGGAAAGTAACCTAGTTGTGTTGCTTAAGACCCCTTTTCACACATGCGGACTGTTTGTTCGTTTTTCATCCATCCGTTGACTGATAAAAAAAAAACAGACATCAATGCATCTCTATGGAAAAACAGATTTAAATGGATGATTATACATTTGCATCCGCTTCCATCAACATTCATTTTTTGGAACGGATCAAAGCCCTATTTTTCTTCAATTAAAATAATGGATCGGATGAAAAAGTGTCAAACGGTCCATCAGCCTTATAGATAGATAGATAGATAGATAGATAGATAGATAGATAGATAGATAGATAGATAGATAGATAGATAGATAGATAGATAGATAGATAGATAGATAGATGCACACATCCAAAAAGTCAGGCACTCATAGGGTATCGCAGTAGATAAAATTCAAAGTAGCTGCACTTCTATTGTGAATATTTTAAGCACCCTGGAATCACTTACCGCACAGTGCTACAGTGGGACTATATATATATTTATCCCCTGAAGCTCAACTTTAACTTTGGTAATTGAACTATAGTACATGAAATAGTGCTACTATAAGCAACATATATGGTAAGTGCAAATGTGCATCACTAAAGCAAGCTTGGGAGAACATGATAAATCCACCCTAACACTAAAATCCCTGCATCCTGCAACACTAAAATCCCAGACATCCATGATCTTACACTAACCTATCTAGACCTGTAAAGAAGAAATCGGTATACATACCTTTTTTGAAGCCGATCTGATCCAGTCTTGAGCGGCGGAAGCTCTGCAGAGGACACAGCCTACAAAGGCTGCCAAATGAATGGGGAGTGACGTCACCCATAGACTTACTATGTGGCTTCCACTGTCGGCTGTGTACTCTGCACCCGCCTCCACAGTGAAGCCGCAGCTGACAGCTTAGCGTGGGATCGTGTCGGATCGGCTTCAGAAAAGGTATGTATACCGATTTCTTCTTCACAGGGCTAGATAGGTTAGTGTTAGATCGTGGATATCTGCAGATGCAGGGATTTTAGTGTTAGGTGGACTTCTACTTTAAAAAGAAACTATAAAAAAAAAATTCTGCATGACTGAAACTAGAAAGTTTTACTTAAAGAGGTTGTAAGCCTCAGACATGAAATATCAACAAAGCATATCCCTCTATTATGTGTACTTGTCTCAATCCAGAGCACTAAGTGTCATTTCTGTCTGCTGCTGCATGCATCTTCTATCAGCGTGAATCACTTCTGAGAAGTTTCCCTGACACCAAGAGAAAAAAGGTGACAGGGGAGGGATCTACAGCAAACAGCTTGCAATTGACAGCCTCAGCTCTGTTCCTGTGTGAATGGGTGTATTTCCCCTCCCTTCAGTCAGGGCTGAAAGCTCATCTCCCTGAGCTCTGCAGGGGGTAACTTCAGCTCTCTGACCCCATTTCCTGAAAGCTCAGAAAATCTTTATAAATTCTGGACTTTGAATGGCTGGAGAGAAGAGAAGACTGCTGCAGATAAAAATGTACAACTTATACAGGGTATTTGTATTTGATTCCTGTGCTTCACCCGAGGCCAGTCACTTTACTGGGTATATGTAAGAGCTTACAACCACTTTAATGTATTTATCAAGTGACCGAAAAATACATTAAAATCGTAGTAAAGTCAGCTTTGTCATTTTTACCTACAGGTAAGCCTATACTATATGTAAAATGAATAGCTCCTAAACGTGCACCATTTAAAAGATATTCACACTGGATGCAGCCGGTACCGTCACAGGCGCATGCACTCTGAAGGTCTCGCATACCGTGCATGCGCGGGGTGACGTCAGCGCGGCTCCAGCCACTCATACAGCTGGAGCCCCCAAGGAAGACTGGGGAAAGATGGAAGACTGGGGAAAGATGGAAGACTGGGGAAAGATGGAAGACTGGGGAAAGATGGAAGACTGGGGAAAGATGGAAGACTGGGGAAAGATGGAAGACTGGGGAAAGATGGAAGACTGGGGAAAGATGGAAGACTGGGGAAAGATGGAAGACTGGGGAAAGATGGAAGACTGGGGAAAGATGGAAGACTGGGGAAAGATGGAAGACTGGGGAAAGATGGAAGACTGGGGAAAGATGGAAGACTGGGGAAAGATGGAAGACTGGGGAAAGATGGAAGACTGGGGAAAGATGGAAGACTGGGGAAAGATGGAAGACTGGGGAAAGATGGAAGACTGGGGAAAGATGGAAGACTGGGGAAAGATGGAAGACTGGGGAAAGATGGAAGACTGGGGAAAGATGGAAGACTGGGGAAAGATGGAAGACTGGGGAAAGATGGAAGCCCTGTCAGCAGTGACAACGAGCCACTGGGCTTCGATCTAAGGTAGGTATTTCATAATGTTCTAGTATGCGATGCATACTAGCACACTGAAAAATTGCCTTACAAATTTTTTTTATTTTCTTTTTTAATGCTGCAGTTAACTACCGCTTTATGTGATTAATGCGCAGTTTGAATATAAAATTCCGGTCACGCTATAAAGTTAGAGGGTAGTGTTATTATTTAAAACCTATAGTTCTGCATGTTTCCTGTGTCACCTTTCTGTCTCTAGTCTGCCCATTAACTTTTAGTCAATATCATACACCTGTACAGTCCCCGGCAGACTCTGAGCTGACACCCTTCATGATACTCTATGGTAGGGGTCGACTGATATATCGGCCGGCCGATATATCGGCCGATATTTGGCGTTTTTTACTTAATCGGCATCGGCTGATTGTGCTGATAAAAAAAGCCGATTATAACTTCAGCGGGACTTGCAAATGACTTCTGTAATAGAAGTCAATTGCAAGCTGTTTGAAGTTTGTTTTCTCCCCTCCTCTGGGCAGCCTGCCAAATCTGATAAGAAGATACATTTGTATCTCTTCGGGTTCTTTTTATCAATAGACTGAACTCCGTGGAGAAGTTTTCAGTTTAACCATTTAAAGACTAAATCTTTTTTGACACTTGTTGCTTACAAGTAAAAATCCTGTATTTTCTGCTAGAAAAGCACTTGGAACCCCCAAACATTATATATATTTTTTTTAGCAGAGACCCTAGGGAATAAAATAGTGGTTGTTGCAATATTTTATGTCACACGGTATTTGCGCAGCGGTCTTTCAAACGCAATTTTTTTTAAAAAAATACACTAATTAAAAGAAAAAAAAAATAAACAGTAAAGTTAGCCCATTTTTTTTTTTTTGTCCAAAAGTTTTGATTACCTGTTTTTGTGTATTTAATATTTAAGATATAGTTATTTTTTTTTTAATCTAAATACTACATACAAGTGAAATGATTGGAGGTTTGTTTTGTTCAATAAATGTTTAAATGTAAAAAATTTTCTGTATCACTTATTACTTAAGGCTGCTTTCACACTGGAGCAGGCATGCGTTGACGGTAAAACGCTGTTAGTTTTAGCGGCGCTTTACCGTCATTTTAGTGGCGCTATTCGGCTGCTAGCGGGGCGCTTATAACCCAGCTAGCGGCCGAGGAAGGGGTTAAATGTGCCCCTGAAGTGCTGCTGCCAAAACGTTATGCAGGTGCTTCGGCAGCGGTGCGCATTCATTTTAATGGGCAGGAGTGGTGGAGCAGCGGTATACACCGCTCCAAAGATGCCGCTTGCAGGACTTTTTTTTTACATCCTGCCAGCGCATCGCCTCAGTGTGAAAGCACTCGGGATATCACAATGAGAATGCAGGGGAGCCGTTTTACAGGCACTTTACAGGCGCTATTTTTAGCCTAAAAAAATGCCCCAGTGTGAAAGGGGTCTAACTGTTAGATTTTATGAGATGAAGGGGGGAAAAAAAAAGAAAAAAAAAAAAAAAAATCGGCCTTATATATCGGCCCCAAAAAATCGGCATCATATATCGGCCATCGCGATTTCTAAATATCGGCATCGGCCAGAGAAAAACCCATATCGGTCGACCTCTACTCTATGGTATTCACCTTTGTGCCTCCCTTTGCAGATAAAGAAAAGGTGAAGGAGCTGGGTCACCAAAGAGACATTTCCAGAAGAGAAGAGGGCTATGAGATGTAAGGAGGGGGAGCGCTGTGCTAGGGAATGGACGCTTCTGGAATAGTCAAATTTTCTAGCAAGTTGAAAGGCACAGTGCAAGTGAATACAAACATATTATGAAAAGGAAAAACATTGAAGAATATACCAGTGCACATATTCTTTAGGTGGCAGCTTGCTGATGGTTGGTACCACTGTATGAAGCCACCACACCGAATCCCGCTGGATGGCAGCAATCTGGTTCTGAAAGGAGCGCAGTACCTCTAAACCTATGAGACGTCATATAGATATTGGAAAAATAAAAATAGTAGTTACAACTATACAGGTCAAAACCTATAAAACAATAGCAAACTATCTTTAAAACATAAAGCGATCTTACTTTTTTTCTCTCCCTTGTCCCAAGCAACCCCTGCTTCCTTCACTTGAACTGTAATCCCCAGCATCATAGACACTGCAAGCAGGTCAGTGATATGTATAACAAACCGTTCCTGAAAACAGAAAAGAGGAGAGCTATTTTAAACAGACCAAAAAGACAACTACTTTTCCTAAGTTTCACACAAGCTCTTCCTGTCTGTAGCCAAGTTAACATGTAGGAATAGGAACCTCGGCCAGACTTTGCTTACTGCACCAGACAGTATCAAAACAGAATATCCTTAGTTTTCCTAGTCTTTAAAAGAAAACTGCAAAAATTAGAATTTTCATATCTTGGAGTACAGTACAGGACAGTAAATCATAGACCGTAGGTTGTATGCCATCACTTTCAGGTGTTTGGACAATTGCAAATCTGTGCTGGGAACACCCTCTGTGCACCTGTATATAACCCCACCCACTCAGGTTTGTAGCACACGGGAGAAACACAGGACAGAGGGGAGAGACCTGTGTCCAGTAATGTGCACTCTAGGATATAAAATGTACTTGTAAGTCAAAATTCCCCTCATCTTAACCGTACAGTACAGGACAGCAAGTTAAAGCTTGAGATGCACCCAAGTAAACTGAGGTGCGGGCAACAACACAGTAAATAGAAACAAAAAAACCCCCACAAAAGCAGGGACCTTAAACGCCTTGAAGGACCATGTTGTCAAAGCTCACATCATCAGAGGCCTGAACATCCACCTACACCTAGTAAAACTTTGAAAAAATATGAATGGAAGAGCAGGTGGTGGCCTTGCAAACCTGCATAACAGATACTTGACGCTGAAAGGCCCAAGAAAGATCTACAGATTTGGTGGAATGAGCCCTTACAGGAAAAGGAGGAACCCATTCCTTGAGGACGTAAGCCCTGGAAATTAGAAACTTAAGGCACCTTGTCGAAGAGAGATATAGGTAAATAAATCAGTGCAAAAGAGTAAAGATGAATAATAAAATGCAGCTGAACACTAAAAGATCTTTCACATAATCAAACAGGTAATAGTATACAGAGGAGTGCAGCGCATATCAGGGCTCAATAAAACGTAACAGATGCGATATTAAGTCCATATAGATCCAAAAAACAAGAACAGGTGGTGAACTAACAGTCCCAGCAGGCAGAGATTCCACGTGAGAAAATTTCAATGCAAGAGTGACTTTCCCTCCACCTTCAAAGCAATCGCTTCGCTCACCTCTAAGTGTTGACCATCTGTTAGTTCAGTGGTCCACACTTAGAGGTGAGCGAAGCGATTGCTCTGGAGGTGGAGGGAAAGTCACTCTTGCATTGAAATTTTCTCACGTGGAATCTCTGCCTGCTGGGACTGTTAGTCCACCATCTGTTCTTGTTTTTTGGATCTATATGGACTTGAGTTTATATCAAATCTGTTATGTTTTATTGAGCCCTGATATGCGCTGCACTCCTCTGTACACTTTACCTTGTGGAAGAGGAAGCAGGATGTCCCTTTCTGGGGCCTTTAGGGAGGACAAAAAGGTACATGGCTACATCCAGGCAATGGAACAAAAAGTTCTTGGTGTGTTTTGGAACAGGGCATAGGGAAAGGAGGAAAATGTCCTCACCAAGGCGAAAGGAAGTGATCACCATGGTACAGAAGGAGGGTCTGGATCTCAGAATCACCATGCCCCCTCTGTAAGACAAGAAAATAGGATTTTTATAACAGCTTACCTGTAAAATCCTTTTCTTTGAAGTACATCACGGCACACAGAGCCATAGTAGTTACTATGTGGGTTATAGGCCACGTTCAGGTGATGGACACTGGCACGCCCTAAGACAGGAAGTTCACTCCCTATAAAACCCCTCCCACTACTGGGAGTACCTCAGTTTTTGTAGCAAAGCAATACACGTGCATACCAGAAAGAAGGGAGGGACCTCTGTGTCCCGTGATGTACTTCAAAGAAAAGGATTTTACAGGTAAGCTGTTATAAAAATCCTATTTTCTTATCGTACATCACGGGACACAGAGCCATAGTAGTTACTATGTGGGATGTCCCATAGAAATGCCAACTGAAGGGAGGGAGACATAACAAAAGTAGGGCACCAAGAGACTAGAGGACTTATACTGCTGCCTGCAGTACACTGCGCCCAAAGGCGATATCCTCATGACCTTTTACATCTGCTTGATAGAATCTGGTAAATGTATGGACTGAAGACCAAGTTGCGACCTTGCAGATTTGAGCAATGGAGGCTTGGTGATGCACTGACCAGGAAGTACTAACAGCCCTGGTGGAGTGTGCTTTAATAATGAAAAGGTGGAACTTTCCTCTTTAAACCATAAGCTTGAACAATCACTTGACGAATCCATTTAGAAATGGTAGATTTCGATGCTGCTTGTCCTCTCTTAGGACCTTCAGGCAACACAAACAAAACATCTGTTTTACGAATCTGAGCAGTCGACTTCAAGTAGACTTTGACTGCTCTCACCACATCAAAAGAATATAGTGACCTTTCTTCCGTAGAACAGGGTTCTGGGAAAAATGAAGGTAGAACAATATCCTGGTTTAAATGAAAACCTGACACTACCTTCGGTAGAAAATTAGGATGAGGACGCAATACAACCTTATCCTTGTGAATAATCAAATATGGCTCTTTACAAGAAAGAGCAGCCAACTCTGATACCCTTCTTGCAGAAGATATGGCAACCAGAAAAACTAATTTCCTTGTCAGAAGGACCAAGGGAATACGTCGTAATGTCTCAAAAGGCTGTTTCTGTAATGCCAACAGGACTAAATTCAAGTCCCAAGGGTTCAGGGGTGACCTAACCGGAGGATTAAGCCACGTTACCCCTGAATAAAGTTACGAACCAGAGAGTGCGAAGCAAGTGGTCGTTGAAATAACACAGATAAGGCCGAAACCTGGCCTTTGGTAGTACTCAAGGCCAGTTTCATTTCTAATCCCATCTGTAGAAAGTCAAGGATCCTACCTATGACATATTTCCTGGGGTGCCAACCCCTGGATTCACACCAGGAGACATATGCCTTCCAGACTCTATAATATATGACTCTGGAGGCCATCTTCCTTGCATGAACCAGAGTAGACACTACTGAACCTGATAGCCCATGCTTCTTCAGAATGTGGGTCTCAATAGCCAAATCGTTAAATTTAGCTTTTTTAAGGTAGGATGGAAAACCGGACCTTGCGAGAGAAGGTCTGGCCGTGGCGGTAGGGTCCATGGGACTCCTACTGCCATCTTAACGATCTCTGCATACCAAGTTCACCTGGGCCACAAGAATCACCACCTTCCCTTCCTGCTTGATCCTGCGAAGAAGTCGCGGAAGAAGCAGAACAGGAGGGAATGCATAAATCAGCGAAAACTGATTCCACGGGAAAACCAAGGCATCTGTTCCGCATGCCAGCAGATCCTTTGTCCTTGACACAAAGTTGTCAATCTTTTTGTTGAACCTGGACGCAAACAGATCCATGTCCGGAATTCCCCATCTTTGACATATTGACAGAAAGATGTCGGGGTGAAGAGACCATTCTCCCGGGAACAACTGCTGGCGACTCAAGTAGTCCGCCTGCCAATTCTCTATTCCTGGACTGAAGACTGCCGATTGGCAAGGTACTGTATTTATCGGCGTATAACACGCACCCCAAGTTTAGGAGGGTATTTTAAGGAAAAAAATTTTTAGGAGGGAAGTACGAAGGAAAAAAACTTACATTTAAATGCCCATCAATGCAGCCTTATCAGTGTCCATCTGCAGCCTTGTCCATCCTTGCAGAGTGATCAGTGTCCATTTGCAGCCTTGCCCAGTGCCGTTTGCAGTTGCCCATTGTCATATGCAGTCTTGCCCAGTGCACCCTTGCCCAGTGCCGTTTGCCGTATTTAATTGCTTAAATTTGCCGCCAAGATAGAGCCTGTGTACTCGGCTCGTCACGCCGCCCCGCCTCCCTGCTGTCTCAGAGGATGAGGAGCGAGCGCTGCCGAAAAAGACTGAGCCGAGTCTACTCGGCTCCGCTTGCAGTCCCGCCATTGGACGGAGTGTTATGTCCATCATTGGAGCTGGGCGGGACTGCGAGCGGAGCCGAGCACTCTGCTCGGTCTTTTTCGCCAGCACTCGCTCCTCATCCTCTCAGAGACAGCATGGAGGCGGGACGGCGAGCGGAGCCGAGCACTCGGCTTGTTCTTTTTCGGCGGCGTTTGGTCTTTTTCGGCGGCGATCGTTTTTTCCCGGCGGCACTCGGCCTTTTTCAGCGGCGCTCGTATTTTTTTGGCACACAGACAGTGGGGATCGGCGTATAACACGCACCCACGATTTTCCCCTCATTTTAAGGGGAAAAAAAGTGCGTGTAATACACCGATAAATATGGTATGTTTGTTGTTGTGTCTCGTGCCCCCTTGGTGTTTGATATAGGCCACTGCTGTGGCATTGTCGGATTGGATCCTGACAGGACAATTCCGTAATCTGAGCATCCAGGCCTTCAGCTGCCCGAATCTCTAGACTATGGATGGTCAAGGTCATTTCTGATTTGGACCATTTTCCTTGGACAGACGCTTCTTCCAGGACTCCCCCCCAGCCCAGAAGGCTGGCATCTGTTGTTACCACCTTCCAGGTAACTGGTAGGAAGGATTTTCCTTTTTGGAGATTCTTGGCTATTAACCACCATTTGAGGCTTTGAGGCACCTTTGGGGATAAACGCATTGGAAAGTCTAGAGCTTGGACCTACTTGTTCCAAGTCGATAGGACACTGTTTTGCAGTAGTTTTGAATGAAATTGAGCATGAGGAACGGCCTCAAATGAAGCCACCATCTTTCCCAACAATCTCATGCAAAGTCGAATAGAAGGATTCTTCTTTGCTTTGACCACCTGAATCAGTTGCCTTATGGAACTGATCTTTGCCTGGGGCAAGAACACCCTCTTCTGAGCTGTATCTATGATCAGACCCAAGTATTCCAATCTCCTTGGTGGTTTTAAGGAAGATTTATCTAGGTTAAGAATCCAACCTAGGTATTCCAGGTAGCTGACTGTGGTGACCAAACTTTGGTCTAAGCGGGCTACCGACTGATCTATCAAGAGTAGATCGTCTAGGTAATGGTTTGATCTGAGAAAACAAAAAGACAGGAACTCTCTGAACTATAGTTTGTATCCTAGACATTGAGGAAGCCACCCATTTGTCTCGACACTCTTCCTGCCAGACCCTTGAGAACTGCAGAAGTCTTACCCCCACTCGTGTGAGCAGGGGCGCCCCTTCATAAGGAGGTCTTAGTATTTTGTTTTGTGGGTTTCCTTCTCCAGGGCCTCTTTTGTCCCTGGGGTTGACCCTGAGGTTTACCTCTTGAACTTGATGGTGGAGGCCGTCGTGACTGCCTGGAGGCTGATGCTCCTGGCACTGGAGAAGAAGCTTGTTTAAAAGAAAAATGCTTAATCCTCTTCGTAACTGGCAAAAGGGAACTTTTCCCATTAGAAATTCTTTGGATGTATTTATCCAGATCGTCCCCAAACAGCCGTTCACCGCGAAATGGAAGACTAACCAGGAGCTTTTTGCATGGCGCTTCGGCTGACCAACTTAGAACTCTATGCACATGCACCAGCCCGAGCATAAGTTGTGAGGCCTGGAGAATAGAATCTCTCATAGCGTCTATTGCAAAACATAACGCACCTGGTATCCCGGCCAAATCTTGGGCCTGCTGATCAGGAATAATCTTGAGCACCTGTTTAACTGGTCTCTTAAGGACTGACATACACAGATTGCTGCCAGCGTGGCTGAGCCACTGAAACTGCCAGAGAAAAATTGTTTTTTAAATAGGAATTCAAACCTCTTATCCATTGGATCCTTTAGCATTTGAGCATTGTCTACCGGACAAGTCAAAATTTTATTCACAGAGGATATAGCAGCATCAATTGCTGGCATCCCCCATTTCTTAGAAAATACTTCCTCCATAGGATAAAGTACTGAAAACCTTTTTGGAGGAAAAACCTGTTTATCTGGGTGATCCTACTCAGAATACATAAGCTTTTTTAGCAATGAATGGATAGGAGAAGCATGAATAGCTTGGGGAGGCTTTAGCGAACCCAAACAAGAAGTGGGCTCATCGACTGACTAATGGCAGCATGAATGTGGAGCGAACCAATTCAGTAAGGGATTGTACCATCAATCTTTCAGACCTGATCCGTCCGTATTTGACTCTTCAGAAGAGGAGTCATCAGCCTCTTCCTGGTCCCCTGAGAGAAATTCAGAGAGAAATTCATCTCTTGGCCCCTGTTCCTCAGTTTGAGGGTCCTGGGAAATGGAAGGGGATCTATCACGCTTAGTCTCACTCTGGGATGCGATTAAAGCATCAATCTTTTGCTCCAACCCTAAAATGGTTGAGGAAAAAACTTCTTCAGTAATATAGACAGGGGCTGCAGTGTTGAAAGCGGTTGCAACACCTAACAGCCCTGATGGCTCACTCTGACGAACCACCTCAGAATTCTCAGGGGAGGATGCCATCTTTTTTGAGATGGTTCTCGGCTTTTCTGTGGCTGATGTCCTTCTTGAGCCCTTTTTTGAGGTGTTTTCACCCCCCCCCCCTTCTGACCATAGCCTGATGCACAAAGCACAGGTACTACCAGAAGGATTGCATCCACTGCTTGAGCAATAGTCCAGCCACTGCCACTGCTATTAATACTTAGCCTGATGCAACTAGTAAATGTGCCAATAGGAAATGCCTGTGTCACCAAACCTCTTTCATGCCCCTCTTTGCTCTTGTGTCCCTCCCACAACTTGCAGCCAGCACAAATGGAGTTTTTAAAACACACTCCTGCGCCGAACGCTGGAGAACGCCAACGCTGCGCTAAGCCCCGCCCCCTTCATCGCATCGCGCCCCCCGCCTCTCTCTTTCAAAAGAGAGTTTTCCCGTGCGAGCACGGGATCGGCTTGTGTGTGAGGGAGGGATGGCAAGGAGGAGACCTGAAAGCCGCTGCCGTGTAGGGGTGGTGAAAGAAAATGACATCGCCGATCGTTTTTTTTTTTTTAGCTCCCCCTAATGCTCAGCCTCATGAAGAGGGGGAGAGTTCAGCCCAGGTGGGGGGTGTCTGGTGGAAGCAAAACTCCCCCAAACTTACCGGAGGTCTGTCTGCTAGCCGGAGGAAAAAAGCTGCTGCTTCCTGACACAGCGTGATCTCCGAGGAAAGCATGAGAAGGTACATGCTCCATATAGCCCCCAGTGGTGACACTTAGGCATGACAACATTTACTTTCCAAAGGAGACATTTCATAAGAAAACTTAAAAATTCCTTAGAAAAACTCCTTACCTTTCCCGCCGCAGGGTTTTCTGTGGTAAAACCAGGAGACCCAATCTTCACCTATCATGGTGGGTTCCGTTAACAAACCTTCAGGAACCGGGGACCCTCAGGGAACCCACCCTCCTGGACTCTTAATAGCACCCCGCCAGTAAAATTTTATGGCTTTAAAATACCAAAAGTACTGGATCCCGGGGTCCAGCGCTCTAAAAAGAGAAGCGCTACAGGCAAAACCTCGTTTCTTAGGACGCGAGGCCCGGGTACCATTCAATTTGGCTTAAAAGACACTTTGAATGGATCCAGCTGCATAGCTAGCCCCAGTAAGGATTGCTCCAGTGGAGCTCAGCACAGCACATCTTTACTCGTGACCAACACCTTAGACACTGGCGAAAAAACTGAGGTACTTCCAGTAGTGGGAGGGGTTATATGGGGAGTGGACTTCCTGTCTTAGGGTGTGCCAGTGTCCATCACCTGAAGGTGGCCTATAACCCACATAGTAACTACTATGGCTCTGTGTCCCATGATGTACGATAAGAAAAGGCTCTATACAAGGAAAGGGCCGCCAACTTAACAGACATGCCTGATGGAGGGAATGATCACCAGAAAGACAATCTTACTCATGAAATCCCCTAATGGTTGACCCAGTATTAGTTTAAAAGGGGATTTTTGAAGAACCGAAATTACCAAATTCAGGTCCCATGGAAACAAAGGAAGTCAGGATGGGGAATAAAAATGAGAAACGCCCTGTAAAAAGTATTGACAAGGGAGTGCGAAGCAAAAGGTTTTTGGAACAAAATGGATGAGATCAAATCTGTCCATAAAGTACTAGGAGCCAGATGTTGGTCCACGACTGACTGGAGAAAGGCCAGGATGTGAGGAACAAATTATTCCCAGTGGTTGAGGTAGAATCTATCCTGGAGAGAATGCACATTCGGGCTGAACCTGGGACTAAGAAATCACCAGGCCATCTACTGCAAAAGCAAGGGGATCCCTGGGCCTGGATAAAAACCTACCCAACTTTTTGTTTAATCTGGTGTCCACGATGTCCACATCTGGTGTTCCCAATTTCTGACAGAACATCAGGAAAGAACTTTGGTCTCAGGGGAGTGCTCCCTCAACCCAGAGTTCTTTCCTGATGTTCTGTCAGAAATTGGGAACACCAGATGTGGACAACTGAGGAAATCTGCTTGCCAATTTCTTCCCCCCCCGGCATGTAGATAACTGAGAGGTTTTAAATATGGCTCTCTGTTCAGGGGATTATCAGGCTTGCTTTGTTCATGACTGCCCAAATTCTGGTACCACATTAATGGCTTGTGTAGGCCACAGCCAGGGCATGGCCCAACTGCACCCTGACTGGGTGACCATATAGGAGAGTCCAGTGTAGAAGTGTCAGTGTTATGGCTCTCAATTCCTGAATTTTAAATGCTAAGTTCACCTTTAAGGGCCAGTTCACACCACATTCAGTCCAGTGTGTTTTTTTCTGCATCAAAAACGCATGGAAAGTAGGTTATATGGTTTCCAGCTGCATAGTTCACACCAATGCAGTCAGTTCCAGAAAACAAAGTAGAACATGCTGGAGGTTTCCTGCACTGGACTGAAACTGTACTGGAAAACAGGAAAACGCACCAGAATGCACTGAGATGCATCAAAAACGCACCAGACCCCAGTACAATGAAGAAGAAAAAAACATCTGGAATGCACCCGGAAATGCATAAAACAGGCATTGGAACACGTCAATACGCATTAAAATCCCATCCGGAACGGTTCTGGAGTGCATTTTTGTGGTGTGAACCAGCCCTAGGAATAAAATAATAAACGCACATATCTTAGCTGAAAAAAAATATATACATAATTTTTTTCCACAGGAGCTTTCTGGCCATACCTTTATACGGGCTTTCAGTTAGAAAGTTGGAGGAGATTTCCATGTACTATAAGTGTGCTGATTACCGCACTCATAGTCCATTGGGAACTTCAAAGTCCGGCTGCTGCAGTGGGTCTTGTAGTTTATTCATTCACAGATCTCTGTTAATGAATGAGCCATGCACAGATGTGCCAATTTCAAAATTTGACAGCGACTGCCCGCTTCCACAGGGAATGGGGCTTTGGGGAAGGTGTGAGGGTGCCTAGGAACATGTTACACCCTAAATAATGTTGTAACATGTATCATGTTCCTAAAGGTGAACTTAACCTATAATGGGGAGCATGGACTCTTGTGAGGACCAAGTTCCGTGGACAGTCAGGAAGTTACAGACCCTGCCTCAGCCCTTCAGACTTGCATCCTATTTTACCACCTTCCAGGGAGGGTAAAGGAACGATTCCCGGATTCTAAGCTGGAAATTCACCATACCGGGGAGATTTTCACCTTGCTGGATCACAGTAGTGGGTGATACAGAGAAGGTATCTTCTTGTCCCACACTGTGAGGACGTTGAGCTGCAAAGGTCTTGAGTGGAATTGAGCAAAGGGAATGGCCTCAAAGGGGCCAACAGGAGGCCTAAAACACTCATGCAGAAGTGAGGTATGCCTAGCTGACCACAGAGTTTGGCAGCTGAAACTCAGAGAAGCAATGTTTTCCTGGGCGCGCAGACCTCATCTTGGTCCCCTCAAGATGGGGTGGCCATGTCGCTCAATTAAGCCGGGGCAATTTAGGGAGTGATCTGCACTCCCAAGCAGACACCGCTTCTCTTTTTTTTTTTAATCAGAATCTTTTTATTTTTATATGCAAACATTAAAACAATACAAATTATCCAAACAAAATCACATAGACCAAACAAACACTACAAGAAAAAAAAAAAAAAAAAAAACCTTCAATGCACTGTGGGTGGCAACAAATTACAGCTTTCACAGAAAAAAGGGAAATCCAAAAACCTATATTATTTACCCATAAATACCTATATTAAGATGGTCACCTATAGCCTAATATCTGATATTACAATATACATAATACAGATTGGTCATACTGATGCCAGGGACATAAACTCAAGCAACTTGGACCAGATAGCATCAAACTTATTCATGGCATTCCTTAAAAAATATGTATGTTTTTCAAATATCATAATCCTATTAAGGTCTGAAATCCAGTCAGATACAGTAGGCGGATGGGGAGAGGTCCACTTAAGGGCAATCTGTCTGCGGGCAACAAAGAGTGCTCGCCTAATAGTGTTGCCTATAGAAAAAGTATTAAGTAGAGACATCACAGTAGCCCAATAGGCACATAAGTGGTTCAGCTGAGATATTGATATCCAGTAGCTGATTTAGAGTACCTATCACCTCCGCCCAGTATCTCTGGAGTTTAGGACACTACCAGAGAAGTTGTATTAACGTACCTGTGTTATATCTATTACAGGCTGACTCAGATCTGAGGCCAATGGTATGAAAAAATTGAGGAGTTCTATAAACCCTATGAAGAATAAAGATCTGGGTCAGTCTTTGTGATGGAGAGAGGGATACTCGAGGCAGAGATCTGAGAGAGCATCTTCCCAGACCTCTTCTGGAATGGAACCAGAATCCTGTTCCCATCTGGCCCTTGAGCGAATGGGAAAGCTCAACAGAAATCTATCTTAACAGCACCATATATGTAACAGAGGTAAGACCTTTTGTTAATCTTGCTTGTATGATCTTGTCGAAAACAGGGGTAGGGGGAAGAGTATTTCAGCGGACGAAAACAAAGCATGTCTCAATTGAAGGAATCGATAAAACCAATTCGATTGCCAAGGGAACTCTCCCCTTAACTCTTCAAAGGACTTAAGTAAACCTTTCTCATACAACTGAATTAATGTGGTTATCCCTGATTTTTAGGAACTGCCAATTCACCCGCATTTTTGCAATGTTGAAGAGTGTACAAGTTAATACAGGGGGTTTTATTCCGCCATATTAAACGCCTAAATATACTATTAATCTTAGTAAAAATCCGTAAAGGTATCCAGATCGGAGCATTATGTAAGAAATACAGAAGCTGAGGCATCCATATCATCTTAATTAGAATAATACGACCTATTAACGAGGGGGGTAGTTTATTCCAGATTGTACTTTGGTTTTGGAATCTAGCGAGTAGTGGAAGTATGTTGTCTACAATATATGACTGAGGGGAATCAGAAATCACTATACCCAAATATTTTATAGAAGACACAACCCTAAGCAGAGAAAGTGAGGATGGTAGTGGGTCCTGGGGAGATCTAAAGGCATCAATGTGGACTTCTCTCAACTTATACCTAGCCCGGAAAACCTACCAAACTCCTTAAGATATTTCATTACTGCCGGTAAAGATGAGCAGATATTGGTCAAAAAAAGAAGATCGTCTGCATATACCTTCTCCTTCATATCTCCCCTAATCAGACCGATAACACCACATGAAGCCCGCATAAGACAAGCCAAGGGCTCTTTAGCTAGGACAAAGGAGAAGGGGGGACAATGGGCACCCTGGCAAAGTCTGAAACTAGAAGATTGGAGGCTATTAACCCTAATTGATGCCATAGGAGCTGCAAAAATTAGAACAAAGCTCAAATTTTTCCAGAATGGCCCATAGATAAGGCCATTGAACACTATTGAAGGCCTTTATGGCATCCAGTGCCAAAAAGGCACGATTTGGATGATCCGGGAGTGGAACCTGCATATTTAAATATGCACATCTAATATTAACTGCTGTTGACATTTTGGGAACAAATCCTACCTGATCTGAGTGAATAATATGTTTAATAACCTTGTTTAACCACTTGCCTACCAGGTACTTACACCCCCTTCCTGCCACAGCCATTTTTCCGCTTTCAGCACTGTCGCACTTTAAATGACAATTGTGTGGTCATGCTACACTGTACCCAAACAAATTTTTTATCATTTTCTTCACACAAATAGAGCTTTTTTTTGGTGGTATTTAATCACTGCTGGGTTTTTTATTTTTTACAAAAAAAAAAAAGACCAAAAATTTTGAAAAAAAAATGTTTTTTACTTTTTTTCTATCAGTAAATTTTGTAACCAAGTAATTTCTCGCCTTCACTGATGTGCGCTGATGGGGCAGCACTGATGGGCACTGATAGGCTGAACTGGTGGGCATTGATGAGGTGGCACTTATGGGCACTGATTAGGTGACACTGATGATGAGGCACTAATATGCCACACTTCTGGGCACTGATAGGTGGCACTGATGAGCACTGTTGGGCACTGACAGGTGGCACGGATAGGCGGTACTGATGGGCACTGAAGGGTGGCACTGATGGGAATTGACTGACAGCAGTGAAGGGCATTGATGGGCATAACTGATAGATGGCACTGATTGCCAGCACTGACTGGCATCGCTAACGGGCACTGAATGAATGGTGGCACTTGTGGGCAGTAGTGGGCACTGATTGCTGCCACTGGTGGGCACTGTTAGCTGGCATTAGTGGGCAATGATGGGCATTGATTTGTGACACTATATTACAATATTGTAATCAGGGCACTGATGATCAGTGACCTGATTACATTCCTAGATGTCCCCCTGCTTAGAGATGCCGCTGATTGGCTCTACTCGCCACACACTCTGTTAGTGCGAGGAGAGCCGATTACCGACACTTCCTTGTTTACATGTGAATGGCTGTGATTGGACACAGCCGATCACATGGTCAAAGAGCTGCGGATGCGGCTCTTTACAGAGATCAGGGTCGTGCTGTGTCATAGCAACACGGGGCGGCCGCCCATGGGCACGCGAAAGCGGGTGTTCTGGGACGCCGTCATATGACGGCGTCCCAGAACGAGAGCTGCACCGCCCCGCCGCCATTTGACGGTGGGTGGGCGGCAAGCAGTTAATCTGGTAGCGAGTACTTTGGCAAGAATTTTAACATTTAAGAATTTTAACATCTGTAGACAATAAAGAAATTGGTCTATAGGATTCAGGGTGTAACAGGTTTCTAACTTTTGTAGGTAGAACTATTATAACAGATTGGCCCATACTGTCCGGAAGCCGACCTTATAATTCATTCTTTATTAAACCTTTTTCTCTTATTACAATAAACATTTACATGGCTCATCTCCCCAAGACAGAGGACAATATTCAATATCCTGGTTTATATATATGTATATGCCAACAACAGGGAAGGCTCCCTCTACACCCCCTCCCCCATACCCTAAAAAAAGAGAAGAAAAGAGAAAAAAAAAAAAAAAACTGTTTTATAAGAGTGCTATAAAAATAAAATTTAAGATCTTCCAATATTGTACTCTGTATACATTGTTGACTTAATACGTGTTAAAGGAGAGGGGGGAAAAAAAATTTGAAAGAAGGGGAAAAGACCTTCTTTCAAGTGATGTGCTCTATGTGTGTGATTAACTTATTACACATGAAAGAAAGTAAAACCAAAAACTCGGGATGAAAGTGTTATAAAACTTATTTAAATTATTCAAATATTAGTGCTCTATATATGTTATTGACCTGTTATGTGTGAAAGAAAAAAAAAAAAAAGGGGGGGGGGTGGTATGTTGTATATGTAAATTGTTTAATAAAACACTTTTTGGGAAAAAAAAAAAGACTGAAAAAGGAAACTAATGTACTCACCACTTCTACGGACTTTGAGTTTTTGGAGGTAGACACATTTTAACTAGGAGCTCTGTTCGTGGATGTTATCCATACATGCACAAGCTAGGAGATGGTGTGTAACCTCAAAAACTTTGCAGGGCTGAACCTGTCAGACTCCTTAGCCTACATTCACACTAGTCCTGCTGAATAATCCTGTATTTTTGGTGAATTTTTGTAGCATGTTTTTATATACTTTTTTGCATGCGTTTTCAACCTTCCTGCTTTTTTGTAGGAATAGGAGACTGGTTGTTAAAGGATAAGTTCACTGTTTAAGAAAAAAATATAAATGCGCATATTTTTGCAGAAAAAAAGAGTGTGCTTTTTTTTCTCTTTTCCTGCAGGAGCCTGGTAATCATTGCACCTGTGATCAGTGGATCAGGGGTACAATGCCAGGCTTCTGTAGACAAGCCCTGCAGCTTTCAGCCTGTACCTGCATATGGGCTGCCAGTTACAAAGCTGCAGTCTTCTGAATGAACTAGGGCTCTCATCAGTGCCCTCACAGTTCCTTTAGAACAACAAGCTGTCAGCCGCAGTGGATGATGGTAGTTGTACTATATTCATTCACAAGAAACAGTTTGGGCGGAGTTCCACACGGCTGCACTGATTAGGAATAGTGACAGTGGGTGCAGGCACAGGATCCCCAGCCTGCTTTCACACTGAGGTGGGGATCGAGGAGGGATGCTACAGGGGCTGGCACATGCTACATGTAACATGTCCTGAAAGGTGGCCTTATCCTTTAAACCCAAAACTTTGCCATACCAAAAAGCTCCTAATGAATTCTATGGGTCCAGAAAAGCAGTATGCTGCACCAAATGAATCACCTGCACATTGTCAAAAATATCACTGCACCATGTTGCAATGTCCTGGGTTGGCCAAAGGTCATAGAGAATAATGCTATTTCCATTGTTCTGGATTGCAGGATGATGGCAGATGTATAAAAATCACACAAGTGTAAATGAAGCCTAATGCCGCGTACACACAGTCGGACTTTACGGCAGACTTTGCCCGGCGGACTTTGACGGACTTTACGACAGACTTTCTGAATGAACGGACTTGCCTACACACAATCCACCAAAGTCCGTCGAATTCGTACGTGATGACGTACGACCGGACTAAAACAAGGAAGTTCATAGCCAGTAGCCAATAGCTGCCTTAGCGTGGCTTTTTGTCCGAACTAGCATACAGACGAGCGGACTTTTCGACCGGACTCTATTTCGACGGATTGATTTAAAACATGTTTCAAATCGAAGTCCGTCCAACTTTTGAGAAAACAAAGTCCGCTGGAGCCCACACACGATCGAATTGTCCGACCAAATCCCGTCCGCCGGGCAAAGTCTGCCGTAAAGTCCGTTCGTGTGTACGTGGCATTAGACACATTGTATAGGTAATTCTTATTATTTAAGTATAACAAAATAACACTAAATATTACAATGTGTGTAATCCTAGCTGTGACCTGTTCTTTTCAAGAAGGACAGCAGAAAACCCGATTGGGACTTTCAGGCCAAACAGTAATGGTAGTCACTATGCATCCTCATTTATTAGCTAGTTTCTGCAACTATAAGGCCATCTAATTGGAACAATTTGTGTGTTTTTGATTTTTTTAGTATGCACAGCTCTAGTCAGAGTCCTAATGTATCGCAAAGGACATAGCCAAGCAATTCTAGGTCCTTGGGAAGCTTCACATTTGCACATAAAACACAGAAACTGCTGATCTGACATAGCACTTCTGGTCATTTGGCTTCAGAACAAGGGGGTTTTCTTTTTATGAATTAAAGAGCAAAAGCCCTTTTAAGACTTCATGAATCTTTTATGTTATAAAATGATCAAACAGCAAATAAGCACTGTTAAACAATAGTCTTATTTAAAAACATAAGAAGTTACAGGGTAAACACGATACCTTAAACTCCAGGTCGGTGTATTGTGCCTCCTTCCTCTCCTGCATTAAACCCAGACAAAAGGCCTGGAAATTTATTTCATGTTTGGTCTGTTTGATGATCTCCCGTAGTAATGCACGCGATGCTCGCAGATAATCCTCTTTATTGATAAGCAAGTCTTGGAACACCATAGCAAGGAACTACGGAAAGCAAAAGACATTTCACACTGTGAGTTGTTTACTCCCAAATTCTGTTAAATTTGACTAATAAGGAAGTTACCTTTGGTGCCAGCTCAGAGCTGTGCTGTAATACAGTATACAAGATCTGCATGTTGTTGGGGTTCCTAGCGTTGGAAAGCTCATTAAAAATCACAAACTTGACTACTGTGCCAAGGTTATCTTTGTGTGCATTCAAAAGCTCCCTACAATAAGGAAAATGGAAAAAAGGTGCCAGTAAGAGTTAAAACATTCAAGTAAAGAAGTTATGTGTTTTCAAACAGTTTACAAGGTTTACCCAAATGGAGGAATACCCAAATGCATCTTATAGAAAAGAGTCGCTGTTAGGTGCTTGCAGGGCCACCCATGGCTGGAATTTTGGTCCATTCAGCAGGAATTGTCTGAAATTCAAACCATCTATAGGGACCAGACACTGCTCTCAGAAGAGCACTGAAAAGATAAGTAGCTTATTGCCAGAACAAATATATTTTATTCACTGCCATCAGATACTGCATATCTTTATGCAGTTAATACAAGTATAAAATATATACAGTGCATCTAGAGAGTATTCACAGCACTTCATTTTTTCCACATTTTATGTCGCAGCCTTTTTCCAAAATGGATTAAATTAATTATTTTCATCAATATTCTACAAACAATGCCCCATAATGACAACGTGAAAGACGTTTGTTTGAAATCTTGGCAAATTTATTTTAAAAAAAAAAAAAAAAAGGAAAAAGCCTTTGCTCAATACTTTGTTGAAGCACCTTTGGTACCAATTACATCCTCAAGTCTTTTTGAGTATGATGCTACAAGCTTTGCACACCTATTTTTGGGTAGTTTCTCCTGTTATTCTTTGCAGGACCTCTCAAGCTCCATCAGGCTGGATGGGGAGCATCGGTGCACAGCCATTTTCAGATTTCTCAAGAGATGTGTAATCGGTTTCAAGTCTGGGCTCTGGCTGGGCCACCCAAGGACATTTACAGAGTAGTCCCGTAGCCACTCCTTTGTTATCTTGGCTAAGCGCTTGAGGAGGAGCCGCTGCAGGACAGAGATAACAGTTGCTCTTTAAAAATTATGACTTAAATCAAGCCTTTATACTAGTAATTTAAATCGTGATTTAAAATCGACTTGATTTAAATCAAATCCACCCTGCTTATGTACATGTGATTTTTTCGTTTTTATTTTTAATAAATTTGCAAAGATTTCAAACAAACCTCTTTCACGTTGTCATTATGGGGGATTGTTTGTAGAATTTTGAAAAAAATAATGAATTTAATCCATTTTGGAATAAGGCTGTAACATAACAAAATGTGGAAAAAGGCGATGTGAATACTTTCCGGATGCATTGTAATACTAATAGTACTAAAAATGTGCACTGCCAAAGTAGGGCAAGATCAAAAGCCACTGAAATATAATTCTTTATTTTCCATGCTGGAATAATAATACTGTAGAGAAGTCCAAGAATTAGTCTAAACAATCCAAAAGTTACCAAGTGCTTTAAATAACCTAGCACATGCCAGCTGAAGCGGATTGGACTGATGACAAAAAGTGAAAGTACTTAAATAACCTATTTTAATTATGTGAGCTGACCTTTAGTACTCTGTTTACTTTGTAGGCTTAAATGTGTACCACACCATCCCACTTTAGTCTATCGGATATTTCCCTGGATCAACTACCCCTAATGTTATTACTATAAATGTTAATATCCAGGTATATTTTGTGCATTTAGGAATGTAGTAGGCTTTTTTTTTTATAATCTACTGAGCTGCGCAGAAATAATTCCTGAAGGAGTTTATTCTGCATTTCCATAGCTCTTACTGTAAAGAGGCCTTTTCCTCCAGATGTAAAGCGTTCCCCCTGCTCTTTGCAATGAACTTAAAGTGAATAATTTGCACAAAGTTCACTATATATTTGAATTTTTACAGCAAATAAGTCAGCCTAAGTAAATAAGAAAAGTAAATGTCACCAACGCACTGCAATTCATTGTAATTTATGAAAGATGACACCATAGCAAATGTGACATGTATCAAGCAGAAACTATAGTATCAATAGTGGAGTGGGTATGTTAGATGAACAAGATTAAATCAATGGAAGACATGATTTTGAGGGAGGATAATAGATCTGGACCATATCCCATTGCATGATTTCAATGAGACTACTTTAGGTCCCCTGGAGAGTTTTCTTCTAACCTATAATTATCTTGATGCAGTTTTTTGGCAGGATTGAAGAGCATTCTCATGGAGTCTGCAGTGATCTGGGAGGGGCACTACTGCCTTTTATGCCTTTTACTACTGCTTACCCTTGTTACATTTCTCTTTACCCCTTTAGTCTTATTATAATTCTACATTCTTTCACTTTTTCACGTTTGTGCTTTATTTTCTTTTTCCCTGTGCTCCTTTCCTCTCCTATATTTCCAGGTACTATAATACAAGGATAGAGATACAATTATGGAAACGTCATCCGAGATACCATACTCTCGTAAAATTACACAGTGAAAGCTTCCTGGACACAGATTTATCCATAGACAAGGTTGTAATAATGAAGGAGAAATACAGTATACCGTATGTGACAGATACTGAGAAAACACACAACTCAATTGCAGTTTGCCATGATGGATATTTCTATGCAATGCCTACTTGTATCCTCATCATGTCATGACACTTTTGCAACAAGTACCTCATGTATGTCACCAATTATCCTTTTATACTGAACAAAACAAAAACGGATTATACGAAAGTGAAATTTTGGTCCATGCAAGGTAAATTTGCAGTGACATAAAGGTCATATCTTGGGAATAGGTCTATACTCAAAGCATTATTATGCATTATTCACTTAATTAATTTATTTTTTTTACTCTGACAATATTCCTTTTTTTCTTTCTCCTAATTGATTTTGGCAGTGTGGCTCGTTTCCATTATGATCCTATCTTTGTCGCTGCATTCAGTGTTTCTAGGGTCCAGTCTAAACACAGAGTAGTGTTAATATATTTTTCTTTCACTGTATAATCATGCTTTAAGTTCACATTCTTTTGCTGTTGGAAGACAACCCCAACAAGCTGAATAATAAGAGTAGTGGTTTACAATCCATAAAGTATAGGTATTGCAGTTAATGCTAAGTGTAATACTGCACTCTGGGCCCAGCTTACCTCACAGCTAGCATATAATGGTTAAGGAGAACTTTGGGCTTAAGTCGAATTTTAATTAAATTAGAAATGACTTCCATGTCTTCAGACCCGTGAGTGTTGCAGTTCATACAGACTGACATAAGCAGATCCTGAGCTGGACGAGTCAGCTAAGGAGAAAAAGGGAAGGAAAAAAAAAATTGAAATTTGAGCAAAGCTTACAATTGAACAGTAAGACACTTCAACATAAGACTACACAGATACAAATATAAACAAGACAGTTTTTGTCATATACCAGGCATGCCACAAAAGCACAGAAAGCTGTATTTGAAAGCAGCATAACGGAACACGTACTGGGATTATAGTCTGCATTCAACACGATCCTACCTTTGGGTTCTGCAGCCACATTTCCAACCTCTGCACTGCCATAAGTCGCACCTCCTTGTAACCACAAGTGGCAGTAAGCAAGCGCAGTAGATTCCTGGAAACATTATCCATGGGCTGTCTTCGATTAAGTTGATCCCTCAGCATATCTAGGACATACTCTTCCACTCCGTCTGCCAATTCTTCATACCTAGCACAGGCAAGCATAGGCTATTATATAAACACTGCATATGCCAGTCATATCTTTTGGCTTTGTAATTACTCATAGCATTTGTCATCTGTGACTAGCAACATCTATTGAACAGCATCTGTAAAAGTGAAGGCATTACCTGGCTCTTTACTGAATAGTAGAAGTACTTGAGGAAATTGATCAATCAGGAGGTAGCTCCCACCGTGCTCTAAAAAAATGATTCCTTATTTCATAACACAAGTACAGTGCCTTGAAAAAGTATTCACACCCCTTGAAATTTCGTCATGTTACAACCAAAGACGTAAATGTATTTTATTGGGATTCTATGTGATAGACCAACACAAAGTGGCGCATAATTGTGATGTTAAAGAAAAATGATAAATGGTTTTCAAAATTTTTTACAAATAAATATCTGAAAAGTGTGGTGTGCATTTGTATTCTGCCCCCCTTAGTCAATACTTTGTAGAACCACCTTTCACTGCAATTGCAGCTGCAAGTCTTTTTGGGGATGTCTCTACCAGCTTTGCACATCTAGAGAGTGAAATTTTTGCCCATTCCTCTTTGCAAAATAGCTCAAGTTCTGTCATATTGAATAGAGAGCATCTGTGAACGGCAAGTCTTGTGACAGATTCTCAATAGGATTTAGGTCTAGACTTTGACTGGGCCTATTTAACACATGAATATGCTTTGATCTAAACCATTCCATTGTAGCTCTGGCTGTATGTTTAGGGTCGTTGTCCTGCTGGAAGGTGAACCTCCGCCCCAGTCTCAGGTCTTTTGCAGACTCTAACAGGTTTTCTTTTAAGATTGCCCTGTATTTGGCTGCATCCATCTTCCCATCAACTCTGATCAGCTTCCCTGTCCCTGGTAAAGAAAAGTATCCTCACAACATGATGCTGCCTCCACCATGTTTCACGGTGGGGATGGTGTGTTTTGGGTGATATGCAGTGTTAGTTTTCCACAGTTGTGCCATACTCTTTCAATTTAGGGATGATGGATTGAACAGTGCTCTGTGAGATGTTCAAAGCTTGGGATATTTTTATCATCTTACCCTGCTTTAAACTTCTTCACAACTTTATCCCTGACCTGTCTGGTGTGTCCTTAGCCTTCATGATGCTGTTTGTTCACTAAGGTTCGCTAACAAACCTCTGAGGGCTTCACAGAACGGCTGTATTTATACTGAGATTAAATTACACACAGGTGGACTCTATTTACTAGTTATGTGACTTCTGATGGCAATTGGTTCCACTAGATTTTAGTTAGGGGTATCTGAGTAAAGGGGGCAGAATACAAATGCACGCCACACATTTCAGATATTTATTTGTAAACATTTTTGAAAATCATTTATCATTTTCTTTCCACTTCACAATTATGTGCCACTGTGTATTGGTCTATCACATAAAATCCCAATAAAATACATTTACGTTTTTGGTTGTACCATGACAAAATTTGAAAAATGTCAAGGGGTGTGAATACTTTTTCAATGCACTGTTTTACAAAGAGTGCAGAGAGATTTCCATCAGAACACTAGAACAATGCTAGAACAGTGTTTCTCAACCAGGGTTCTGCTAGGAGTCACCAGGGATTGCCCAGTGATCTACCCATTATTCACAGCCAGCTGATAGATTGCTTCCCCACTAAGCCGACACTAGGTCAATTCCCCCCGCATGCAGAGCAGTGCAGGGAAGCAGCCACCATCTCCGCTGTTACCTGCCGGCCCCTACTGCCCCTCCTGTCCATCCCAGGTACCTGTATGTGACATCACATGGGCTGGATGTAAGAGGAGGGCCATCGGAGAACAGGGTGCCAGGACAGAACCCACAGCAGCTTCCCTGCGCTGCTATGCGTGTGAAGGAAACCCATTACCGTAATGTGCCCTGCAGACCCCCTGTGCTCTGCTAAACCCTTGTACACTGCTCATCTCAAGTTGGACCCAAAATTAAGCATTTGTGCAGAAAAAAAGCACACGTTTCACGTTGAGGAGGCACTCTCATGTTTATTTCTTCTGTTTGTATTGGTATGACACAAAAAAAAGAGGAGAAACAAAAAGCCAAATCTGACACATTCCACGCAAAACTCCAAAAATGGACTGGACAAAATTATTGGCACCCCCCCATTTTGATATTTGGTAGCACACCCCCTTGGGAAAAAAATAACTGAAATCAATCGCTTCCTGTAACCATCAATGAGTATCTTACATCCCTCTACTGGAATTTTGGACCACTCTTTTTTCGCCAACTGCTCCAGGTCTCTCAGATTTGATTGGTTCCCTTTCCCAACTGCTGTTTTGAGATCTCTCCACAGGTGCTCTTTGGGATGTTGATTTGGGCTCATTGCTGGCCAGTTCAGTACTCACCAGCACTTTTTCTTAAACCATTTCTGAGTCCTTTTTGATGTGTGCTGTGGGTCATTGTCCTGTTGTAAGACCAATGACCTCGGACAGAGACTGAACTTTCTGACAGTGGAGCGCACTGAAGTTCACTCTCTGCTGAGGTCACCAATGTCAGTCCAGGCACCGCGTCATCCCGACAATGGGAGTCTGGATCCGCCAGGTGCCTGGACTGACACCCAGCACAGCCTCTCAGCAAGCTGCTGAAAGCCTGAGACGGCTGCTCCGACCCCTCCACAGCTCAGCGCTCCAATGAGCGAGGAGGGAGAAGAGCAGAGAGCTGTGACTGACAGTCTGCAGCGCTCTACTTATGGAGCTGTGAAAACCGAGTGATCCACCTAAGTATTAATCAGGAAAAAAAACATTTTCCTTTACTCCTCTTTTAAAGGCCTCATTTCTTTTTCTGAAAACAGTAAAATGGGCTTTACCAAATAGCTGTAATTTTGATTCGTTTGTCCACAGCAAATTCTCCCAAAAGGATTTTGGCTCCCTCAGGTAAGTTTTGGCAAACTCCAATCTGGCTTTTTATGTTTCTATCTCAGCAGTGGGGTCCTCCACCATACTGTTCTTTTCATTCAGATGGCGACACATAGTGCGAGCTGACACAATTGTACCCTGTGCCAGAAGGTCAGCTTGAATTTGTCTGGAAGTTGATCGAAGTTCTTTATCCACCAATGCAATCATTGACCAAAATGCACCAGACCCAATACAGTGAAAAAAAAAGCATCTGGAATGCATCCAGAAACGGATCTGGAGTGCGTTTTTGTGACGTGAACTAGCCCTAAGATTGTCCATGCTTTTCCACAATTTTGTTCTCATATTCTCAGACAATTCTTTGCTGCTCTGTCTCTTTTCCATACTCTGTGTGGCACAGAGACACACAACAGAAAGTTTGAGTCAATTTTCACCATTTTAACTGGTTGCCAATGTGATTTCTATATCGTCAGCACCTGTAATTACAAGAGCATCACAAACTTGGAATGCAATTATTTCTTACAATTTTAAGAAGGTGCTAATAATTTTGTCCAGTCCAATTCTGGAGTTCTGCGTGGAATGTGTCAGGTCTGGCTTTTTGTTTCTCCACTTTTGTGTGTCATACCAATGCAAAAAAAAAAAAAAAAAGAAATAAACTTGAGAATGCCTAAACATTTGTAATTGCAACTATTTTCTGGGCGAAGTGGTACATTATCTGACAGAAATGCAGAGGTGCCAATATTTTTGGCCATGACTGTATATATGGTATCTGAATAAAATGCATTATTTATCTTTCAAAAAGTGTTTTACAGTGCTAAATTTTTCATCTGATTCCTAAATTGCTGCATTTGTACAATTTAAAAAAAGGCAGGATAAAAGAATATTAATAAAAAAAACAACACTTGTGGGTTTGAAGAATAAGGTCACCTTTTGAAAAAAAAACATCTTTTTTTACAGGTACATTTATTATTTTTTTTCTAAAGAGTCTGCAGAGCATTGCACCCACGATTAGCAGATCATGGGTGCAATGTCAGGCTCCTGCAGACTCTCAGGATAGATGTCTGTCTGTACTTCTAATACAGGCAGTTACTTGAGAGCAGGACGATCAATGAACAGCAAAAGCACTCACCTAACAGTACTTGTAGTCTGTTCATTTACAGGAAACTGTAAATGAATGGTGAGGCCATGCAGACGGAACCCGCAAGGCTGTGACGTTTTCAGTTTGTGACAGCGGGTGCAGGGAGAATATCCCCTGCCCACCATCATTGGGAGGAGGGGATCATTGGGAGCAGGTGTAGATGCCAGAACACATTACATGTTCCACCCTAAAAACGTGAATAAGGTAAACTTATCCTTTAACCCAACATTTTTTTTTGTATTGGCAAAAGAGGTGTCCCTCTTTCCCATCTCAGCAACTTGGACGGTATATGCACCATAGTGCCGTGAGCTGTGAATCTGAACATTATTTCAGAAGTTCCCCAAAATCTCAAACTTTTTGCCAAGGGTTTCTCTATGGTAAATAGGTTCAAAAACCCTGTGCTAGAGGGTTATATCACTATTTTTATGTAGCCCTCAAGAACTTCAGGAGGTGAGATTACAGAGCTTTAAATGCAGATCTACACCCAGCTGGGGCACTGTGAGTGCATCCCACTCCTATGCTGGATTTGCCATTTATATTCTAAGGAATGTCGTGAAAGATTGAGAAGCACTTCTACATGAGTCGCAATGTTCATTCTTTGGGCCTTTCTCTTACCATTGCTGTCAATAACTGCCTACTGACAGAAAATACATAAATGTTAGCATGCATATCCAGTATGTGCTGGTGGATATACACTTTCCCTTAACTGCCTACATATGTAAAATAAGCAGCACATGTACAACCTGGTGAATTATCAGAACACAGACTTGCAAAGAGTGGACCATAATAGGTTAAAGGGTTAGTTCACCTTTACCAAAAAAACTGCCTATGCAGATAACGGGTGCATGTAGATTAAAACAAACTGTGCAGATGTGACTAAAGTTGAATAATGCCCTTGCTATAGGTGTAGGACATGTACGTACCTGCTGAAGCCTGCATGGAATACTCCTAAGGCATTTCTAGGTGAGGCCTAGATGTTACTGCTCACCTTCACAGGAGTGAGCTTTCAAAAGATGAACTCAGACCTACAGCATCAGGGGAAAGAAATAGCATGCGAGGGGGTTTAAGTCAGAGAAAGCGCTCACTCCTGTAATAGTTGAAGTGAGCAGTAATGACTAGGCCTCACTTAGCAACGTTCTGGGAGTATTCCAGACAGGCTTCAAAAGGTAAGTAAATGGACTAACACCTATAGCAAGGGCATTATTCAACTTTATTCAGGAGCTGCAGAGTTTGCTTTTATCTACAAACACCCCTTGCCTGCATTTTTTAATGTAAACGTGAACTAACCCTTTACAAAGAAACAAATTTATTAGTTGACTTGCTTGACACTGAAGTAGTTGACTAAATAATAAGAAATGTAATGGATACAGCATATGGTCTTTAAAAGAGCAGTCTGAAACCATGAACAGCACAAAGTAGCCTAATAGACTATGTTGAATTTTAACATATCTGGAGAACAAAATTGCTAAGGAAGAGAAAAAATACCGTGGCATTAGCTGTCCCTCCTCCTCAGGACTTAGCTTTTCCTCAGCGATAAGAAGCTCGCTTTGACTATCCTCCTCCTCTGTCAAGGATGGGTGAGGACTGTTGCCTAGTGTAACAATGCAAGAAATATTTTTATTTCAGTTGTTGGATTATGAATCGTATGATCAAAAATAAAAGACATCAAGGGGCCATTTAGACTCACACTGTAGCAAGGCATGTGGTTAAATGCATTGCAGTGCCATTCAATGTACAGTTATGCCCTCTACACACGGTCGGAAATTGATCGGACATTCCGACAACAAAATCCATGCGTTTTTTCCGACGGATATTGGCTCAAACTTGCCTAGCATATACACGGTCACACAAAGTTGTTGGAAAATCCGATCGTTCTAAACGCGGTGACGTAAAACACGTACGTCAGGACTATAAACGGGGGGGTAGTAGCCAATAGCTTTCGTCTCTTAATTTATTCTGAGCATGCGTGGCACTTTGTGTTTCAGATTTGTGTACACACGATCGGAATTTCCAACAACGGATTTTGTTGTCGGAAAATTTTATAGCAAGCTCTAAAACTTTGTGTGTCGGAAATTCCGATGGAAAATGTGTGATGGAGCCCACACACGATCGAAATTACTGACAACAAGGTCCTATCACACATTTTTTGTCTGAAAATCCGACCGTGTGTACAGGGCATAACAGTTATTGCACAATGTACCACAGCACATACTGTGTGGTACACTGTAGGAAGGGCCATGTGCATTTTTTTTTTTGTGTTGATGTGCATTGGCAGCCTATTCAAAATGAATGGGCTGTCTTAATGCTGATCTACAGGATTCATTTAAAGGGATTGTAAATGAACACCTTGTAAAAAAACACATTCATTTAAAAATAAAGATGAAAGGCAAAACATCTGTGTATGGAAAAAAAAAATTTCTTTTTCCCCTTTCCTATAAGTGATCATATTCCCTATGTTCTCAGCTGCATAAGACCTGGGGGAAGAGAAACGGAAGTAAACTGAGCTTCAGATTGAAAGGCTGTGCAGGTGGGGAGTGTCAGGGTCTAATCATTGGAGAACAGGCTGAGTTCGAAGCATAGCTAGAGAACTGACCACAAGTGGGCTCTCCTGCTTAGTGTGGTCAGTTTTTAATAGGAAAGCAGAGGGACTGGCAGGAACACCAGGGAATTCACACAAACGAAGCAATGCAAAGTGCAAGGTGAACAGGAGACTTTTTCAGAGAAGCACATGGTACAGCAGGCACATATCAAGAATATGAAATGTTGGGGTAACAAACGCTCAAACTTTAAATTGTTTGTTTGAATGAGCTTGGTCCAAACAAACTATTTACTTCAGTTGCAGTGGCTGGGAGTGTAGTTTAACCTTAATGTGGCCTCAGCTACATACAGTACACAGCACTGTGTTCTGTCAACGGTATGAGACCTTCCCATCCCACTCCCAGAACAAAAAGTTGAGCTAAGCGCTGCTCGGCCATTCAGTGAAAACGTTGTATTTTACTAATAAAAAGCTTCCTCTGATGAGGCTGAGGCAGAGAGGAGGGCCGATGACATCATAAACTCTACCTCAGCCAATCAGAGGAAGCCTTGTATTAATTCATAGAAGACTTTTTTGTGTGGCTGAGGCTATACAGTTTATACAGTGCTCCCACCCACTGCAACTGTTAGTGAAGAAAAAAGTACATTTGGACCAGCTTGGTCCAAACAAACTATTTAAAGTTAAAGCGAAGTTCCAACCAAAAGTGTCTCCTCCCCCCCTCCGATACCACATTTGGCACCTTTCGGGAGTCTGGGCCACAGCGAATTACGTCACAGCTCAGCTCCCTCTTCCTCCTTCGCTGGGCCAGGAGAGCGCAGCGGTCTATCGCGCATGCACACCTGGGACCCGGCGTGAAGCCCTAATGCTACACTGTCGGGTTCCCTTATCCGCAATGGCGACAGCAGCATCCGACAGCTGATGAAAACATCAGCTGCGTGGTGCCGACATTGCTGGACTCCAGGACAGGCACGTGTCCTATTATTAAAAGTCAGCAGCTGCAATATTTGTAGCTGCTGGCTTTTAATTTTTGCAGAAGTGGGCGGACCTCCTCTTTAAGTGAAATCTGGAAATCAGCTTGAACACAGTGTGCATTAATGCACTGTAAAAGAAAGCACAGGTGACATTCTAGCCTTAAAAATTTCAACTTCAAAAAGTGAAGCTATAGTTTGTATTAACAGTATAGTTACAAGCAGCAATACCAGCACTGAGGTCTCCTGCAACTCGGCCAACCTCTCCGAGCACTGCCATGCTTTTGGGGGGCATTTTAGTGCAGAATGCAGTCTGAATGTTCTCCACAAAAGTCTTGCAGTGAGGGCTGTCCACCCATATCCTCTCTCCTAAAGAGTCTTCTATGTACACCTAAAGAAAAACAGTACATATAAATCACACAACTATGTATAAACACCTTCAGTAAAATCAAAGAATCAGCATTGTGGCTTACATGTAAAATCCTTTAAAAAAAACAAAAAACATAAAAAAACACAGGAATGCTTGTTCATGTAAAATCCCTCACAGCCATGCATAGCCTGGTTTTGTAGCAAGCCATGAAACAACAAAGGAAGAGGGCTGGGATCCCTGTGTTTTGGGATATACTCCAAGAAAAGGATTTAACAGGTAAACCAAAAATCCCATTTTGTTTATCAGACATCCAAGAACACTGGTTATCTTCATATCCATTACGATAGGGATGTCCCAAAATACTGAATATGAGGGGAGGACAACAAGCCAATAGGCCCTAAATAACCCAACTAGAACAGGTTATAGCCTCACGCAGCTGCCTGCAAGACCCTCCAACAAAGGTGGCATCTGCTCAAGTCCGAACGTCCACTTAGTAAAACTTTGAACTGATGACCTGTTAGCAACCTTACAAAACTGAGCCTGATGTTAAATATCCCAGGAAGCATCAACACACCTGGTAGAAATGAGCCATCACTGAGAATGGAGGTACTTTGCACATTAGATTATAGGTTTGAGAGGTAAAATGACGGATCTATCAAGAAATAGCAGATTTGGAAGCTGTGTGACTCTTCCTTTGGAAAGTACAAAAAAAGAAAGAGACTGACAAATTGCAGCAGCTGTCACCAAGTAAATTTTGACTGCATGAAAACACATGAGGTGTGAGGTTTAGGACAGAAGGAAGGCAACACAATATGACCAACATGTACAAATATCCATATAGTGAACTTGGTGTTGAGTTGGTGTTGAGTTATTCACTTTACAGTCAACGCAGAGGACAAGGGGGCACTCTTTACGCCTACAGGAAAAGAGATTTCATCTCCAAATACAGAAAGGTTTCTTCACAGTAAGAGCTGTGAAAATGTGGAATAGACTCCCTCCAGAGGTGGTTCTGTCCAGCTCAGTAGATTGCTTTAAGAAAGGCCTGGATTCTTTCCTAGATACACACAATATAACTGGGTACTAACATTTATAGGTAAAGTTGATCCAGGGAAAATCTGATTGACTCTTGGGGGTCAAGAAGGAATTTTTTCCCCTGCTGTAGCAAATTGGATTATGCTTTGCTGGGGTTTTTCGCCTTCTTCTAGGTCAACTGTGGGTATAGGATTGGGTATATGGGACTGTTTGATATTATTTTTTATTTATTTATTTTTATGGTTGAACTAGATGGACTTGTGTCTTTTTTCAACCTATGTAACTCTGCCAATCCAGATACAGTCTCATCTTGGGGTGTAAATTTTGAGGAGTCCAGCAACTACATTCTTTTGTCCCATGTATTTAATTGGAGGAGCCTGAAGTGAAACTGGGCAAAAGAAACCCTCACGTAAAAATGGATTGAGTCATCTGAGTCCGAAGCAGCTCCACCTCAGTTTGAAGAGTAAGACATTTATCATGAGAAAGGATCACTCAAATAGACTATGCTCAAACTCATGCCTAAAAATATTTCAACCCCTGGGTCGAGGCCAAGGCTGACTTTTGAAATCTCAGGATCCATCCAAACTTTTCCGAGTCCACACCATTTGATTCACAATAAATTCCAGAAGCAGAGTGTACTGCCCTCACAGAAACAATCATCCAGATAACCTATAACGGAAATGCCTTGAGCCTGTAGGAGCCCCAAAACCGGAGTACTCTGGTGAACACTCTGGGTGAGTGGACAGACCTCACAGCAGTGCCAAAAACTGAAATTATATGCCCTACACTGTAAATTGGAGGAAACTTTAGCGACATTGGAAAATCATGATATGCAGATAAGCACCGTTGTTATCCACTGATGCCAGAAAAATGTTTTCTGAAGGGAAGCAATTACCGACCAAACAGACTCCATAATGAGCCTTTGCATCCACCGAAACTTGTTGGGTCTCTTCAGATCCAGAATGGGACAAATGTCGCCAAACAGTTCACAGTTTGATTGGAACTGTGAAGAGCTTCAAGTAAAAACCGTGAAACTTTTCATTTTCCTTGCCTGGAACAATCACTCCTTGTGACAGCAAGTGATCCCGAGCTTCAAAAAGACTGTCATTCTTTGTGAATTCAAAGAAAAATTTGAAAGCATAAAACACAGATGGGGAAGGCTCTTAAAGTGGTGTTCCGACCAAAATTATACTTTTTAAATAAAAATACCCCTATAATACACAAGCCTAATGTATTCTAGTAAAGTTAGTCTGTAAACTAAGGTCTGTTTTGTTAGTTTATAGCGGTAGTTTGTTATTTTATAAACTTACAGCAGGCCGTGGCCATCTTAAGTGTGGGCATCTGAAGCCAGACTGTATTTCTTCCTGGATCTCATCCTTGCAGATCTCGCACATGCTCAGTGCAGCATAAGCAGTGTAATAGGTTTCAGGTCAGGTTTCCATAGCAACGGCAGTTTCAGAGGAAGTTGCCGCAACTTCCCAGAAGGCATTGCAAACAGGAAATGATGTGATGGGCCGCGGCCAGGGAGGAGGAAGTGAAAAATGAACACAGCAGATATACAGTAGGTGCTGAGAAAAAAAATTAAAAAATATCCAATTCGTTTACAGTGCGCAGTTTAGTGAGGGATGCTGAAGAGTTGTAAAAGTGGGTGGAACTCCACTTTAAATTCCAACCCTGAGCCACTTTACCATGGACCCAACTGTCTGCAATCTTCTGTCAAATGTCCATGAATGCCAGAAAACATTCCTCTACCTGAGCAAGTGGGAACTCCCTTCATTGCAAGAAAGACTTGTCTCCTGGCTTAGATGGTTTCTGAGTCCAGGTCTTCTTGCAGAACTAAGATTGGGGCTTGGGTCATGAGGCTTGTGATTGGCGAAAAGAACGCTTTTGGAAGTAGAAAAGGTGGTAGGTTTTTGAACCAGAGGCCTTGACTTCTTCTTAAGAAGCAACAGGGTACTCTTGCCCACAGATAGCTGCTTCTTCCAAAGCCACACCACTGACCAATACTTTTGCCATAAGATCCTATCCTATGCCTCAAATAAGACACCCAGATAAGAAAGTTGCTGGATGGAGTCTTTTATGACATCACACCAAGAAATTAAAAGGAGAAGTCCAGCCTGAGCTTTTTAGGCTGGGCTTTTCCTCTGGGTCACAGGAGTGCAATTGTTTTGCACTCATGTGACCCGTTTTGGTCTGAAGTTCACTCTCGCTGACGTCACTGCCATCAGTCGAGAAAGTGCGTCATCCAGACTTCCCAAGTCTGGATCCGCCAAGTGCCTTAATTGATGGCAGTCTCAGCGAGCCACTGAGATGGTCGCTCCCAGCCCCTCCACAGCTCATCGCTCCAATGAGCGTGGAGGATCAGAGAGGAGAGACGCTGACTGACAGGCAGCAGCTCTTCTCTCGGGGATCTGTGAAAACCGAGCCATCGGCGGTGTTCGGTGCCTCGGTTCTCAGTGCAGAGACAGCGGGCGACAGCTGCAGCATCCGTCTGATGCTGCATCCACCTAGGCAAGTATGAATCTAAAATTAAACAAAAACCTTTACTTCTCTTTTAAGAGTACAGGGAAATTCTTTCAGGTATATGCTTGACTCTGTAACCCTGTGACCTCTATTTCTAAATTCCTGGGGTCTCTATCGCTCATCATCCGACAAGCCCAGACCTTGAGGGCCTGACTCACACTACAGCTGCAAACACATGTTGTAAGGCCACCCCTACTAGAGCAAAGAAGGTTTTAGAGTCTCCAGACGCCTGTCCAAAGTATACCTGAATACAAGTACTTTGTCCACCGATCCCAAGAAGGTCTAGTTGAGATAGGAATCTGTTGAATCTACCGCTGTAATATTACATTTTTTGGTAGACTTACATGGGATAATGCTAATCAAATTATTTAGGTGAAACAAACAGCTTTTCAGGGTAACCCAGGCCACATAAAACACAAAGTGAGGCTGTACAGAGGAAGACTGGGAATTCTGAGTTTTCAGTCCTGTAACCTTTGAAACACTGGATACAGAAAGTGGCAACTTCAGATTTGTCTGTACCCCTTCTTTGAAGAAGCCCACAAAAGCCTTTCGAGACTAAGATAAAACCAGACTCTGGCATTCCTGTGTACTGCAGGAGACCAGATTTAGTGAATGCAGGGTCCTGGGTTTAGTAACACTTTAACTCAAGTGGGAAAGGATTATACAGGAAGAGAAAAAAAGATCCCCTTTAACTAAAACCTATTAATATAGAAGAAAACAAAAAATATAAACATGTATTTCAGGGCTATCTTTCATTTTGCATCTTTCCAACCTTTACAAATATTTCCGGCCAGTTTTCATCTTCTTCGTAGGCTGCCATTAGAAGATTGCAGGCCAGAACGGACACCAAGCTGTTGCCTTTGGCTTTGAAATTTATTGTGGCATCTCTTCGTAGCAAGCTGCACAAAGCCTGAAACAAAAGCACACATCAATACCAACAATCAAGAAGCTGATCATACAAAAAGATATTAGAGATAACCAACGGAGCTCCAGGCAAATAGAGCAAAAATGAAAAATCAGTACTGTATCAATGATAAAAAAAAAATCACTTAAAGTGGTTGTAAATCTCAGACATGAAATATGAACAAAGTATATTCTTCTAAAATGTGTACTTGTCTCAATTAACAACACTAAGACCCCTTTCACACTGGGGCGTTTTTCAGGCGCTTTTGCGTTAAAAAAAGCGCCTGTAAAGCACCTGAAAGAAGCCTCATGTGCAATCCCAATGTGAAAGCCCAAGCCCTTTCTCACTGCCAGCACCCAAAAAACGATGGTAAAGCACCGCTTAAGACCCCTTTCACACTAGGGAGTTTTTCGGGCTATGGCAGTGTGAAAGGGCTCGGGCCATCGGCGCACCCAGCCCGGTGGCAAAAACATGAAAGCGTTGCAAAGAAGCTGCTTGCAGGACATTTTTTGACGCCCTGCCAGCGCAGCGTCCTAGTGTGAAAGCACTTGGGCTTTCACATTGGGATTGCAGATGAGGCTTCTTTCAGGCGCTTTTTTTAACGCTAAAGCGCCTGAAAAACACCCCAGTGTGAAAGGGGTCTAAGTGTAATTTCCATTTGATGCTTTGTTCCTCTGCTATCAGCATGAATCACTTCTGACACGTTAAAAAAAAAAAAAAATGATAACAGGGGAGGGAGCTCCAGCTGATTGACAGCCTCAGCTCTGTTCCTGTGTGCTGTGCGAAGGGGGTGTGTTTCTTCTCTCCAATCAGCTGTCAGAGCTGTCCTCACTGAGCTCTGCAGAGAGTAATTATAGCTCTTTGCCCCTTTTTTGACAGCTCAGACAAGCTTTATAAATTCTGGACTTTGAATGGATGTAAAGAGAAAAGACTGCAGATAGCAGGTGCAACTTATGTAGGAGGATTTCATCTCTGTGCATCACTGAGGCCAGTCACACTGGGTACATGTAAGAATTTACAACCACTTTATTTTTTAAAAGGATAGGTGAACTTTAGCACAGAATCCCAAACCCCACTCAATTTCTTCACTAAGATATAAAATACACTTGCACACATTAAAGCAGACACACATACTGTATATATCATGGCCTCTGCTATACCATATATCAGTGATATGCAATTAGCGGCCCTCCAGCTGTTGCAAAACTACAAGACCCATCATGCCTCTGCCTCTGGGTGTCATGCTTGTGGCTGTCAGAGTCTTGCTATGCCTCATGGGACTTGTAGTTCTGCAAAAGCTGGAGTTCCGCTAATTGCATATCCCTGCCATATATGATCAAGCCATAAAAAGGCTGTCTCTGCACAGCACATGCGTAGAATGAAATGTGGGGCCACAGGGCCACAGGACAGAAAATACTACCAGGTTCTTTTCATCCATGGGGTTGAGATCTACAGGTGTCAGCATCTGGTGTCTGCAGTTGTATTTAAAGAGTACATGTCCTTCACTCTCTCTAAACCATCTAAAAAGGAGAGTTTATCAGTGTGCTGCAACTCCATCACTGACCAATCAGTTTGCTGGGAATGAATCCTTGACCAAGCCATAAGGTGTAGGGTAGCTTCACGCTGCCTCGGAGTGGTCACGCTGCACTTTGGGCAAAGCTCAGCTAACCCGCGGGTTTTGTGCACTTTCCCATAGACTTCTATAATGTCCCGCACTTTTGGTGCAGTGTCAGAAAGTGCACCAAAGATGCAGCATGCAGAAGTTTTGGTGCGTTTTCTAAAACCACACCAAAATCGCAGGACCACACAGAAGTCTATAGGAAAGAGCAGCTAACCTGCACAAAAACCACGGGTTAGCTGCGCTTCAGCAAAAGAGCAGCGGGGCTGTGTGAAGCCACTCTTACTGGAGGTAAGGTAGTAGCTATGCTATCTGGAAGGGATTCATGAATCACAAGGCTAGCTAAGCAGAATTAAAAACGCTTTGGCAGATAAGACAGTTTACACGTATTTCAACCCTGTATTAAGCTCTCTGCCTGGAGCTCAGCTTATATCTGAAAAATAAAACTAGCTTGTACGAAGTTTTACAATGGAAACTCCTCAAATTAAAAGGGGAAAAAAAGAAAGGCGCACCGACCTTGTGCATTACCTAAGTTGCAAGCATAAAAACAATGTTTATACTCACAAACAAATGACCAATTCAGGCTTTGTTAAATAATATAACAGCATCTCTGAGCATCGGCAATTCATAGATGCTGTTATAATATTTAACAAAGCCTGAATTGCTCATTTGTTTGTGAGTATAAACATTGTTTTCATACTTGCAATTAAAAACTTGCCTTTGGTAATGCACAAGGTCGGTGCGCTTTCCTTTCCCCCACCACCTTTATTCCCCCCTTTTTTTAGTTATATTAATACCCATTATTCTGAGGAGGGCTGCAATACTATAAGCATTGCTTGAATGTAAAGAGTTGGTCGCACCACGTAATAGAGACTATACATCAAAGCGCAGGATGATTTTTTCTGTTTTGTTTACTCCTCAAATTGCACAAACCTCTGACAGTAAAACCTTTAGGTAGTGGCATATTACAAGAACTAACTTACATAAATGGTACCATAGAAAGTTCTCAGTGCAATTCACAAATTATACTCACCGCCCACTTTATTAGGTACACCTGTTCAATTGCTTGGTAACACAAATTGCTAATCAGCCAATCACATGGCACCAACTCAATGCATTTAGGCATCTAGACACGGTGAAGATGACTTACTGAAGTTCAAACCATGCATCAGAATGGGGAAGAAAGGGTAGTTAAAGTGATTGTAAACACTGTTTTTTTTAAAAAAAATAACAAACATATCATACTTACCTCCACTGTGCAGTTCGTTTTGCACAGTGTGGCCCTGATCCTCCTCTTCTGGGGTCCACCAACGGCGATCGCTGCTCCTCCTCCCCTAGGAGAAGCACTCTCCCAGGGGGTTACCTTGCGGGCGTGCTCCCGAGTCCAGTATTTGCGTGCATAGACACCCCCCCCCCCACCCCCCCGGATGCATAAAGGTGAAAAAACACGAGGGCTTACAACCCTTTTAAGTGACTTTGAACGTGGCATGGTTGTTGGTGCCAGACGGGCTAGTCTGAGTATTTCAAAAACTGCTGATCTACTGGGATTTTCACACACAACCATCTCTAGGGTTTACAGAGAATGGTCAGAAAAAGAGAATATCCAGTGCCTTGTTGATGTCAGAGGAGAATGGGCAGACGGTTTGAGACGATATAAAGGCAACAGTAACTCAAATATAGTAACCACTCATTACAACCTGAACCAAGTAATGCAGAATACCATCTCTGAATGCACAACACATGGAACCTTGAAGCAGATGGGCTAAGCAGCAGAAGACCACACCAGGTGCCACTCATGTCAGCCAAGAACAGGAAACTGAGGCTACAATTTGCACAGGCTCACCAACATTGGACAATAGAAGATTGGAAAAAACGTTGCCTGGTCTGATGAGTCTCGATTTCAGCTGCGACATTCAGATGGTAGGGTCAGAATTTGGCGTAAACAACATGAAAACATGGATCCATCCTGTCTTGTATCAACGGTTCAGGCTGGTGGTGGAATGGTGTGGGGGACATGTTCTTGGCACACTTTGGGCCCTTCAGTACCAATTGAGCATTGTTTAAATGCCACGGCCTACCTGAATAATGTTGCTGACCATGTCTTTCCCTTTATGACTAGTGTACCCATCTTCTGATGGCTACTTCCAGCAGGATAATGCACCATGTCACAAAGCTCAATTCGCCTCACCACTGGGTTCTTGAACATGACAATGAGGTCACTGAACTCCAATGGCCTCCACAGTCACCAGATCTCAATCTAATAGAGCACCTTTGGGATGTGGAGGGAAGGGAGAGATTGGGATCATGGATGTGCAGCTGACAAATCTGCAGCAACTGCGTGATGCTATCATGTCACTATGGACCAAAATCTCTGAGGAATGTTTCCAACAACTTGTTGAATCTATGCCACGAAAAATTAAGGCAGTTCTGAAGGAAAAAAGGGGCCCAACCCAGTACTAGCAAAATGTACCTAATAAAGTGACCAGTGAGTGCAATTGCAACATTGTAAGTGAAGTACATTAAGTGCTCTGAAAGTGACCGGCTGTAATTTTCTCTCTTAAGAGGAAGTAAACCCTTATGGGTTTACTTCCTCTGTTTCCCTGCAAAGGTAAAGCATAAAGGGCTACTATGCATCGCATAGTAGCCCATTATGTGTCACTTACCTGACACAGGAGCCTGCGATGTCACCGATGTCCCCTCTGCTACGGAGCGTCCATCTTCTTTCCGGGTATCGTGGCTCCGGCGCTGTGATTGGCCAGAGCCACGATGACGTCACTCTCGCGCATGCGCACGGGAGCCGCCACTAACAGCATATCACCGTTAGCAGCGGCATGCTCAGTGCGCCGCTGTCTATGGCGCATGCGACGTAGACAGTGGTGCCTGTCTTTTTGCAAATATCTCCTAAACCGTGTAGGTTTAGGAGATATTTCCTTAATCTAGGTTTACCTGTAGGTCAAAGTGGTCTGTAAGGGTTTACAACCACTTTAAAGAGTAACTCAACTTTTGAGAAAAAAAAACTTTCCCCTCTAGGGGATCTATGTATATTGCAGGTATTTTAACAAACTTTGTTGCAGATTCCTAACTTTTGTTATTCTGAAAAAATCCCTGTGTGTTTGTGTCCATGTGGAAAGTGAATCTGTATGGGAGTGGTTTCATAATTATCAATCAGCACCTGCAGGGCTCGATAGAGAAAAATTGCAGGGCCTGCATCCCTTTAGAAGTGATTTCCGATTGGGATGCCCAATATCTGACTTGTATTTTAGTATAGACTTCTGGGAAAATCAATGAGCCAATCAAACAAGCAGGAAATTATGTTTCCGGGGAGGCGTTCTGTACACATTACGTATACAGCTCCAGGTAGCCATAGGGCATTGCATTTTACAGAAAATGACAGAGCTGCAGATTGAAAAGGAAAGGTCATTTTTATGACTATGACTTGAGTCGCAATTGTATATGCTATATTATTTTATTTTTTTATTTGCCTTTTTTTTCCCCCCACAAAAGTGGAGATATTGTTTCCAAAAAAATGTAAAGAGTAAGAAAAATGGACAGTTACATAGTGCAAAGATACTATGCAATAAAAGAAAAAAAAAGTTTTCTGCAAATATTAATCAGCAAGCAATTGTGCAGAAATGAGGGATGGAGGGATGATCGATTCACGCAACTTTGTGATGTTAGGTGATCAAACATTAATAATCCCATATAACTGCTGATCTCTTCTAAATGTACAGTATATCAATTGAAAACCTTTTTCTTTCTTTCTTTGGAAACATGACTGAATTAAATGTTTTTTTTAGCCTATAATACAGGTCTAAGTTGACACTGATCAGAATAAGGTTCAGGTAATGTAACACTTTCACAAAAGCCATAGAGAATCTGTAAGGGCCCTTTCTCACTACAACGTACATAAAAATGCACGTGCAACTGATTGCATTTTTGCACCTGTTTATGTGCGTTTCCATGCATTTTTATACAGGTTATTCTACAAAGTCCTTTTATTTTTCAAAGGCATGTTTACTCTGACCTAACTGCTGTGCAGAAAAGGTGCATTGCATTTGTGAGTGTTTACAAGTATGTCTCTGTGTTGCACTGCAATATTAAGCAAACCTGTTGCAAAAAAAATGCACAGCTTTGAAATGCTGAGAAACATAATGTTCTGTTGTGAACACGACACACAGAAAACTATTGTTTTCAATGTGTCATTGCTACGGTTGCACCAATACTGTTTTTTTACCAGCGAGTGCGCCGATACCGAGTTCCGATACCTTTGCGGTGCAATTTGAGCCTATTCATTTTGTATGGGCTCAAATTGCACTGCAAAGGTATAGGTTTCAGGTATCGGCACATTTGCACAAGTATTCGCGAAAATGCTTAATACAGGCACCGATACCGGTATTGGTTCAACTCTAGTCACTGCAGTTACCTGCATTTTTACATGAGGAAAAAACATAGGTAACTGCACATAGTGTGATTGTACCCAATATGCAAACATGCGACAAAACATCCATATGCATGTACATAAAGTCAAGCCTCACCTCTATGACACCCTCTGTTGCAAATATATTGGGCTTCATTTTTGCAAGGTACATTAAACTCAAGTACAATGTAGGATCTGGTTTTGCTCTGTTCATTTTAAGTTGCTTTACTGCTCCACATAGTACTCCTTCGATCCGGTCATCATTGCCTTCTTGCTCAGAAGCCTCAATATCATCTAGCAGAGATGCTGGAGGAACTGAAAGAAGGGGGAAGAAAGGATCATGAGGCCTTTTACTGAAAAGTATTTTGAAAAAAAAACAATTCCTGATGCTAAGCAAAATAGTAGGAAAATACTAATGCATTCTCTGAAACTCTGCAACCGACCAAGAGTAAAGCAGTCCACTGAAAGTAATTGAAACTTCCCTTGATTCCATGTACAGTAGGTAGCTCAAGTAGTGTTTTCAAACCACCTTTGGTTAGGGGCTGCTACCCAAATCATCCCGGGCTGTGCCAATACCCCATTCTAAGGGCCCATTCTCACCTTAGAGTTGCAGTAACAAACAAATTACACCTGTTAACGTGTTGAGGTTCCACTCAATTTCAGCTGGATCTCAACATAACGAAGCAATGCTCCTGGTACCCAAAGTAACTACCATGCAGTGAGCTGAATTACAAAATAAAAACAAATAGTGTAGGATTTGGTCTGTATTAGTGCATTTAAAATAAACAGGCCACCTTAGCACACTGAACATTAAGGTGTGACATAACAAAAAGTTAAAAACGCACTGCATAGGGCCAACTGGGTTTGAATGGGTCCTAAGGGGTACATCTAACAGCATGTAAAGCTTCATGTGGACAAACCATGCAAATTAAACAAAGCCACTCAGCTGCTGGTTTAAACCTTATTATATTCTGCTCACTGTAGCAGTGTAATTAATGCTGTGGAGCGGAATTTCGGTCTGCCGCTAGTTTCCTTGGCTTTGTTTCCTATCGTGGCTTCTGCTAGTTGGAACACAGCACATTTCCACTGTTAGCGTGCCGTCCTGCCTATATAACACACTCCAATACACAGCTAGCCTTGCCCCTGATAACGTCATCTTATGACGAAATAGCGTAGGGTGGAGCTTTTGACGCGACGTGAGTGTATGCCTGGACGCGGCAGCCACCTTGTTGGCGGTGTGAGCTGAGAGTTTGTAACCAGCAACAATTTTTAAAACTTGGATTATGTGAGTGCAATATCTTTTTACGAATAAAATAATATTGAGCATTACTGCACCATGAGGTTTATTCCTTTATGTTTTATGGGATTAATACTTGTGTGGATCTAACGGTGTGAATACCGGGAGCGGATTGTGGAGACCAGGGTACCTGTATCCATCCTGCTTTGCCTGTTTGATCATGCTGTACTGGGATCAAGGGATTTCACCAAATCCAATGCCAATTTGACCCCTGTAATAAGGGTCCAAAAAGAAGGGTAAGAGGCAGTATGTTCGGGTGTCGGTAGTGGTTCTCCTTTCCTGTTCACATTCAAAGTATACCCCGTCGTGTGTGCTGTCTCCAATCACTTTTGGAGGATCAAATGTTTTATGGACATTTCCTTTGAGCGCGGCATCTACAATATAACTCATATAGCATGAACCAAGCACAATGATGGAGTGGTTTTGACTTTTGTATGTTATTCTTGATTGATATAGTGTGTTTATATACACCATTGTTGACTCTTACATAATCTGTCTCTATAATCATGCAACATACGTTTACATCTGGGGATGTTTCAGGCTGTGGTGTTACTTCAGCACGATTTCAAAGCTGCAGATCAGTGCGAAATGCACCTCCGATTTCATTGAGGCTTGCAACTTAATTTACCAGAAGTCTATGCAAGTCGCAATGAAATGAGAAAAAAGTAGCGCAGGAACCTTTTTCGGAGATGTAGCGATTTAAACGGTTCCATTGTTGGCAATTGGCAATCGCAGGACAAACTGTACTGATGTGAACTAGGGCTAAAGCAGGGATGTAGATAATTACTTTTTGATCAAGCATGTGAATGATAAAGGGATCATTTACCCTTACATTGCCCTTTGAAAAACTATCCGCGGTGCACCCATCCACTTGAATGGATTGAGTTTGGGTGTATTTTTTGGCGAGCGATATGTACCATCACGTTGAGCCACCCTGTTAGCTTAAGGTGGGAGATAAAACTGCAGCTTAGCTGTCTATTTTTACCGCAAGTGTAAACGAGGCCTTGGAGGGTTGAATTGGAAATCCCTGGCCTGTATAATCCCAGGCGTTTCCAGGATTTTGAGCACCTGGATGGCCAGGTACATTAAAGTAATTTAAGGGTGACAAAGAAAAGATTTTTATCTTTTTCTCAAGGCGTTTGCACAGTTATTAATGAGACCTCTGGGACATATGTCCTGCTATAGGTGGTTGAATATGAAAATTGGTACCCCTCAGTTCTTGTCTAAAGCTCTGGAACCAGTAAGCCCAATGCACCCTTCCATTGTGTGATACAGAATCTACACCAGTATTGGATAAGCTAGTATCTGAAGATGCAAGTATCGACTCTGCTGGTGCACTAGTATGAAAATTATACTCTAAAGGAAAACTCTGATTTGTAAGAAGAGTATACTGTATATAATGAGTGGTGTGTCCAGAGATGCCATGTGCTCCCTGAGATTGCACATATTATCACTGTGACCTAAAACTAACTTACAGAACCTGAAAATTACAATGAAAGGATTTTTGAATTAACTGTTAAATCAGTTACTTGGAGCACAGTACAGCACAGAAGCATATTCTTAAACGACTGGGATATATGTTGCTACCTCCAGGTTACTGAACACTGGCAAACAGAACTGTAAGGACCCCAAATAATCCCATCCACTGGGAGGGGAGGATTTGTGTCCTGTACTCTAATAGAGACTGATTTTCCAGGTAAAACAACAACAAAAAAAATTTGATTGTATACTACAGGACACAGGTACAGTGGGGACGGAAAGTATTCAGACCCCCTTAAATTTATCACTCTTTGTTATATTGCAGCCATTTGCTAAAATTATTTAAGTTCATTTTTTTTCCTCATTAATGTACACACAGCACCCCGTTGAAATTTTTGCAGATTTATTAAAAAAGAAAAACTGAAATATCACTTGGTCCCAAGTATTCAGACCCTTTGCCCAGTATTTAGTAGAAGCACCCTTTTGATCTAATACAGCCATGAGTCTTTTTGGGAAAGATGCAACAAGTTTTTCACACCTGGATTTGGGGATCCTCTGCCATTCCTCCTTGCAGATCCTCTCCAGTTCTGTCAGGTTGGATGGTAAACGTTGGTGGACAGCCATTTTTAGGTCTCTCCAGAGATGCTCAATTGGGTTTAAGTCAGGGCTCTGGCTGGGCCATTCAAGAACAGTCACAGTTGTTGTGAAGCCACTTCGTTATTTTAGCTGTGTGCTTAGGGTCATTGTCTTGTTGGAAGGTAAACCTTCAGCCCAGTCTGAGGTCCTGAGCACTCTGGAGAAGGTTTTCGTCCAGGATATCCCTTATACTTGGCTGCATTCATCTTTCCCTCCATTGCAACCAGTCGTCCTGTCCCTGCAGCTGAAAAACACCCCCACAGCATGATGCTGCCACCACCATGCTTCACTGTTGGGACTGTATTGGACAGGGGATGAGCAGTGCCTGGTTTTCTCCACGCATACCGCTTAGAATTATAGCCAAAAAGTTCGATCATGGTCTCATCAGACCAGAGAATCTTATTTCTCACCATCTTGGAGTCCTTCAGGTGTTTTTTTAGGGAACTCCATGCGGGCTTTCATGTGTCTTGCACTGAGGAGAGGCTTCCGTCGGGCCACTCTGCCATAATGCCCCGACTGGTGGAGGGCTGCAGTGATGGTTGACTTTCTACAACTTTCTCCCATCTCCCTCTCCCGACTGCATCTCTGGAGCTCAGCCACAGTGATCTTTGGGTTCTTCCAAAATTTGTCCCCTAGGGTACCTCAAGGCTAGATACTGATCCAGCCTGTCCCCTTAAATTATACAATTCATACATATACAACATAAATCATAAAAAAATTATTGGTTCATAGAATTCAGTTGTGCAAAAAATCATCAATGTCCCACCCAACAAAGTGCAACAGTGCATCTTCAAAGTGCAATCAGTGCTCCAAATCGAATGCGTGATAAGGTGCCGTGTTCCCCTTTTGTGGCCCCACTCACCAAACTATGAGTGTAAATGCGCCTGTCACAGATGAATGCTCAGATGCCATTTCTCCAGCTCCTCCACAGCTTATGAATGTGCATACACCTATCATAGGTGGATGATCAGATGCTGTTTCTCCCGCTCCTCCACTTCTCTCAATAGGATGGCAGGTTAATGGTCACATATAGCAGCAGAAAAATCTCCATAATGTAACTCTGTTTCATTGTTAAAAAGATTTAAAATACACAAATTACACACTCACAAGTTTCCTGTGCAAACAAGCTTGTAACACTGTTACAGAACCAGCAGAGAAGCGTGCGTGCCAAACGCAGATTGTTACATCACTGTACGTTCACACCTAATGCATTTTGCTCTCCCACTGGGCGTCTTCAGAAGCTGGGTTAGGCTTATCCAGCCCTGACTGGAGAAGCCAGGACGTGTTCCATGGAGTATCATCTAGGACAACATTTTCTCTGCTCGCACAATGCAAAGTAGGCCTTCTAGAAGTGGTGGTATATTTTGCAAGAAGTCGATTTTCTAATATGCAGAAATTCCGGGTAATGAAATCCAACAAGCCTCTGTCCCTCAGGACCTGAGCTTCAACAGGCAGGCCATCAAAGCCAGCTATTGAGAAGCAGGATGGTAGATTGGGTCTTGAAACAGAAGATCCAGGGGATCCGGAAGAGGCCAACGGAAGTCTGCCAGAAGCTGGTGTATATCCGAGTACCAAACCCTCTTGGGCCATTTCGTTGTCACAATCACTGGAATGCCCTCTAATTGGATCCTGCAGAGCAACTGAGGAAGAAGTATCAGTTGAAGAAAAATAGATCAGACAAAACTGATCCCACGGGGTCACTAGAGAAATCTTGAGGATCTCTGGACCTGACAACAGTCATGTTCAGTTTGCCGTTGAACCAAAACAGATCCACACCGTGTCCCCCACCAGTGACAAAGGTTCTGAAAAACCTTCAGGTGAAGGGGCCACTCTCCTTGATCCAGATGCTGACATTCATAATAGTTTCTACTTTCTTTTTAGCTGCTCAACCTTTGGTGCCTCCTTGGTTGTTGATGGAGACCACAGCATTGTCTGACAGAACCTGAGATGGAAGCACCCAAAGCTGAGACGTACAGTATTAAATGAATCTAAGCTATAAAATATTTATTGGAAGTTTGGATTCCTCCGCCAACCAGGTTCCCTGAACTGTCAACATTCCAAAGACTCCTCCCTCTCCTGGCCAACTTGACATCTATCATGAGAACCTCCCAAGTCATTGGGAGAAACAACTTCTCCAACTCCAACACTGGAATGTAAATCCAAAACGATAGGGAAAGGTGGGGCCATAAGGTAAATTATTGTTCAATGCCCAATGCTTTCTTTCCTTGACTTCATGTTCATGGTTATGAGCAGTGCATGTATATTTCAGTTACGTACATTGCTCTCCAAAAACTACAAATCCCATTAACTATTGAACCTGCCCAATGTAATGCGCATGCATCACCAGAGATGCCTGGATGTCAGAAAGGGCCTGATGCAGAGATGTGCAGACAGCAAGACAGAGCCCCATGGCTGCACTTTTCCTGGCCTGGCCGTCACTCAGAAGCCTGTAGGTGTAACTCTTTTGGCAGCCCTGTCACAAAACTAGGCAAAGTAACTAATTTAATATATAATTATTAATATAATAATATATAATATAATAATAGAATTAATTATAATATATACTTTGAAAAAACGGAAAGAATTTAAAAAAAAATAAAAAAAAATAAGGCACACATATATACTATAGTGGTTAAAATGTCTTTGAAGATATATAAACTATTAGTAATACTGCAGGTCATGACATTATAAAAAGAAAAATAAACAGTTTCAGAGCCAGGAATGAAAACAGCAAAAAAACACTTATAAACAGTGTGTGCGCATTTTAAGAAACTACTTGTTGACCCGCACTGCATATTCAATCCCAAGCAAATACAGAACATGTTCTAGAGTAAACAGGCATTGGCACCTTCAATTGGGACAACAGATGGCTCTTTGATAGATGGAGAGATCGCTCTCTTCTCGGCTACAGCTGCCTCAGCCAATCGCCCTAAGGCAGTCAAAGGGGTAGTGGATGAAAGTTTGGGCCGTTTACTGAGCCCAGGCAGTCCTGAAGTGCTGGCTAATGCAGCTGAGGCCTCTCGCTTCCGTTCAGAGGTCAGGCCAGAAGCAGCTGGCTTAAGAAGATTGGAGGGGGCTTTGGAGTCACTGGTTTGTCCCTTGGAGCCCAAAGCGATAAAATCTCCTGGAGGCGCATGACCTGCAAGTGAAAGAAAAAGAATAAATATACATACAAATTACAAAATAAAGAAAACATATAGCAACGATAAGATGTAACTGAACTGTCAACTAATCATGCAAGCAAAAAGATGACGATGATCAGTTTATTTAAAAGGAGAATTTTTTTTAATTAAAAGTTAAATTAGGGTGTTTTTTTTTTTTTCAGTATTTTACCTGTATGCAACCTTTGCTGGAATATCTTCCTTTTTTGTGCTCTCATTACCTTATTGATTGCACACCTGTATGGTATTATACCCTTACATTCTCTAGCACAGTATTTTTGCAATCTTTTTGTTCTATGTTTTATATTTAAAAAAAAGAAACAAAAAGCATTCAAATACAAAAACATGAGTGAAATAGGTTTTTTCCTCTTTATAATTCTTCCTGCAATAATATTTTCTTGTGCCTTAACATACAGTATGTATAAAGGCGATGATATGCCAACCTTTATTCCTTGTGCGATTTTGTATAGTGGGGCTTATAGTGTATGTAAACCTAAAATCTATTTTCTAGTATGTTTGGCATCATGCTGCACTGTATATAGTTTTCTTACACATTGTTTTGTTTTTTTGGGAATCTGTTGTAAAGTTTCCTAAATTGAGTTTCTGCCAGTAGCAGCACTTCCAGTTTCAGGCTGCCAACACTAAAGCTGACCAGAAACTGTTATATTTTGTTTAGCCAGTGAATTCCTCAATCCACCAAAATTAGGTGGATGGAGGACAACTCCCACATATATACTGTATTCTGACAGTGGCACCAGCATCACCACTGTTGATTGAGAGGCCATTTCTAGTGTGTCTCTTCTGAGCGGGGACTTAAAATGTGAACAGTTTAGCAGGGTTTCAATTAGTGTATGGCCAGCTTAAACCATTGTCTTGCAATTAGCAGCAGGTATGTCAGCCATGCACACTCATTCAGTTGGCTGTTGGGTTGTAGATCAGGTCTGCAGAAAGCATATGCAGACCTGACAGGCAGTTTAATGGCCAACTGAAGGGGTGAGCATGGCAGGCTGACAGCAGCCACTAGCACAGTAGCTATTGTTCACCTCAGCACACCTCCTATTTTTTATGCAACATTATTATAAATAAAAACAAAAATAAAAAAAGCTTTATATATTGACAATGCCCCCACAAAGCAACAGCTGGAAGTTGAGGGGTGGTGCTTCAGCTGTTTAGGACCAGAGACATGTGTGCTTGAGTTAAGTCAAAGATGGCTGAAATACAGGCCAATTTTTTCTGGATCAGCCAAATCTCAAGCCACAAGTGGCACCACTCAGCTCAAAGTCAATGTAAAGATCAAATGAGCTGGGTAGAAAATTCTCAGCTCAACAGTGACTGCAATCTATAAGATGCGGTCACTGTTCCAGTATTAGGGCAGCTGCAGGTGCTGCAACTGTGTGAATACTATAGTCGATAGTTTATCACCTCCTTCCTCTTTAGCGGTTTAGCATGGGTGAAAGGGGTCTACTGATTTCCTTTCATTCAGCCATTCAGGATGTACAAGATAAATCTAAAAGTGAATGGCTAGCTTAAAGCTGATTTCCATAATTTCTTTCACTTAAAAGAGCACTGTATGTACTGCATGTAGCTTCAGCTAACATACAGTACACAGTGCTAGGTTCCGGCTGTTAGAGACCTACCAACTCACGCCAGGAACAATATCGAGACGGTCTGAGCAGCGCTCAGCCATTTATAGGCAGGTTTGTATTCTGTGAATCAATACACTGCTTCCTCTGATTGTGTCATGGTTATGCAATACAATGTTGTCTGTCAGCTTACCTGTCTCCATGTGTTCATCTCTAAAGACCAGCTGACTCTCACCTGACTGCTTTTATAAACTCTCCTCTAGCATGGCTCCACCCCAGCTCCTATCAGAGAACTCTATATTAACCTCTGCACTGCAGGCCAGCCCTGCTGATCAACCTTTGTGTGTTTTGGCTTCCTGTTCCTGTCTGCCGTGTGGTCTTTGTTTGTTTCTGTTACCGACCTTGGCGTGTTCTCTACTATTCCTGTCTGCTCGTGACCCTGACCTTTGGCATGTCCCCGACTATCCATGTTTGCCTGTGACCCTGAACCTTGGCGTGAACTCTGTTGTCCTTGTCTGCTTGTGGCCCTGACCTTGGATTATTCCTTTACTATCCCTATCCTCCTGTTGCCTACTGTGGGTGTGAGCTGGGGGACCCTGGGGGTCGCGACCTGGAGCCAGTTGCAGCCCAGTCTATCCTCACCACTAGAGGCTCTGGTGAACACCTGCTGGCTCTTAGACTCCGCGGCCCCAGGGAATCCTACGCTCTAACCCCAGTGGGATCAGTGTTGGTGTTCCAGTGGCCCTGCCTTTCTTACCACCCGGACTCCCATCCACAGCAGTCAGCCGTAGGGTCCACTGCCTTGCGGTGCACTCCTGATCCCAAAGATGTGCATCTGTCACCTAACCTCAAGGTGACCTGACAGACTGGTGTATTTGGAGGTCGAGACGTCATCAGCCTGCCTCTTTCCCTCAGCAAATCAGAGGAAGCTATGTATTCATTCACAGTATGCAAAGCTTACAGGAAAGAAGAGGAGGAAATTGGGATTTTAAAATGAGGCTCGGCATATAAAATAAAAAATAGAAAAAGTACATATATGTACAGAGGGTCTTCCCGCCTCAACACCGGGGGAGACACCTTACCTGAGATCCCCACAAGTTCCCGTGCAGAGGTTGGGCCCAGCCTTGAGGCAGAGTTGCAAGTCACTGACCTGTCGCCACTTTTTGGGAAAAAAAATTTTCTCCCTTTTTTTAGAGGGCACTATTAACAAAGGATATTTCTTTACAGTATATTGTCGTACAATACTCCCGATGAGTGGCTGTAACGCCATGAAACACGTCAAGTACTATTAGATACCAAGATACATCCAATTCCATTACGTATATAGTTTTTATGTATCCATTTTTTATTTATGTCTATCATATCAACTCATTAATTGTATTTCATGCTATGAGAATTATAACTCAAGTGTAAATCATATGACTACCATTTTATTGGATACAATGTCCTTTCAAGAGTTTGGTATGAATTTTGGATTGTAATAATAAAAAAAAATAATAATAATAAACCAACATATATATATATATATATATATATATATATATATATATATATATATATATATATATAAAAATATATATATATATATATATATATATATATATATATATATATATAAAAATATATATATATATACACACTTTTTCGATTTTTATTTTATATGGCGTGCCAATTTCCTCTTCTTTCCTGTAACCTACATCAGGGATGGAGGCCTGCCATTTGACTGTGCCAGGTCACACCTACTTCAATTGTTAGTATGCAAAGCTGCCTATGAATGGCTGAGCGCCGCTGAGACCCACTCGATATTGTTCCAGATGTAAGATGGGAAGTCTCTGTCTCACAGCCAAAACCCAGCACTGTGTACTGTATGTTAGCTGAAGCTACATGCAGTGTATACAGTGCTTAGAGCTGCTGCAGCACTTGGTAAAGAAAATAAGTAGTCTGGACCAGCTTGGTACACAAAAACTATTTTAAGGAAAAGAATACAAAATGGTAATCAGCTTTAAGAGCTTAATCTGGATTTTGATATGTCCATGATAAGCTCCACCAATCATAAAAAAGTAAGATCAGTGCCCGCAGAACCAAGTCATAGATGTAACAGCTACATGACTAGAAACTTTTTAGCTTAAAATTGACACCTTACCTGATGATTTTGCAGCTGAGCTGGGTCGACGCACCGTGGTTGCCTTTTGACGATTCATCTTGTTTATACTTTGAATACAGAGATAAAGATAAATACTGTTAGAGCTATGATTTGTATAAGGTTTTATTACAATAAAGCTCATTTTGCAACCTTCTTGGAAAAAGGAAAACAGCATAAGTTCAGGTAATTGAGAGGGCAGCAACTGTAAGACCTATCACATCTGACTTTTAGCTGCAAGAGTTACTCTTAAATAAACTAAGTACAGCCAAATAAGGGGATAAGTATAAATTGTTCACATGTATGCCTGCAAAATTAGTTTTAAAATGTTTCAACCTTGTGCTAGTCAATAAATGCATATCAATATAGCATTAGTATTTATTATTTTAGATGCTTGCAGCCTTGTATTTATTGACTGTTGTGTGAATTTCCTTATTTTTTTATAATTTTAAAACTGATATTTTTTTTCTTATAACTTACTGGCCATTGCAGAGTTCCCTACATTGCTATTTTGTACATTCCTAAAATATTGACTGCCTGTACCAGAAGAAATAACAAATGTGTTTTTTTTTGGGGGGGGGGGGTTCTATTTGTGAATTTACTTTAAAGCGGTATTAAACCCAAAAGCAAACATTATACAACAGCTTACCAGTTCTTAGATTTTTTTTTAGCCATTCTTTCCTTTATTTTCCACGGGTGATCTGGCCAGTAAGTCTGCTGTTTTTCAAAAGAACAAGCTGTCCTGCAGATGTAGCAGTTAGAGGGTTGAAGCAAACCATTTACTACTAACAGGGATGCTTACAACGATCAGCTTTTTTAATGAAAAAACCATTATACCAAAAGGAAACAAAACAGTTTGCTCTAACTGCTTATAAAGTGTTAGCTGGAGTTTGGCTTCAATTTGTAAGTATCTAAATCTACTAGTACAGGGTTCTCCAAACTTTCTAAGCAAAGGGCCGGTTTACTGTCCTTCAGGCTTTAGGAGGCCCAGACGGTGGCCAGTGGGAGTAGAAAATGCCCTGGCACCAGTACCCCATCATTGTTTTTAATGAGAGAAATAATGCCACATTGTTTATCAATGAGAAGAATAGCGCTCCATTGATGATGTCAGTAGGGGGAATGCTCCAACATTGGTGTCAGTTGGTGGAATAGTGCCCCAAGGGCCAGATCAAGGGCCACAACCGGCCCCTGGGCCGCAGTTTGAAAACCACGGTACTAGTACATCTAACACTGCATCTATGTCATTCTTTGAAACATTACCAAATATCAAAAAAAAAAGGAATTGACTTATCACGTGCAATATAAAAACAAAAAACAAAAAAAACACACAAACATCGCATGCCACAACTGTTAGTGAAATGACCCCGAACAGGATAGCAAAAACATGGAAGTGAGAGCATTTGGAAATATGAAAGTGAAAAATAGAAATATTTTTTAAAGTAAATTCTGCAATAGCCCCTCATATGTGCTCACTAGAAATATCCTTGACTTTTAATAAATTGGTCTAGATACAGTTTAACAGAACATGGTGCATCTAACTATCACAATAAGAGTTTATTATAACGAAACTGATCATGATTAGCATTGATCCAATTCAATGGCAGCCCGACTGCCAGTGTGAGACCTTTAACACGGGACGGAAAACTACTGATCCCAAAAACTAGATAAGATAATAAAGTGGAGAACAAGTCATTATTACATACTGTACTACACATTAACACATGACTCTTATGATGTATAAAATTCTGTATACTGTACACACACACACACTAACATTGATAAAACTGCTTTCTATACCTGATCCAGAACGTTACATGAGTGTGTCTTAGCTTAACAATGTACTTCAATAAGTAACATTTCAGCATCTTTCCATGACTTTCATCAAGAACACCAAGCTTTAAAAATGATTTATTCATAACAGAAATGTGGATGCTGCCAATGCTGATCTTTGCTTCTGAAAATTTTAACTGCATAGTGCCGACATCTTTTGCTTTGAAACACACTAAAGCACCGACACAGAAAAATGATTAAGGGCCAGTTCACACCACATGCAGTCCAGTGCGTTTTTTTTTCTGCATCAAAACACATGGAAAGTAGGTTATATGGATTTCAATGGCCTAGGTCACACCAGTACTGGCAGTTTTAATACCTTCCAGAAAAAAAAAAGAACATGCTGCATTTTGCCTGCACTGGACTGTATTGGAACGCTGTAAAACACATTAAAAACGCACTGGAATGCACAGGAACGCACTGGAACACAGATGTCCTTATTTAAGGTTAAGAAAGAAAAGAGGGGGAAAAAAATACACTGGACTGCACCAAAAACGCGCATGCAGAGAAGCATCTGGAATGCATCCGGACTGCGTTTCTATGATGTAAACTGGCCCTAAGATATTATTATGACTTCTGATTTCCCTACATGCTTTGTGTCAGTGAGCCGAAGTAATAACAGGCAGGCAAAAAGCATTTTCTGTAGAAGCTCAGCGCAGAAGGCCTCATGCACACCAGAAGCTGGTAACACTGCTGTTTGAGGCGTCATGCGTTTTTTTAAATTTTTTTATTGCCTCTAAATGCCCCTGCATGTTAGCCTATGTGCTCATGCACACACACCAGAGAGAAAGGGGGAGCACAAGAGAAAGAAAGGAAGCACATGAGAGGAAGATGAGCGAGAGCAAGAAATAAAACAAGAGAGAGAAAGAGAAGAAAAGAGAAAAAATTAATACCTTAACTGCCAAGGGTTTCTGGTTCATATTACGGTATTAAGGTCTATTGGGTTGCTGAAGCAGTTTACATTTTTTTAATCTGCCAATAAAAAGCATAAATCAAATAAACATACAAAAGGCTTTTGTTAAAGATTTATAGAAAAATTATTAAAACAATACACAAAAATTATACAAGGTATGTATAAGCGGTTTGGTTCAGATACAACATTAATTAAAAAAAAAATACACAACAACTTAAACCATCGATTTAACAGTTCCAAAAAACAATCAAATTCCCAGCATGTGCCCCTGTCACATTGGTTGTGCTCTCAACCACCACAGTCAAACCATCAAATGCCTTGTGTCATAGCGGTCATTGTGGCAGATGAAGATCAAACAGGCTAAGATGGCAGCTTCCTTGGCTGAAAACGATAGAAGAACTTTGCCCAGGTTGAGTTGATGTCATCGGTCTGCTTCGGACACCCCCAATCAGACTTTAACACAGTGTCTTCATAGTAATTCTTAAAGTGATTGTAAAGTCTTGGGTTTTTTTTATAAAAAAAACATATCATACTTACCTCCTTTGTGCAGTTGGTTTTGCATAGGGCAGCCCGGATCCTCCTCTTCTCGGGTCCCTCTTTGCTGCTTCTGGCCCCTCCCTCCTGAAGAGTGCCCCCACAGTAAGCAGCTTGCTATGGGGGCACCTGAGCTGAGCGTCCATTCAGGTAAGTAGCTGCTGTTCAGCCCTGTCCCCTCTTTCTCCTGATCGACTAAGTGACTTTGATTGACAGCCGCAGGAGCCAATGGCGTCGCTGTTGTGTCTCAGCCAATCAGGAGGGAGAGTCAGAGATGGCCGAGGGACTCATGGACATCGCTGGACAGAGATGGGGCTCAGGTAAGTATTAGGGAGGCTGCTACATACAGAAGGCTTTTTATCTTAATGAATAGAATGTTTTAGGGTAAAAAACCTTTTGCCTTTACAACTCCCTTAACCACTTGCCGCCCGCCCTATTACAAAATGACGGCGGCAAAGTGGTTTGACATTCCTGACCAGACGTCATATGACATGATCAGGATATCGAGCCGCTGCACGCCCCCGGGGGCGCGCATCGCTGCGATCGTTGTTGCGGGGTGTCAGTCTGACACCCTGCAACACCGATCTAGGTAAAGAGTCTCTGACAGAGACTCTTTACCACGTGATCAGCCGTGTCCAATCACGGCTGATTACGATGTAAATAGGAAGAGCCGGTGATCGGCTTTTCCTCACTTGCGTCTGACAGACGCGAGTAGAGGAGAGCCGATCGGCTGCTCTCCTGACAGGGGGGGTCTGTGCTGATTGTTTATCAACACAGCCCCCCCTCGGATCCTACCCAGGACCACCAGGGAAGCCGCCCAGGACCACCAGGGAAACCAGCCACCCAGGACCACCAGGTATGCCCCCTAGACTCCCAGGGAAATACTAATCAGTGCAAAGGCAGCTGCCAATCAATGCCCAGGCAGCTGCCAATCAGTGCCTACTCCAGTGCCACCAGGGATGCCCATCAGTGCCGCGTATAAGTGCCCAGCAGTGCCACCCAGCAGTGCCGCCTATCAATGCCCATTAGTGCTGCATATCAGTGCCACCCATCAGTGCCGCCTACCAGTGCCCATCGTCAGTGCCCGCTCATCGGTGTCGCCGTATCAGTGCCTGTCAGTGCCGTCTTATCAGTGCCCATCAGTGAAAGAGAAAACTTACTTATTTACAATTTTTTTAACAGAAACAAAAGCAAAACTTTATTTTTTTCAAAATTTTCGGTCTTTTTTTATTTGTTTAGCAAAAAATAAAAACGCAGAGGTGATCAAATACCACCAAAAGAAAGCTCTATTTGTGGGAACAAAATGCTAAAAATGTTGTTTGGGTACAGTGTAGCATCAACGCGCAATTGTAATTCAAACTGCGACAGCACTGAAAGCTGAAAATTGGTCTGGGTCTAAGTGCCCGGTATTGAAGTGGTTAAGGTGAGAGGCTGCTTCAGTGTCTGATCTGTGTTGGACATTGGTAGCCATAGTCTATAACTGCACTAACACCCGGATTTTTTTGAACTGTGCCATCTTTGAGACAGCATCTTAGTTTAGGAAGCAGCTGCTTACTCTGGATGATGCCTGAACTACAAGAGAAAATTAGATGAAGTCATTGTTTATGGAATGTTGTGGACTCAATCAGAGGTAACAGCTATCTGTAAGTGGTAAATGTACACGTTATTTAGAATATGCTATACGTACTTGACACAACGGTCTTGATACATCCTCGCCCCCACCCCCTGCTGAGTGCCCCAGAGCAAATATGCTAAAACATTACGTTGAGCGGCCTGAGGCAGCCTTGCGTTTAAGGCCCCAAAAGTGGTTCTAAAGCCAAAAGGCTTTTTGCCTTATTGCATTAAAGGGGTTGTAAACCCTCGTGTTTTTTCATCCTATGCATTAAAGTGAAAAAACACCTGGCAGTGACCGGCCCCCCAGCCCCCCCCCCCCCCCGTTTCACTCACTTGAGCCCTGTATTTCTGTCGGCGGAGACACGCCCTTCCTCTCTCCACGGGTCCAGTCTCTTGAGTGGATAGATTGATAGCAGTGCAGCCATTGGCACCCGCTGCTGTCAATCAAATCCAATGACGTGATAGACTGGGGGGGGGCACAAATGCCGGACTCGGGAGCGCAAGGTAGCCCCCCCCCCCCCCGCTTCTCCTAGGGGGTTATCTGATGTTGAGAGGAGCCGCCGGGGGACCCCAGAAGACGAAGTTCGGGGCCACTCTATGCAAAACGAGCTGCACAGTGGAGTTAAGTATGATATGTTTGTTATTTAAATAAATTTATTAATTAAAAAAAAAAAAAACAGCCTTTACAATCACTTTAAGGTAAAAAAAAAAAAAAAACTCCAATAGTTGATCCCCCCACCACCATTACTAAATAATTACCTGAGAACTGGAAACATGTTATATGAGGCTAATAGAGATCAATGCTATTATCCTAATCAATGTTCCCACTATAGACTGCTGAGGTCCGAGGGCCGCACATCACATACCAAAGGGGCGCACGTGGCCCTTGGGCCGTAATTTGGGCACCAGGGCTATAGACGAAAGCTCAGCTGCGAGCCCACAGGTGTTCCATCGTAGGAAGCAGCTACCTATAGGGGCGCACAGAGACAAGAAGCTGAGAGCGACAGTGGGGGGCCCCAGAAGAGGTGGTTCATTTGCACAGAGCAGGTTAGTGCAACGTGTTTGTTATTTCTAAAAGTTTATATATACCCTTTACAACAGCTTTAATGCTGAGGCTCTGAACTGAAAAATATACAGTGCATCCAGAAAGTATTCACAGCGCTTCACTTTTTCCACATTTTATGATACAGCCTTAATCCAGATTAAATTTTTTATTTTCCTCAAAACTCTACAAACAATTCCCCATAACGGAAAAAAAAAAATCCCATGTACAGAAGTATTCACAGCCTTTGCTCAATACTTTGTTGAAGCACCAATTACAGCCTTAGGTCTTTTAGAGTATGATGCTACAAGCTTCGCACACCTATTTTTGAGCAGTTTCTCCCATTCTTTGCAGGACCTCTCAAGCTCCATCAGGATGATGGGGAGCATCGGTGCACAGCCATTTTCAGATATCTCCAGAGATGTTCAAATCGAGTTCAAGTCTAGACTCTGGCTGGGCCACTCAAGTACATTCACAGTGTTGTCCTGTAGCCACTCCTTTGTTACCTCGGTTGTGTGCTTTGGGTCATTGTCCTATTGGAAGATGAACCTTTGTCCCAGTCTGAGGTCCAGAGCGCATGTCTGTACATTGCTGCATTCATCTTCCCCTCGATCCTGACTAGTCTCCCAGTTCCTGCCGCTGAAAAACATCCCCACAGCATGATGCTGCCACCACCATGCTTTACTGTAGAGATGGTATTGGCCAGGTGATGAGAGGTGCCTGGTTTCCCTCAGACATGACGCTTGCCATTCAGGCCAAAGAGTTCAATCTCTGTTTCATCAGACCAGAGAATTTTGTTTCTCATGGTCTGAGAGACCTTCAGGTGCCTTTTGGCAAACTCCAGGTGGGCTGTCATGTGCCTTTTACTGCATTGTTAACTGTGGGACCTTATATAGACAGGTGTGTGCCTTTCCAAAGCATGTCCAATCAACTGAATTGACCACAGGTGGACTCCAATCAAGTTGTAGAAACATCTCAGTGCTGGTTTACACCGCAGCGTTGTCCAAAATCGGATGCTATTTGCACTGCAGTGCAAATCACATGCGATCTCTGTGCGATGCGATTTCAGCCATATAGATAGTATGGCTGAATTTGCATCACATTCGGATCAAACTTGCAAAGGACACTTTTTTTGGTCCGCAGTAGAATCAGATCGCATGGGTGTTAACACTCACGCGATCCGTTTCCTGTGCGAATTTGCAGATCACACTGCGATATGCGAACTGATTTGGGGAGTGTCTAACTTTTAATTGACACTCCCAGCAGTTCGCATAGGGCAGTGTGAACTGCCGCCGGGAACCCGCAGTGGATTCACAGGGTTCCCGCATCGCAGCAGTGTGAACCGGCACCTAATGATGATCAGTGGAAACAGGATGCACCAAAGCTCAGTTTTGAGCGTCATGGCAAAGGCTGTGAATACTTAAGTACTGTAATATTTTTTACTATTTTCATTTTTAATAAAATATGCAAAGATTTCAAACAAACTTCTTTCACATTGTCATTATGGGGTATTGTTTGTAGAAGTAAATGCCCTTTGAATACTTTTCAGATGCACTGTACAGTTCCTTGAAAAGTTACAACCAAAAACGTAAATGTATTTTATTGGGATTTTATGTGATAGACCAACACAAAGTGGCACATAATTGTAAAGTGGTTCACCCTCCAGCAGGATAACGACCCTAAACAAACAGCCAGAGCTACAATGAAATGGTTTAGATCAAAGCATATTCATGTGTTAGAATGGCCCAAAATCCAGACCTAAATCCAATTGAGAATCTGTGACAATATTTGAAAATTGCTGTTCACGGATGCTCTTCATCCAATCTGACAGAGCTTGAGCTATTTTGTAAAGAAGAATGGGCAAAAATGTCACTCTAGATGTGCAAAGCTGGTAGAGCAGTGGTTCTCAACTTCTGTCCTCAGGACCCACTAACAGGCCAGATTTTAAGTATTACCTTGGGGAGATACAGACTAGAATACTGTAATCACTGTGCAGCAAATGAGATCACCTGTGATGTATTTCAGTTAGGGATGCACCGAAATTTCGGCTGCCAAAACATGAAAAGAGAATTCACGCCGATAATGGAGCCGAAAATGGGGGGAGCCGCCCATCACAGGGGCGTCCTTACTCTGTCCTCCTCGCCCATGCTGCAGGCGGCCCGTGGGGTCTCCGTATAATGTCCCCCTCTCCCCAAACAGTGGCTGCATATGGATCCTCAGCCAATGTGTAAATCAGCTGTGCAGGAGCTCGGTCACGCTGTTTACTCTGAAAGTGAAAGCAAGGGAGAGGTGTCTAACAGTTTGTGCTGTGCTCTCTGCCTCCCCTACAGTGCAGTACCCGGCATGGGGATTGAAGGTACAAGAGCTGCAGTTGCCAATTTTTAAAAAGGCTGTCTATTGATGTTTGTATGCATGTGTGTGTGTATGTGTTTATGTGTGTGTGTTTATTTTGTCACTGGCAGGGAAGGGGTTAACACAAGGGGGCGATCAAGGGGTTAAGTGTGTTCCCTCAGTGTGTTCTAACTGTAGGGGGGATGGGCTGCCAGGGACATGACAGAGATTACTGTTCCCAATTACTGGGAACAGTAGATCTGACATGTCCCTTCAGAACGGGGAATCGCCTTGTTTATAAAGGCAGTTCTCCGTTCTGCCTCTGCAATAGGTGATCGCGGGTTGCCTGCAGACATCGAGTCCGCCTGACCCACGAGCGCGCGCCACCTGTTATCGCGCCTGCGCGATCCGCCGTTCAGCTCGTGGAAGGTGTTGAGGATCAAATCCACAGAAAAAAAAAAAAAGAATGCAGCTAATGTCCTTACTTGTTATATACATAAAAGGGTTAAGTTAAAGAAATAAAGTCTCATTTTTTTTGTTTTAAAATAACAAACATGTCATACTTACCACCTCTGTGCAGTTGTTTTGCACAGAACCAAGATCCTCCTCTTCTCGGGTCCCGCGCTCGTCCCTCCCTCCTGTCGAGTGCCCCCACAGCAAGCAGCTTGCTATAAGGGCAACCGAGCCGCATGAGGAGGGTGCAACATCGCTGGATAGAGATGGGCTCAGGTAAGTATTGGGGGGGGGGGCTGCATCACACAGGTTTTTTAGCTTAATGCATTAAGCTAAAAAACCTTCTGCCTTTACAGCCCCTTTAAGAATAAATACATGAACAGTATTTTTTTTTTTTTTTTTCAAATAACAGTTTTTATTAAACATATAGACATACATATACATTAAGCAATAGTGTTGCTTATAATTAAGTGCAATAGATAAACAGTCAATGCCATAGACATTGAGCTTCTGATGGTAATCGTCAAGGTACATTAGTGGTATAATATCTTCCAAACCATCTGAAGTTTTCAACCAACAAATAACATTATTAAACTGAAAATGTATTAGCAGTTTACAGAGAGAAGGAAAATAAAGTAGGAAAAGAGGAAAGAGGGATGAAGGGGGGAAAGGGAAGTGGGGGGGGGGGGGTCTAGCCGCAGACCTAGGGCGGGTCCTCTCGTTTATGCCATTCCTCCCAGACCATGTCATGGGCCTCCATTCTGTTTTGTATCCTGGCTGTCATCTTCTCCATTAGCTCTATGTCCTTTATTCTGGTATAGAGGTCTGCTCGGGAGGGTGGAATCTGTTTCTTCCAATATAGGGCTACCAGGCATCTCGCTGCTGTGAGAACATGGCCTAATAGTTTCCTAGAGTGTCGGGATATACGTAGCCCAGACACACCAAGAAGAAACAGTTTCGGGACTTTGGGGACCTGGACGCCCAGTAGGCGATTCAGCAATAATTGTGTTTCCGTCCAAAAGGGAATTATCTTGGGACATGTCCAGTAAATATGAAATAAGGTCCCCCTGTCCTTCATACACCGCCAGCATCTATCCGAGCTGGATGGGAAAATGGCGTGGAGGATATCAGGTGTCATATACCAGAAGAATAGGACCTTGTATGCATTCTCTTTGTACAAAGTGCATAATGAGCTTTTAGCCGCCTGGGACCAAATCGTCTTCCAGGTAGCTTCCGAGATCTCCTCCCCTAGAAACTTCTCCCAGCGGATCATGTACGAGTGCTTACCCTGATCTGTAATGTTATAGGAGTTCAGTATCTGATAAATATCAGATATTAGCCCGCGTCTAGTTGAGCCCTCTAATATCAAACCCTCAAAGGGTGATGGGGTCGAAAACTGTAAGTTCGGGGCAATTGATTGAGCGTAGTGCCTAATCTGCAAGTATCCAAAGAACACTTGCTTTGGTAAATCAAATTTTCTCTGTAACTCTGTAAAGGACAGTAATCTGCGCGTGCATGGGTGTACCAAATGGCCAAAGTGGAATAAATTCCTCATCGCCCATGGAAAAGACATCTGATGAGTAAGGCCTACAGGCAGCTTGGGGTTGTAGAGGAACGATGTGAGGAGTGATCTATCTGAGCATAGCTTATAGAGCCGTGCTACTTTACGCCAAAGTGTACTAATGTGGAGCATGGGGCCCAAGAGTTGAGTGGACTCCACCTTCACCTCCGCATTCCACAGCATGCTATTTGGATGGATTGGGGCCATCCAAAGTTTTTCTATTTCTGTCCACTTATTATATGAGCGTTGGGTGAACCAAGAAGCCAGGGTTCGCAGTTGAGTGGCTTGATAGTATTTAGTTAGGTCAGGGAATGATAGACCGCCGTCTGAGCGTGCCGCTGTCATAACTGATTGTGGGATTCTATGTCTTTTGTAATTCCAAACAAATCGTACTAGATCCGCCTGGAGTTTTTTCAGTTCTGATAGGGGTATTGGGATGGGGAGAGTCTGGAATAGATACAGTAACTTTGGTAGGATGACCATCTTAACAGAGGCTATCCTCCCTAGTAGGGAGATATGATGAGCCTTCCATTTCAATAGAAGGTCCCTTATAGTTTTAAAGAGAGGGGGGTAATTGGCTCGGTATAGGGTGGAATAGGAGGGAGTTAGCTGTACTCCCAGATATTTCAATGATGATGACTGCCAATGGTAAGGGAAGTTATGTTGTAGGTGTTGTGTTTCCTGTGTTGGGATATTAATGGGTAGGGCTTCTGATTTAGTTGCATTTATCTTGTATCCTGATAGGGATCTGTATAGGTCAAGTTCAGCGTGTAGATTAGGAAGTGACATTCTGGGTTGGGTCAGGGTGAGGATAATATCATCAGCAAACAAGGCTAGTTTGAATTCCCTGTCCCGCAGCGGTATGCCGTGAATGTTGGGGTTTTTTCGGATGGAAGCCGCCAGAGGCTCGACACACAACGCAAAAAGTAGCGGTGAGAGTGGGCACCCCTGGCGGGTCCCATTCGTGATTGGAAAGGCCCGTGATAGAGCGAAGGGAGTTTTTACTTGGGATGAGGGATTAGTGTACAGATGTCTAATTGCTTGGAGGAATGGGCCCTGAAATCCCATGCAATTCAACGTGGCGAAGAGGAAGGACCAGCCGAGGCGGTCAAAAGCCTTTTCCGCGTCCAAGCCAAGGACTAACGCTTGCTGCTTATTCCTGTTCGCCACGTCTATTAGGTCAATAATTCTTCTCGTGTTATCCCCCGCCTGACGTAGGGGGACGAATCCCACCTGATCCTTGTGTATTAGCGAGGGAAGTATCAGGTTTAGTCGCATTGAAAGGAGTTTAGTAAAAATTTTTAGATCAGAGTTTAGGAGTGCGATTGGCCTGTAGCTGGCGCACACAGAAGGATCCTTGTCAGGCTTAGGAATTAACGTGAGGAACGACCTCTGCATGTCAGTGGGAATGGGGGTTTTCTGAAAGAAGGCGTTGAACATCCTGCACATATATGGTAGTAGAATCGGGAGAAATGTCTTATAATACTCATAAGGAAGGCCATCTGGGCCAGGTGATTTATGAGAGGGCAGAGTTTTGATGGTGGCCGTTAGCTCTTCCTCTGTAATCGGTGCATTAAGTGACATCAGGTCCGTCTTAAGTAATTTGGGGAGTCCACAGTCCTCCAAGTATTGCTTCATTCGATCTTTTATTTCAGGTGGGGCCGGGTCTCTGGGAATTTCAGGGTTATTATATAGTGTTGTGTAAAATTCTCCGAAGGTCTGGGCTATATCTTGGGGGTGTGATATGAGGGCCCCCTTTTTATCTTTAATTTGGTGAGGTGTGGACAGGTGAGAGCGTTCCGAGAGTTTACGTGCTAGGATAGTATGGGCCTTATTCCCCTTGTCATAGTATGTTTGTCTTAATCGAGTAAGTGCTTTCTCTACCTGTCCCAACGCTAAATCTCGAAGGGTGTTTCTGAGGCATATTACTTTTTTGAGAAGGTTTAGGGATGGTGATATTTGCAGTCGGGTTTCTAGAATTTTAAGGTCTCTTTCGGCTTGAATTTTAGATGCCATCGCATTTTTCTTCATGGCCGAAGAAATCGCTATACACCGTCCCCGTAGGACTGCCTTGTGGGCTTCCCAGAGGGTGGTTAAGGAGACTTCGGGGGTGTTATTTTCTTGGAAGTAATTCTGCAGGGTTGTCTCTAGTTCCGATCTGGACGGGATATGTTGTAAGAGGAAGTTATTTAGCTGCCAATTACTAGGTTTACGGGTTGGGGTACCTATTTCTAGTGACATAAGGACTGGGGCATGGTCAGACCACGAGATGGGGAGGATCTGGGCGGTTTTGATGGCGCGCAGGGTATTGTTATTAACGAAGATATAGTCTATGCGGGAATGCATGAGGTGAGGGGCAGAATAGAATGTGAATTGCTTATCCCCTGGGTGTAAGGCTCTCCATGCATCGAATAAGGCATGTCGCCTGGTCAGCTGACGAAACAGCTTGGAATCACGGACGGTCCGAGCCTGGTGGGCTGCAGGGTTAATCACGTGACGGTCTAAACCCACTGAGTGCACCAGGTTAAAGTCTCCGCCAATAATTAAATAATCATTGGGTTGTCTAAAGAGGCGAGCGAGGACTCTAGATAGGAAATGTATTTGATGGGTATTGGGTGCGTAGATATTACAGAAAGTTACCGCCTGTGTTTGCCACTGACCTCTTAAAATTATATAATGTCCCCCCGGATCTATGAGGGAGTCGGTGCATTTAAATGGAGAGCCTTTTTTAAACATAATAGCAACACCCGCACGTTTACGAGGGCTAAAGGCCTGATAAATCTGGGGGTACTGTTTGGATGCGAAGGCGAAAGCATTCCCTCTATTGAAGTGTGTCTCCTGCAGCATAGCTACATCTGCCCCAATCTGCCTGAGTTCCCTCAATGCGAGATGTCTTTTTTTGTTTGAGTTCAAGCCATGGACATTAAACGATAAGATCTTAGCCATGGTCGGTGGTGAGTGCGTGCATCAGATTACTTAGCTTATCCAGTCGTGGACCTTCCAGGGAGTCCAAGGTGTGACGGGAATCAGGCGTGAGAGGAAGCCGAGTGGTTGCTCCAGACCTGCGGCGAGCCATGAGAGGAAAAAAAATTGGGGTGGGGGGGGGGTAGAAGAAGTAGAATAAGTGAAGGGGAGAAAAGAGAAAGAGAAAAATAGTTAGTAGCAAATCATTTAGCAATAAACATTTTGTTGTTGTCTCGGGCAGTGAGAACCGCCCGGGCTCTAAGAAGTTCCAGTAGGTCCCCTCGGCCGGGGCCCCTAACGGGGACTCAGGCCGGGGGGGCATAGCGAACAAGCAAAATCAACTGTGTTCAAGTCCTCAAAACTGAGTGACAATAGGGAACTCTAGTGGGATTAACCTCCAGGGGGGGGTCAGTGACCAAAAGTTCCACCGCTGAATTGTCTCCAGCAAAAAAGGGGGGGGGGGTGCCCTATGTTGCTAAAAAAAAATGACAGGTGGGGAAGGCCTAGGGGGATAGCCTATAATTGTAGTTGTATTGGGAGGGGCAGGAGAGGAGGGAGATATAGTCATCCTTTTTTAGGCTTTGTTTTGGTGGATCCGCTGGGAGAGTCCCGATCCCTGGGACGCTTAGTTGGTGGGACCTTCTGCCACACCACTGGAGGAGGTGTGGGCAAATCTACTAAGTCCCATTCAGGCAGGCGGGGTGGTGGGATTTCCATGGTGTCACAGAAGTTTTCCACGTCTTCTGGAAAGCGTAGCACCGCGGTTTTTCCCTGCCTTCGGGCAGTGAGGCTGAAGGGGAATCCCCAGCGGTAGGTGATGTCGTTTTCTTGGAGCAGGATGAGTAGGGGTTGGAGCAGTCTGCGTTTCTGTAACGTTATCCAGGAAAGGTCTGGAAAAAGTTGGACCTGCGTGTTTTCAAAGAGAATCTTTTTTGTGGTGCGGGCTTTGCGCATGATGTCCTCTTTCAGGGGAAATGAGTGGACCCTGCATATGACATCTCGGGGTCTTGAGGTGGGCCCTTTGGGGCGGAGGGCACGGTGGGCACGGTCCATCTCAATAGGCTTGTTTGGGGGGTCCCCCAGCAGATTGTTAAACAGGAGTTGCAGAGTTTCGTGAAGATCTTCGGGACCCTCTGACTCAGGTAGACCTCGGACACGGATATTGTTTCGACGTCCTCGGTTATCCAAATCTTCGAGGTGACGCTGCATGTTCCGGAGCATTATATGATGGTCGGCCCCCTGTACTTGGGTGCGATGTACTGCCAGCTTGGTCTCCTGAATTTCCTCCTCTGCCATCTCCACCCTGTCGGATAGGTGTTTAAGGTTAGCATGTATCACCTGAATTTCTGCCCGGCATGCTGACTTGACTTCCTCGATAAGGAGTCTGAAGTCCTCCTTAGTGGGAATAGCCTGGAGACAGTCCTGCCATGATGTGGGGTGCTGGGGGTGGTGATCTTGTTCCATGTGGCTTTGTGGGCTATGTGATGGGGATGGTTCCCTTGTGGTTTGGAGAGATGCTGATCTCCTGGGATCCCATTGTTGTAGGTGGGGGACCGTCCTGTCCCCCCATGTGAGTCTCTGTGAGTGAGATGGGAGACTTCCGTCCCTACCCTCCGTAGGGATCAGGGATGGCGAGCTTGTTGCCTGGGCATATGATTTCGCCTGGTTTATTCCTTGCTCTGTGGACCTGGAGGCATTATGGCGGGTCTGTCTTTGTGGCTGGGGGGAGACCGGAGGGGGACCAAAGTATGTTTGGAGAGTGTCACCATTAAAGTTCATCTCTGACAATTGCCCCATGTCCCCTGTGTTCCCCGGACCTGGCAGTGGGGGAAAGTCACTGGGTTGCAGGGATGGTGTGGGGGTCGCTGTTCCTCCCAGGGACAGGGATGGATCAGACATGGTGCGCAGCAGCTGCGGGAAGGCCTGTGAGCACTGCGTGTAGGAGTTAGTGAAGAGGCCTAGTAAGGGGTCCTGTGGCAGGCCGGGATGCTTCCCTTGTGCTGGGAGTGGAGGGGGTGGACTCACCGCAGTTGATCCCCTGCTTCTCCGGTCTCCTGTCTCCCGTTCCAGGTCCGCTGTGCTCTGGAGTAGTGGAGGGGATGCCGAGCTCCGCCGTGGTGGCTGCCTCGTGGATGAGGCAGGGGCCGTCGGCGCCATCTTGTCCCCGCCGTCCTCGGACATAGAGGGATGTTTAAAGTACCCGTGGAGGGTTGTTGTGGAGCCGGACGGCGGTTGGGATGATCCCCTGGGTTTGGAGGATCTGGTTCTCCTGCTGCCTCCCATAAAATGTAGCTGAAAATCCCCCTTTCAGGCCTTAATGCTGCGGGCTGGTGGAGAGCTGAAGGCTCAGGCGTCCATGCAGGGCAACTTCCGGTCCCGCCCAACAGTATTTTTTAAAACTAGAGTTTTGTGTCAATTTAATGTCACTACATGTCAAGATGAAGCATCTCCTTTCCTCCTGGGGTCAAGTTTCAGACACTTATTTCCACCCAATTGTCAAACGCTAGAGCCTCTACCGTCCACTGAGAATCTTGCAATGACAATGTGCAGTACTTGGTGTCAGAAGAGGTGGGGCAACATGGAGAAAGTCGGAGACCTTAGAAGTCCTATACTGCTTGGACCCAGCATCCAGGCCCTCCCCAAGCACAAAATAATTGATATGAAGACAGATTCTTTTGGCACTTTGCCAAAAAGAGTAATCTATACATTCTAGTAGGCATGACAGGTTGACTTAAAACTAAACTGGTGCTTTGTGAAGTGACAGGAGCACCATAAAGTGGGAGTAAACTCCCTTGGTTGATTCTTACCTGTAGGTACAGTAAATATCTCCTAAACATGTGCTGTTTAGAAAATATATATACTTTAGAAGCAGCCGGTGACGTTACCAGCGTATGCGCTCTGAAGGAACGGCATACCTGTGCCGTTCCTTCACAGCCCTTTGCCGTAAACAGTGACTCAGGCGTGCATGCGCGGGAGTGACGTAACCGTGACTCAGTCATTCATACCGCTGAATTCCGCCAGCCTGGAAGGAAGACATGAAGACATCGCTCCTACAGCAGTGACCACTGGGAGAGCGCACCACTGGGGGGCTTAGTTTTCAGGTATGTCTGTCATAATGTGCTAGTATGCGGTGCAGCTCTAGGGATGAGCTTCGAGTTCGAGTTGAACTCATGTTCGACTCGAACATCAGCTATTCGCCAGTTCGCCGAACAATTTGGGGTGTTCGCGGCAAATTCGAATGCCGCGGAAGACCCTTTAAAAGTCCATGGGAGAAATCAAAAGTGCTAATTTTAAAGGCTTATATGCATGGTATTGTCATAAAAAGTGTTTGGGGACCTGGGTCCTGCCCCAGGGGACATGGATCAATGCAAAAAAAAGTTTTAAAAACGGCCGTTTTTTCGGGAGCAGTGATTTTAATAATGCTTAAAGTGAAACAATAAAAGTGTAATATCCCTTTAAATTTTGTAGCTGGGGGGTGTCTATAGTATGCCTGTAAAGGGGCGCATGTTTCCCGTGTTTAGAACAGTCTGACAGCAAAATGACATTTCAAAGGAAAAAAAGTCATTTAAAACTACTCGCGGCTATTAATGCATTGCCCGTCCGACAATACACATAAAAGTTCATTGATAAAAACGGCAGGGGAACCCCAAACCAAAATTAAAAAAAAAAAAAAATGACGTGGGGGCCCCCCTAAATTCCATACCAGACCCTTCAGGTCTGGTATGGATATTAAGGAGAACCCCGGCAAAATTTTTTTAAAAAAAAGGATGTGGGGGGACCCCCTAAATTCCATACCAGGCCCTTCAGGTCTGGTATGGATATTAAGGGGAGCCCCGCGCCAGTGACTAGCTCGCTGTTCAGGGAGCAATGAGGCTGAGAACCGAGCAATTAAACACTGATCGCTCGGTTCTCAGCCTTAAAGCCAGCGGGGGACAGATCAAGGGGGTGAATAAGGTCCAGGAGGGCTGTTTGTTCGATATGAAACCAAAATCAAGAACACAGGGACATGACCTCAAACTTAGTAGACAAAAATCCTTGCACCAGCCCAGCATACTTCGCTTTTAAACTGCCTGTGGCCCAATTTTTTATTTGTTGTTGTGGTTTACTACCGCTAAACTCAAGGCATGATCCACATTGCGTAGTTACATTAATCCAGCTTGACCTAATGTAAACATGATTATCTCATACCATTGGGGCTGCCGGAGAAGCAAACGGTCATTGTAGTTATCTTGCGAGTTCTGCGCCAAATTCCTCCTCCTCTGCAAACTAACTGCAAGGGGTTGCACGCTCAGTACTACCAATGCTTACAGAAAGTTTTGCTTCTTTCTTTCTATTCTTTTTTTTTTTTTTAATATGGGCCGAGGAGGGGTTAGCGACGTCATGATCTCCACCCTGTCCAATCAAATAATACCTTGCAATTAGGCCCGGTTCACACTGGTGCGATGCGAAAACCCTGCGAATCCACTGCGGGTTCCCGCATCGCACCGACTCGCTTGGCAGTTGACACTGCCATATGCGAACTGCTGGGGAGTGTCAATACATTGTTAACGACACCCCCAGTTCAGCTTGCATATCACACTGCGAACTGACAGTTCGGACATGAATCAGATCGCACAGGTGTGAACAGCCATGCGATCCGATTCTGGTAAGAACAAAAAAAAGGGTCCTGTGCGTGACTGGACCGAATGCGGTGCGATATCAGCCATACTATCTGTATGGCTGAAATTGCATCGCACAGACATCGCATGGGATGTGAACAGCAGTGCGCTGCGAATCACATGCGATGTCTGGCATCGCACCAGTGTGAACCGGGCCTAAACGACAAAAATTAAGGGCTTTTTCACACTGCCTGTACACAAAACTGGAGAGGTTTAGTGAGCGAACACCTGTAGGTTTTGGCTGCAGTAAGCTGGCGGTAAAGGATTTCATTATGTGCATTTCAGCACACCACACAGTTCTCACCCCTTTTTTGTGTCAACTTTATTTTAAGTGCACAAAGTGGCACTTCATTCATGTCCCCACACAGCAGCGTGGTGGCATGCAGTGCCTTCCTGTGCACTGCGATAAAATGTAATATATCTACATTCTATTGTAGCTCATTGCACCATACCTCCGGGCTGCATTGCAGTTCAAACGCACTACACAGAAAACAATTGTTTTCTATGTGCCTAGAGATGATTGGTGCTCTCCCAGTGCAGAAAACCCCCAGCTGCTGTACCTGTGAACAGGCCCTAAAAGGCATTCTGTGAATGGCAGAAGAGCCAAGTCAGCGACTCCCTGTGGTGGTCAATGTGCAGCGGGTCGTGTCAACGACTTGGAACTTATACAATCCCTTGTTTCTCCCCACACCAAACACTAGCTCTGGGTGCCCAAATAGCCATTAACCAAGCACCAGCACTGCCACATGTGATGAAGGGAAGTCACATGATGGCCAAACCAAGAAGTATTGAGTATATTTCTATGCTTCCAGAGCCCAAACAGAGCAGTGTGCAAGAGGAAAGGTGTGCATGGCTGTTGGTGGGGCCACCATTAAAGTACGAGATAAAAAACAAAAACCTCACAAGGGCACGATTGGCTTCACCCGAACTTAATTTCTCCAGAAAAGAGAGAGCTTAGAGATAGCAAGTAAACAGTCATTGGCTGAATGGATTTTAGCCGGTTTTTGCAACAGAATACATAAAGAAGAGTTGGTGAAGCAGTGAGAAGCAGATTTTCTTGTGGCTCTTTACAGTACATTGACTAAATGAGTACAGATACCCTGTTTGCTATCTAGAAAGGATACAGATTTATGTGTGAGGATCGCCTATAGCAAGTAATGGGTTGTGTACTGAAGTTTTGTCTTGCACAATATATAAAAGTGAGATTTGTTGATTTTACATATTGTTTGAGCTCATCACCTGTGGATTTTGTAATCATTTATTCACTATTGCAATAGTGTTTAGTTTTAATTTGAGTACATTTTTATTTTTTATAATTCAAAGGAATCACACTAGTTTTGACTTAAAAGAGAAGCATGTCTTTTTTTAGATTCATACTTACCTAGGAGGGTGCAGCATTAGTTCAATGCTGCATCTGTCCCCCGCCGGCTCTAAGACTGAGAACCAAGCGATCGAAGAGCACTGATCACTCGGTTCGTAGAACTCCATGTGCAGAGAGCTGGTGACTGCCAGTCACTGGCTCTCTGCTCTGCCCCCTCACGCTCACTGGAGCACTGGGCTGTGAAGGGGGCGGCTCACTGAGAGCCTGAGCTAGGTGCCGGTTCAGGCATGTGGGCCGATCCTGACTTTGTCGCGATCTTGCCCCAGCCTGGACTGGCTCTAGGAATTCAGCCTGCTGTCTGCTGAAAACGGGTCACAGGAGTGTATAATGAACTGCACTCCTGTGATCCACAGGAGAAGTACAGCCAAACAAGCTTTGGTTGTACTAATCCTTGAAGTTTTTCTGAGTCCTGTATTTGGATGATTAGTGTGCTGCTTTTTCTGTTTGACATTCAGTACAGAATTCTCCCTCTGGTTTTAGGAATAAAATATACCTGTTGCTTTGCCCTGAGCAGTGAGCACTGAACGATTTTAAAGCAAATCTACTGTTATTTTTATTCTTCTAAATCTGCCCCTGCAAAAGAAGATACTCTCTGGCCAGTCATAGAGCCAGAGTCCGCGGCCCTGGAAGGAAGAGGGGCGAAGATGGACGCGGCCCGCACAGGAGACAGCGCAGGCTTCATTTGCAGGTAAGTGTCATATAATGGGCTAGTATGCAATGCATACTAGCCCATTATGCTTTCAATTTGCAGGCCTTACGAGGAGCAAAAGAGGAAGTAAAACCCATCAGAGTTTACTTCCTCTTTAAGTTTCTGCAATAAACATATCCAATATTTTTTTTTTTTTATTATAATTTCTTCAACAATTTAGGCCAATATGTATTCTGCTACATATTTTTGGTAAAAGAAAAAATCCCAATAAGCGTATATTGATTGGTTTGTGCAAAAAATATAGTGTCTACAAACTGAGATATTTTTTTTTTTTTTTACTAGTAATGGCAGAGACTTACAGCAGGACTGTGATAGTGCGGCAGACAAATCGGACACTAAGTGACACTTTTTGGGGACCAGTGACCATTTGGGGACCACAGTGATCATGCTAAAAATATGCACGGTCACTGTACTAATGACACTGGCAGGGAAGTAGTTAACATCAGGGGCGATCAAAGGGTTAAACGTGTGCCTGACGTGCTTTACTACTGTGGGGAGGGGGGGAGCTTGTACTAGGAGAAGGCATGGATCGGTGCCTCTGCTTAGCAGAGACACAGGATCCATGTCTTCTGTAGTGACAGAATGGTGATCTGCCTTGTTTACCAAACCGCCGTTCTGCCTGTCTACCAAAGCATCAGCGGGTGCCGGTGGACATTGAGTCCTCCATATCCACCAATCAGCTCCTGTTGTGTCTAATCACAGTGGGAGCTGGCTAGAGCTGCATGATTCTGATTAAAATCAGAATCATGATTTTTTTGCTTAGAAGATAGATCACGATTCTCGCAGCGTTTTCGGTTTTTTTTTTTTTTTTTTTATTCATTAAAGTGTATTTTTCCCAAAAAAATTGCATTTGAAAGACCGCTGGGCAAATACAGTGTGACATAAAATATTGCAGCAATTGCAATTTTATTCCCTAGGGTCTCTGCTAAAATATATATAATGTTTGGGGGTTCCAAGTAATTTTCTAGCAAAAAATATTGATTTTAACTTAAAAAAGAAGTGTCAGAAAAAGATTTAGACTTTAAGTGGTTAAACTTCCTGCATTTACACCTTGTTGAAAACTTGGCAGACTGCCTGATTTTTTCGTTACAAACAGAAGTGTATCCCTTTGATCTAAGAAGGAAGAGTTAATTAATATGTTTCATATTACAAACTTGGCAGACTGCTCGGATGTTTTCTTTGGACAGCTGAGTGAGCAGATAAATCTCTCCACTTGTTATATGAAAGAACCGGCAAACTCTGCAACAGAGATCGCCAGGGGGGTTGAATCGAGATTGCGATTTTTTTAACGATTAATTGTGCAGCTCTAGAGCTGTTAGCCTGCGACAAAACATGGAAAGTGCAAACATGGACATGGAAGTGCAGAATCACATACTAAATATGTGATCCTGCGCAAGAGAGCCACCTTGCTGCCGTTTATCCGTTTATGCCGTTTTACAGTATGTGGTTGGCAGCAGTTGAAATTGAGTAATACACTATCTCACCCCACTCTGCACATAGTCAGTTGCTCTCCATTTTAAGGCACTGCCAAGTTTGTAGAGGCCAATCTGCTCACAGCCTTAACCACTTGCCACCCAGGGCAATTCCGACATTCTCTCCTACATGTAAAAATCTGAATTTTTTTGCTAGAAAACTACATAGAACCCCCAAACATTATATATGTTTTTTTTAGCGAAGACCCTGGAGAATACACTGTATTTGCACAGAAATTTTTCGAACGCTTTTTTTTTTTTTTTTAAACAGTTTTGTGCTTTAAAAAAAAAAAAAAAAAACACTAAAGTTAGCCTAATTTATTTGCATAATGTGAAAGATGAAGTTATGCTGAGTAAATAGATACCCAACATGTCACCCTTCAAAACTGCACATGCTCGTGGAATGGCGCCAAACTTCGGTACATAATAAAAATCCCCATAGGCGACTCTTTAAAAAATTTTACTGGTTACATGTTTTGAGGTCTAGGGCTAGAATTTTTGCTCTCGTTCTAACGTTCACGGCGATACCTCACATGGTTTGGTGTGGTTTGAACGCCATTTTCATATGTGGGCAGGACTTACATATGTCTTCGCTTCTGCGTGCGAGTACATGGGTACAGGGGCGCTTTAATTTTCTTAACATTGTTAATTTTACTTTTTTTTTTTTTTTTTAGTTTAACACTTTTGAAAAAAAAAACAATTTTTTTTGATCACTTTTATTCCTATTACAAGGAATGTAAACATCCCCTTTAATAGGAATATGGCATGATTGGTCATCTTTAGAGTGAGATATGAGGTCAATAAGAGCCCACATCTCACCTCTAGGCTGGGAAGCCTGAAATAAAAGAAAAAAAAAAACGATCTCGGCTTCCCAGCCGAGGCAGTGCCGTTTGTTTGAATGCAGAGGCTGGGCGTGACGTCATAACATCTCACCCGGCCTCCAAATGATCATAGAGACTGCAGCGACCATCTGGCCTGCCGGAAATCTCTATGGTAAACATCCAGGTCAGCGGATCCTGTCTCCGACTCACCGATGGAAGTGGTGAGTCAGTAGAAGCACCTGAAGGCAGCGGGAGGACGTCCCCTCTCACCGCCCGTAAGAACGATCAAGCGGTGGAACAGCCGCTATGACCATTCTTATGATGTAGGGAATTGCCGGCTGAAAAAGCCGATATCTGAATGATGCCTGTAGCTGCAGGCATCAGACAGCCCAAAGTCAAGGACCTCATATGATGGCCGGCGGGAAGTGGTATGGTAAAGTGTCCTTGCTAAAGAACATTATTTTTATCAAGTTGTTATGGGTAAATTTTGGCTTTAAAGTGTAAGTTCGCCTTTACAGAAAAATCTTTAAGGTGAACCCCCTCATCAGACACCCCCCTGCACCACAGTGATATCCCATTCTAAGCCCTGCTATCACTACCTCACCGGAGCGGAGCTTAAAAATACCCTCGGCATTCTCTCAACTTTTTCCCTGCTGACAGGACGGGCTACGCAGGATCTGATTGGTCGGCCATCCATGCGACAGCGCCAACCAATTAGAATGCTCTGCAACGTCCCTCCTAACTGGGTACGTTTTGGACATTAAGCCGAGGGGATTTCTAAGCCCCGGTCTGGTGAGGCCTCTATGGAAGGGCTCAGAACGGGAGATAGCTGCGCTGCAGGTTGAGGAAACGGAGGGGGAGGGGGTCCTATGTAAGTTCACCTTACGGATTTTTCTGTGAAGGTGAACTTACCCTTTAAAGAATTTGTAAACCCAACACTTCATATTCCTGATATGAGCCTGCTGTACCATGTACCTGTATGAGAAAGTATCCTATTCTCTTTGTATTGCTTCCTTTGTGTGAAATCCCTGGTGTTACTGACAGTCCCCTCCGCTTTCCCATTAAAATTTACCACACTAGACATGGGAGCACAGCATGGTCAGTTCTCTAGCTGTGCTGAGAACTCAGCCTGCTCTCCTCCAAGGATCAGGCTTGTTCTGACACGCACCCCCTACACAGCCATTTACTGGGAAGACCAGTGTGCTGCTATTTCTCCTCCCTTCCTCTTATGCCGCTGAGAACAGAGGGAATGTGATCACTTACTTAGAAAAAAAAAAAAGGTCAGGGACTTTTCTCCCAGCTGGAAACACTAGTACAGCAACCCTTTCAAATTAAATGGGTCGCTGTGCCGGAGGAAGCGCGGCACGCACTGACCAAATCAGTGTGAGCACTATTTCTATTCTAAACTGAATGGGTGATCGTTTACATATACTTAAAAGAATTAAAAAACAGGGTTTGATAGGACTTTAATCCTGCTTCGGTTACCACAGAAGATGAACAGTGCCAGACAATAGAGCTCACACATATAGTGGTCAGTGCGTGCCACGTTTCCTCCGGCACAGCGGCCCATTTAATTTGAAAGGGTTGCTGTACTAGTGTTTCTAGCTGGGAGAAAAGTCCCTAACCCCCTTTTTTTTTTTAATGTGGCCACGCCAAACTGCATGATGCTTTTGCAACATAGCGTATAATACGATTTCCCATGTGTTGGGTTGCATTAGGATTCAATAGCACCCCTGAGCGTCTGCAAAAGAGCTGTGTGTTCTGGCAGTGGGTGTGAGGACACGTGTGATTTCCATGCATTCTGGCACCCGCAACAGTGTGAACCTAGCCCCATACACATGGGAAGAATGTCGGGAGACGTTTGTCGGTATAAAAAAATAACGGCGGACACTCTGCTTGTGTGTATGTCGGTGTGTCTGATAGAAGCCGTTTGGCTGGTGTCTGTCGGAAGAGCATGCTGGAAAACCAGCAGCCAACCGGCTTCGGATCAGCACTCTCAGCCAATGGCAGAAAGCGCTGATTGGAGTGTTCTGGCGGGGGGCATCCCTCTGCTCAGCGGGGGAGATCACCAAACTAACCGGTGCGCTCAATTTTTTTTTCGTGCAACCCACGGAGTGGCACCAAAAAACAAACGAGAGACTGTAGTGTTCACCCGGCGTAGTCGGAACGCGTATTGTTGCGCCCATTTTTCACGCAATGCGAACAGGGCACCCCCATTCACGTAAAAAGACACGCTGACACTTGCAGTCCTCCTCAGGTGACGTAGCTCTGGCTCAGCCTATTGTACTAGGAGACCTCCACACAATGCTGAGGCCTGCTCTGTCCCAGCCCCCAGCATTGGCCTCACACACACCGGCTTCCATGACAATCAGCGTGCCCACACCTCCCTCCCCCCACCTCGCTGTACAGCGCTTACCTGCAATGCCACAAGGGCCGTACTGCGGGGTACAGAGACGGGAGGTGTCAGGGGCGCACCTGGGGGGCTTCTCACCACAACCACTTTTCCCGAGTGCACCCCACTTCCGGGAACTGTGCGTCACAGAGGACGTCGCATGCACGTTAAAAAAAACTCCGCCTCCTGTGCGTTCCACTCAGTCACAGGGCTTCCCTGACGTGCCGTGGCGGGAAAGCGGCGTAGTTTGGTTTGTGGGGTTCGCTGTGGCGTGCCGACGCTCCAGGTCGCTTGTGTGCAGCTAGTAGAGAATGCTGGGACTTGTGGTTCCACAGCAGCTGGAGAGACACCGGGTGACGTTTAGTGCCCGGGCCGGGACAGTCAGCGTGGTGACTGGAACGTGTGTTGTAGAATGATATCTGTGAACAATAGACACTCTAGTTGAACAAGTCATGTCTGGTGGCTGACACAAGAGAGTTTTAAGCCTCATGTACACTGCTATTTTGTTTTTTTCAAACGTGGCAAAACGGACGTGTTAAATGCGGGTTACTATCTGTCAAGTTAAAGAGGGAGTCCACCTACAGAAAAAAATATTAAAAGCCAGCAGCTACAAATACTGCAGCTACTGACTTTTAATAAATAGACAATTACCTGTACTGGAGTCCAGCAATGTCGGAAGCCGATCAATCTCTCGGCTGCTGCCGCTGCCATTCTCTGTGAGAGCCCTTTCACACTGCGGCGGGGGGTGGCATCGGCGGTAAAACGCCGCTATTATTAGCAGCGTTTTACCGCCGATGCCACCCCCCGCCCCTATTATTAGCAGCGTTTTACCGTCGGTATTCGGTCGCTAGCGGGGCGGTTTTACCCCCCGCTAGCGGCCGAGAAAGGGTTAAATACCACCGCAAAGCGCCTCTGCAGAGGAGCTTTGCCGGCGGTATAGCCGCGCCGTCCCATTGATTTCAATTGGCAGGAGCGGTATACACACCGCTCCGAAGATGCTGCTAGCAGGACTGTTTTTACCGTCCTGCCAGCGCATCGCTCCAGTGTGAAAGCCCTTGGGGCTTTCACACTGGAATTAAGGCAGCGGCACTTTCGGATCGGTTTGCAGGCGCTATTATTAGCACAATAGCGCCTGCAAACCGCCCCAGTGTGAAAGGGCTCTGAGGGAATCAGGAAGTGAAGCACTGGGGCTTCACTTCCCGGTTCCCTACTGCGCGAGTTGCGCTGCGCGTCCTAAGTGGTCCCCCCTATCTCCTGGGACCGGATTAGAACGCTTGTTAGGTTTATTGCTGTTTGTGTTCTTGTTGGGGAGATTCACCCTCTATATGCTCTCTATATGCTCTGTTTACCATTATAATTGAAAATACAATCACTAATTTTGTGTTGTCCCCAGAAAAGTAGAAGAAGGGAAATCTTCCAATGAGAACACTAGTTCTGGTGACCTGGGAGTCCCCAAGGAATTCCTTTTAATTTGCAGGGATTTCTTCTCACTTCCTGTTTGGCTATGGGAAAGGAAGTGATGGGAAATCTCCACAATGGGACACATGAAAAACAAAGTTTTGCCTATAGTTCTACTTTGATGTGGCTGGCGTATTTGTATTGAAGTCACTAGGGGGCGTTTTTGCATAAAGGTCAAAGGGACGCGATTTTGCATTGAAGTCTACAAGGTGCGATTTTGCATCAAAGTTACTGGGGGGCGTTTTTGCATTGAAGTCTATAAAGGGAATTAAATTAAATCTGAAGTGCTATGTAGCAGCTGCTGTAGCAAACACACAAGTAAGTATAGTGTTAAAGCAGAGTTCAACCCAAAAGTGGAACTTCCGCTTTAAGTACTTTTGACCCCCTGACATGCCACATTTGCCTCCCTCCCTGCAATCTTCTGGGACACGTAACAGGTGCCAGAAGATTGCCCGGCCATTCATAACACGCAGCACACTTGCAATGCCAGTGCCGCAGAGAGGAGGGGGAGAGAGCGAGGCTTTGGGCGGCCGCTTCTCTGGACTGTGGGACAGGTGAGTGTCTGTTTATTAAAAGTCAGCAGCTACACTTTTTGCAGCTGCTGACTTTTAAATGGGTGGAACTCCGCTTTAAGTGAATGTTTTGCATCAGTTTAGCTGTTTTAGTTCACATGAATTGTGTGTAAATTTAATCCTTATTCACCTATATTATTCATATGCACCGTTCACTTTAAGACTATTTTTTTTGTTAGACCAGGGTAGCTAGCACTGTTTCTTCACATGGAGTCACCCCGGTGGATAACAGAACAATTGGAGTCACCCCGGGGAAATTTATTTTGCATTGAAGTCTGTGAGGCATGACTTTGCATTGAAGTCTATGGGACGCCACTTTGCATTGAAGTCTATGGGACGCCACTTTGCATTGAAGTCTATGGGACGCCACTTTGCATAGAAGTCTATGGGACGCCACTTTGCATTTGAAGTCACTAGGGGCGTATTTGCATTGAAGTCTATGGGACGTGTTACATTGGGTCTCTTTTTCCTTCATCACAATGTGGAAGAAAAATCAGGATGGACACAAATCTCACATATCTTCCCCTGACTAGTCCGTTAGGATCGATGGCACAACCATTAGCTTACTCCATGTAATGTTTGGTGCTATACTTTTTTCTTTGGATTCAAATGGACACTGCATGCGTTTTTGGCCTGCAGGCACGCTCTGCAGTTTTATTCATCAATGTTGCAGCATGGTTTTTAATTTTGGTTTAGTGTAGTGAGACAGACTGTGTTATTTAGATACATTGTTTATCTTACATATATTTGGAATTTTTTGTATATGTAAATACCCCCCCCCCCCCCACCCTTAATAAAGCCTTTTTGCATTTTTGTACCATAAGCCGTAGTTGACCATTCCCCCTTTTTTGCTTTCTGGGGACTCTCTTGTCTCCTCTTTCTGTTGTTGATATAGTGCCATTGCTTTTAGGGCAGGTATCCCGTCACATATTGACGAATCGGCTGGTACTCTATTTGCTGTTTGCAACTTTGGTGAGTGTGGATTCAAGGACCTTTTACCCCCCATTTTTTGCACAACCATTAACCTTTCCCCACTTGCAAAGGTCCTAGCTGTAATCCTGGACTCTGAACTCTCCTTTCAGCCCCACATCCAATCACTGTCCAAAGCTTGGCGCCTCAACCTCGGCATCATCTCACAATTAACACCTCTTCCTAACCAATGACACCACAAAGATTGTAATTCACTTGCTTGTTATCTCTCGACTCAACTATTGCAACTCCCTCCTCATAGACTTACCTCTGTGCAGGCTATCCCCCATTGAGTCTAATCATGAATGCTGCTGCCAGACTCATCCACCATCCATTACCAACCATTCAGTGTCTGCTACCCCTTTCTGCCATTTCCTGCACTGGCTTCCCATTGCCCAACAACTTAAATTAAAAACACTAAGGCCTAATGCAAACTGTACGTTAAAATAATGTTATAAAAACGCCAGTAGCTTTGCAGTGAGTTTTTCAACATTTTTGCAATAGCGTTTATTAGCGGTTTTTAGCATTCTTCCGCGTTACCTTTTTTTTTTTTTTTTGGATCAAAAACGTTAAACACTGGTGAGCGATGTGTTTGAGCGTTTATCAGCGTTAGAGCGTTTTTACGTCTCGTGAAAAACGTCTCTCAGAACCCACTAGTTTTGTTTTTGTTTTTACTGCTCAAAAACACCACTGCCCAAAACTGCTGATAACAGCATATGTGTGCATGGACACATAGAATAACATGATGGAGAGTTTAATGACTGTAGAAAAAAACGTCTACAGCCAAAAACAGCTGTTGTAAAAACATAAAAACATCAAAAACATCAAAAAACATCCAGTGTGCATGAGGCCTAACAGCTACAAAGACATCCACAACTCTACCCCCAGCTACATCAGTAACTTAATCTCAAAATACCAACCAAATCATTCTCTTCATTCCTCCCAAGACCTCCTGCTTTCTAGCTCCCTTGTCTCCTCCTCCCATGCTTGCCTCCTGGATTTTTTCAAGCCTCTTCCATCCTGTGTGTAGCAAGGTCTCTGGCCTTGTCCAGTCTAATGAGAACTTTCTGGGTCAAAACTAGCTGACATTCTTCAATATGTGGTGGGTTGTGAGGCATAGTGGTTGCAAAGATGGTGAATCTCATTGGGCGCCAGACACTTCTTGGATGTAAAATAGTTTTTTTTTTTGGCAGTCCTTTTGTATTTTTAGGGGAAAGAGGGTTAGGGCCAGGACACCCTTAGATAGTTGCAAATAGGGATTAGCTCTATGTTCGGGTTGGGCATAAGTTCGACTCGAACATTGGCTGTTCGCCCGTTTGTCGAAAAACGAACAATATGGGCCGTTCACGTCAAATTCGAGCAGCGCATAATGGCCCATAATGCACTGCGGGAGCGCAGTGCATTGCTGTCTGATGATTGGCCAAGCATGCACTATGATCCGCACGCTTTGGCCAATCACAGCGCCGTCAGCAAAGAGAGCCATAATTGGCCAAAGACAGGGTGCCTTTGGCCAATTATGACTCAGGGGGTTAAGTCCACAGCCCACACTATATAAGGCTACCTGCACGTCGGCCCTGTGTAGTGTGTTGCTGGCGTTGACCGAGAGCGCGTCATTTCATTTAGATTGAACAGGCAGGCGATTCAGTTAGCTGCAGTGTATTTATTTTATGTGTATGTGTATATATATATATATATATATATATATATATATCCATCCATCCAGGCTTGTGTGTGTGTGTGTATGTGTGTATATGTATGTGTGTGTGTGTATGTATATATATATATATATATATATATATATATATATATATATATATATATATATATATATATATATATATATATATTAATATTAGTGGGGATGGAAATTTGAGCATATCTCTGGAGAGATTTAAAAATGGCTGTCCACTAACGTTTACCATCCAACCTGACAGAACTGGAGAGGATCTGCAAGGAGGAATGGCAGAGGATCCCCAAATCCAGGTGTGAAAAACTTGTTGCATCTTTCCCAAAAAAGACTCATGGCTGTATTAGATCAAAAGGGTGCTTCTACTAAATACTGAGCAAAGGGTTTGAATAGGACCATGTGATATTTCATTTTTTTTTTTAATAAATCTGCAAAAATGTCAACAATTCTGTGTTTTTCTGTCAATATGGGGTGCTGTGTGTACCTAATGAGGAAAAAAAAAAGAACTTAAATGATTTTAGCAAATGGCTGCAATATAACAGAGTGATAAAATTCAAGGAGGGTCTGAATACTTTCCGTCCCCACTGTGTGTGTGTGTGTGTGTGTGTGTATATATTACAGTCAGTCTCGTGTGTGTATGTATGTGTGTGTGTGTGTGTGTGTGTGTATATGTATATATATATATATATATATATCTATATATATATATATATATATATATATATATATCTATATCCACTGTATCCAGTTTAGCTATATCTCACTGCAGTCCGTTCCTGGTGTACTCTTTCTATTATACTTCAGGCAGGCAGGTGATTCAGTGAGCTGCAGTGCATAAAATATATATACAGTCTCCTACATATATATATATATATTCACTGCATTCTAGTCTAGCCAAGCCTATACCTGACTGCAGGCCATTCCTGGTGTACTTTTTCTATTAAACTTCAGGCGGTGTTTTGCTAATATAATTTTACAGCATGTCTGGAAGGCCACCAAGGAGAGGCAGACGCTCACAAGCCACTAAAAGAGGGCAAGCAGGCTCTGTGTCTACAGCCAACAGTGCTGGTCGTGGACACGGTGCATCCTCAGCATGTGGCCGTGGGGCACGCTTGTGTTTTGGGTTTTTTTCGGCAGCTGCCGGTGTTGATCCACAACATGCAGAAGAGTTGGTAGAGTGGATAACTAAGCTGTCCTCATCCTCTGTCACCCAGGTTCAGAGTAGTTTGCCTGCCAATGCAGCTGCCAAAGCGGCCTATTCTATTGGCTCAATGTCATCAGTCACTCCTTCCCTAGCCCCACCATCATGCACAGAGGAGTCCCCCGAACTGTTCGACCACAGTGTCGGGTACATGCTGCAGGAGGATGCGCAGCATTTTGAAGGCCCTGATGATGGTACCCAGGTTGAGAAAGGTAGTAACGTGAGCCCAGAGAGAGGGGGTGCCCAAGGACAAGAAACTGGCAGTCATGTTCCCCCATCTGCAGCATACTGCCAGGTTTGCTCCAGTGATGAGGAGGGAGGGAATGATGAGGTCACTGACTCTACATGGGTGCCTAATGGAAGAGAGGAGGCGGCACATCTCCAATGAGGCAGGATGCCCTCCAGGAGCCAGCTTAAGGGCAGCCACCCGACTGCATCACACCGCAGAGCTCCACATGTGCAAGGCGCTATTGACTCCCCGCGTATTTTGAAAAGTTCTTTGGTGTGGGCCTTTTTTGATACGTGTGCAGCAGATCGCACCGTTGCTGTTTGCAACATATGTCTGAAGCGTATCGGGTGTGGCCAAAACACCAGCCGCTTGGGCACCACATGCTTGACCAGACATATGTCGACCTCCCATGCAGTCCGTTGGCAACAGTACTTAAAAGACCCACACCAAAGAAAAAGGCGGGCCTTTCCTTGCTCCTCATCAGCTGGGATCTCCAACCCCACTATACCTTCAGTCCTCTCAGAAACCTGCACTGAGAGGAACGAAGGTGTAGAATTAGGTGTGCCAAGTACTTGCGGGCAATCTGCTTTCACTACACCAACATCCGATTGTAGCAGGCAAATTTCCCTACCCCAGTTGCTAAACCGTCGACAGAAATTCGGTCCCAGCCACCCACATGCTCAGCGGCTGAATTCTAGCTTGGCTAAATTGCTAGCACTCCAACTGCTGCCTTTTCAGCTGGTAGACTCTGCCCCTTTCATGAATTTGTGGAATGTGCGGTACCTCAGTGGCAGGTTCCCAAACGCCATTTCTTTTCACGGAAGGCCATTCTGGCATGTGGAAGGCAATGTCTTGGCCTCGTTGGACAGGGCGGTCAGCGGTAAGGTGCATATTACCGCTGACTCATGATCCAGCAGGCATGGACAGGGACGTTACCTTCCTTTCACGGCGCACTGGGTAACTGCTGGCAGCTGGGAAGGATGCAGGACAGGGTGCAGTATTGTTGGAGCTTGTTCCGCCACCACGCCTCCATATTACTAGTAGTGGTGATTCTGCCACACCTCTCTCCTCCACCCCCTCCTCTTCTTCCTCTATGGCCTCTTCCTCTGCAGATTTCTCCTCTGAACCAGCGGTGCTCTGTAGGCTTTCAAGGGGCTACGCAAGCACTCAGGCAAAAAGATGCCATGCGGTGCTTTAGTTGGTCTGCTTAGGGGACAGGAGCCACACTGGGGCAGAGATTCTGTCAGCTCTGCTGGGGCAGACTCAGAGGTGGTTGACGCCACACCAGCTTCAGCCAGGAATGGTGGTTTGCGACAATGGCACCAACCTCCTCTCCGCCCTGCGACAGGGACACTTGACCCATGTTCCCTATTTGGCTCACTTCCTTAATCTGGTGGTGCAGCAGTTCTTTTGCAGGTACCCGGACTTACAGGATGTCCTGAGGCAGGCCAGGAAAGTCTGTGGGCTTTTCCGCCGGTCATATAATGCCAGTGCTTGGCTGGCTGACCTTCAAAAGGAATGCAACCTGCCCAAGAACTGCCTCAGTTGTGACATGCCCACCAGGTGGAACTCCACGTTGGCAATGCTTCAGCGGCTGCACACGCAGCAGAGGGCCATCAATGAGTACCTGTGTGAGTATGGCACCAGGACAGGGTCGGGGGAGCTTGACTTTTTTTTTTGCCACGCCAGTGGCTACTGATTAAGGATGCATGCACTGTCCTGTCACCATTTGAGGAGGCCACGAGGACGGTGAGCAGTGACAGTGCATGCATCAGTGATACTGTCCCTCTTGTCTTCCTGTTGGAGCACACGCTTCATGGAATAATGGACAGGGCACTTGAGGCAGAACAGAGGGAGAAAGAGGAGGACTTCCTTACTTCTCAAGGCCCCCTTTATCCAGACAGTATTCCTGCGGGCCTGACAATCACACAGGAAGAGGAGGATTGTGTCAGCATGGAGGTGGAGCCTAGCACTCTGCACCAGCAGCAGTCTTCAAGGGATCGTTTTCAGTCCCCAGAAACCCATTGACTTGTACGTGGCTGGGAGGAGGTGGCTGTGGATCATGTGATCCTTAGTGACCCAGAGGATTCTGGATCGAATGACTCAGCAAACCTTCGCTGCATGGCTTCCCTGATCCTGCAAAGCCTGCGAAAGGACCCCCCTATTTGTGGTATCAAGGAGAGGGATCAGTACCGGCTGGCAACCCTTCTTGATCCACGTTACAAGGGTAAGGTTGCAGAATTTATCCAGCCTTCGCAGAGGATGAAACATCTTTGGGAGGCCTTGCAGAAAGGTTTGTGCAATGCGTTTCCAGAGCCTGGGAGGTTACAATTTCCTGGTCCTCCTAGACAAAGTATTGCTGAGGCTTTGGTCAATCACATAAGGAGTGGTGAAGAAGGTGGCCGTCTGACCGATGCGTTCAGACAATTCTTTAGTCCAAAGCCCCAAGGTCTGATCGGTTCCAGCAACCATCGCCAGCGTCTGATTTACATGGTGCAGGAATAGCTAGGGGCAAGATTAGACTTGGAGACCTTTCCAACCGAAAATCCACTGGGTGACTGGGTCTTGAGGATGGATCACTGGCCAGAGCTTGCACAATATGAAATTGAGCTACTGGCCTGTCCTGCATCCAGCCTTCTTTCTGAATGCACATTCAGTGCTGCTGGAGGCTTTGTAAACGATCAGAGTGCGCCTGTCCACAGACTCAGTTGATCGGCTCACCTTCATAAAAATGAATCAGTCTTGGATCACCAGCTAGCAAGCACCTGATGCAAGCGATTCATTTTTCCATGAATGTGAGATTCCTTGAAGACTGCCTATGCTGAGTGACTATCCTATTCCTCCTCAATGTTCATGTTGATAGCTTCTAAGAACATTTTTGTTTCAGGGAACCACCACCAGTGGCTAAGGCCCAATTTGTCTGCCCCGGCGTGCAATTACAATTTCTTCTGTAATATTTCACAGCCGGGCTCGTTCCTGTGCTCAACTAGAGTATCTGTGAGGGGTTGCAGTGTTGTGGCACCAGTCACCAGTGCCTAAGGCCCAATTTTTCTGCCCCTGTTTAACAGGGGCATGTAATTACATTATTTGCTCTTATATTTCACATCAGGGCTCGTTCCTGCGCTCAACAATAGAATCTGTGAGGGGTTGCAGTGTTGTGGCACCACCACCACTTCCTAAGACCCAATTTTTCTGTCCCTGTTTAACAGGGCCATGTAATTACAATTATTTATATAATATTTCACAGCAGGGCCCAATGTTGCCATCTCCTTTGGGTAGTGATGGAGATGGCAACATCACATCCAAAACCTACTTCAAAGAAATTGCTGGCAACTCCTATTTGCATCAGAGGAGTTGCCACCACCCTAAATGGAAAGATAACATACCCTACAGTCAGTTCTGTAGGCTACGCAGGAATTGTAGTAGCACCAAAGATTATGATGATCAGGCAACCATATTGTCAAAGTTTTTGGAAAAAGGATATGCAGATCATCACATTCAAAAGGCGAGAGACCAATATAGAGAAGGCATCCAGAACAAGATTATGACTACATCTGCAAAAGAACAACATGACATTCTCTTTATTACAACATTCAACGATCAGCACTGTGCTATAAAAAGAGCTGTCCAAAAGCACTGGCCAATTTTGGGGCAGGACAATACACAAAAATCCTCCCCAATAAACCTCAGGTAGTATTCCGATGTGCGAAAAATGTGAAAAGTTTAATTGCCCCCAGTCGCCCTAAAGACAAACAAAGCTTGAAAATGCAAAACATCCTTCAATTCTTTAACATTACTGGATGCTATAGATGTAAAGGCATTAAATGCAAAGCGTGTAAATTTATCTCTCATAGCCAGAAGTCATTTAGTTGTAAAGATGGCCGTACCTTCTACATTAAACAATTTATATGTTGCAATACCCAGTTTGTTATCTATAGGTTGAGGTGCCCATGTGGTTACCTCTATGTAGGTAGAACGGTGCGTGCGATGAGGACCCGCTTTGGTGAACACCGTAGGTTCATAGAAAAAAAGGTTGAGAAGCATAGTGTGCCACGTCACTTTAAGCATAAACATGATGGCAGCACTACAGGGTTGGAACTTTTTGGTATAGAATCCATACCTATGTCTATCTCGGAAGATGAACGTTTTGCTCGTTTATGCAAACGTGAATCCTATTGGATTTTCACTCTAAACAGTATGGCACCAGAAGGGTTAAACGAAAATCTTGAAATAGGTACTCTCATATGAAATTACCCAATGTAGGGGATATTCTGTATGACATTGTTTGGCCATCCATTCGGGTGGTGTTGTGGATGGGAATTGAACCGATGACCCTTTATGCTGCCGGTTGAGAGTGCTACCCACTACACCACTGTGCTGCCCTGAATACTTATTCTCTTTATAAATCCTCCATATTCATTATTTTAGTTTTAGACTTTCGTTTTGTATGAATCAGATTATAATTTTATCAGATAGGGGTCCATTCTAGTATGGGACCCCACCATATACTTTATAGCTTAATATAACTTTATTTCTTCACCACCCAAAAACCATATAATATAATACAATGAATTTCTACATTAGATATGCCATGACGTCTTGCATCTTTAGTGATATGATGTTGTATTATGTATTTATTATATATCATTTATTCATGTATTTTGATATAGATAATTATGCCCTCGCATCGTGATTTTCTGTTGTTGATGATATTAACTAATATATAGTGTATATTTTATAGTACCGTTCACATAAGTACTTTTTAATAAGTTTAAATTACATATGACAAGAATTCTTTTTATTTAGATTTACATTAAAGATAGTGCTAATTCTCTGTTTATTTGTACTAAACACCATTTTAGGATGCTGTTGCTATATAACCCCCTCCGTCTTGTAGATACCTCTTGCTGTGTACTCCGTGCTCCTGGTCTGTTATGATGCCATTGGTTCACAGATAGGAGGGGCGGGGGGTTTGACCATATATTATCACTAGAGGAGATGAGGGCGTTACCTGAAGGAGGCCACGCCTCCGAAACATGTTCCTAGCAATTGCATGAAGCTTACAAGAGGTGTGCATCCCCTCCCTGGCCACGAGTGACGTCAGGCAGCGCCGGCTGGTCCGTGCAAGTGCTTTGGGCGGTGTGTGTTACAAGCAAGCAGGCGGTCTGTGCTTACTGGAATACTTTACCACGCTGCTAGTTGCTGTGAGCTAACTGATCCCTACAGACCAGGAGAGGAGGCTATTATGGAGCTGTTTATGCCATTTAGCGCTGGATGTTTGTGAGTGCAACCCTCGTTTTGTATACACTTATCTTCATCTATTAAACGATAACACACTAGGGCTGACATGCACTCTCTCTTGTTTTTATATATAAAGTTTGAGAGCAGGCTATAAAATTTTTCGACAACAAAAGCCGATCGCGTCAATTCCGACCGTGTGTGGACAATTCCGACGCACAAAGTGCCACGCATGCTCAGAAGAAATTCCGAGACGGAACAGCTCGTTCTGGTAAAATTAGCGTTCGGAATGGATAGAGCACTTTCGTCACGCTGCAATCTTTTAAATTGTTTAATACAGCGCACTCTCTTCTTTATAATGCAGGAAGAACGAAGTCGTTTTGCTGCTGATATTCACACAGAGTTCTCACAAACTTCTTTCTTTATTATTTATCGTGATTCCATCAATATATTATGATTTGTCACATCTGACCAAAAATCTATATAATTTTTTTTGTTTGTTTTTTTTTTTTTTTTTTTTAAACCCTGATGTGATTTTATTTTTTTTTGGTTTATATTTTTTGCAAGGCTGATCTTGTTGTTTTTTTTGTTTTTTTTTTAGTTACCGTATTTAACATCCTGAATATTGTGTGTGTTTTGTGTGTCAAGTTACCATAACACCATTATTATCTTGTATTATTTAACCTCAAGGAGGTTGCTTGGTGTTGGTGTCTCTTGTTAATTTCACATTGTATTTTTGAAATGTACCTGAATCCTCACAAACAAACTGTCCTTTTTGAAGGGAAACACACATAGGCGAGTCTAATTGAAACCAAAAAACCTTTAAGGGCTCATAACCAAACAAAGAGGGAGGCAACGCTGGAGAAACAGCAGAAATTGGTGAAGCCTTTGACCCCCAGGGCAGACATCAATTATTTTACTGCAAAATTGGTGGCCTGAGGAGTCCATATCTAAGGGGGTGCAGTCTGGTCCAGAAGTCCCAGAGATCATGAAAGCATCAGATGACATGTATGTCCCCAGGCTGTGGTCATACAAGACACTGCATGTTTTGCCAGACCAGACTGAACCCAGGTCATCACTCTGGTCTTCCTTCAACGCTTCCTTCCACGCTGTGGCTGTGGTGGTGTAGTTGTGGCAGGAGGAGGAGGAGGATGTTCCAACTCAATCATGTGGGTATTGGGTGTGATTTTGCCCCTCACCCCCTTAGTTAAGAATTTATAAAGAAGGTCCTTACACAGCTGGCCTTGGCCCTCCTGCATGCTCTGCAGTTTGGTGGTAGCCATGCAGGCAAAGGCCTCTTCAGGCGTGGGGCTGGCTCTGAGGGAAGCAGAAGCCTCCTGAATCAGCCTGAGTGCTGAATCCTGCACGTGACTCCCCTTCCTGCGTCTTTTGTTTGGAAGGCGGAGGGGAGGAACCTGCGATTCGGTCAGGCTCCTACTGGTCCCAGGCTTCTCCTGGCTGCCACTTAGCCCCGCCTCCTCCTGGTTGCCACTAACCCCCGCCTCCTCCTGGCTGCCACATTCCACAGCCTCCTCCTGTGTGCCACATTCCAGAGCCTCGTCCTGGCTGAGGTCTTCCTGTGTTTGAAAAAGGAACATGACTGTTGCAAATTGAATGTTAACAAATATAACAGATTATCATTCTAAGCCCAGCATTTTTCATTCTTGTCCCAATTATTTTTGCCCACTACTGTCTATTGATATGTAAAACACTTTATTAAATCAGCAATTAGTGATCAATAATAACATCTAGTAAAGATAATTTCTTAGAAGAAGAATGCTATACCTGGCTGAAGCTGGGCTCCTCCACTTCTTCCTGGCTGGAAGTCCCAGGTTGGACATCGGAAGCCTCAGCTGGGGTGGAAGGAAGAGTGGAAGGAAGGGTTGAGAGGGATTCCCTGACTCCAGTCTGGTCTGACAGAAAATGAAGTCTCTCATAGTACCACAGCCTGGGGACATAAGTGTCATCTTCTGCAGCTCCTGATCTCTGGGAATCTGTGACCTTCTTGCGCTCCCTAAGATAAGTGCTCCTCAGGCCACCAATTTTGTTTTTTAAATAAAGGATGGTTGCTTTGGGGACCACTGGCTTCACCAACTCCAGCAGTTTCTCCAGCGCTGTCTGCCTCTTTTGTTTATGATTATAATGCGGGTGTTTGACCTGCCACAGACAGGGCAGCTCCCGGTACTTGTCTATGAACAGGGGGAGGAAGTTGTGGTCATTGAAGCCATCCATTTTCTCTGCAAGACACAACACAAGACAAACCCTAATGTCAGGCAAAACTCTCCTAATCTTGTTACAATATAGGCCTCAATGTAGAAGCAGTATAGGCCCAAGTTTAGATCTTACCTTCGTTATCACGATCTGCGCCTCCGATACTCCTTCCTCTGCTCACAGATCTACGTACTACGCACGCGTGTAATGCTTTATACACACTGCGCATGCGTGAAACTCCGCCCGCCCCTGACGTTCTTTCTATTCTATTCCCCGCCCCTTCTCTTTCGGCGCAGTGGGTGAAGAGCACATGGCGGAGACACAGCAGGTGCATGCTAATTACAGCAACGAGGGGGAGGAAAGCCCGAAGCCAGAAACGTCACGATCCAGAAGGAGACGATTTAAGGCATCAAATATGTCCTTTTGGGGAGATGTTGGAGATGGTGGACATCCGGAAGAGGGCCGACTATGACGGGAAGTATGGACCTTACCCCAACCCCAATGTCGGAAAGGCCAAGATCATGGCGAAAGTGGTCAAGAGTCTGCACCGGAATTTCAGGGTACGACGATCGAAAGATCAGCTCAGGAAGCGGTGGTCGGACCTTTAATCAAGAGAGCACGAGCAGTACAGAAAGATCCGGAGAGTGCTGCAAAAAAGTTGGTAGTTGTGCTGTGTTCCTATTCTTTATGTTTATTATGTTCGTGTTGCTCCATGTGCTTTTCATTACTGTTATCCAGTTTAAAATGGCAACTTTCATGTTCATGGGCACATTATTCGTTCGTAGAAAACATTGTTCGTTCGGCCTAGAAAACAACATTGTTTTGGCCATATGCATTTGCCCACATTTTTTTATGGCCTACTTGTCTGCAAATAATTTGGTTGGGTAGATGGGTTTGTAACTAGAATGAAATGCAAACTAGATTCTGTGTAAGGAGAGGACACTCAGCAGCAGTTTTCACATCTGGATGCTGGAGCACTAGTGTGGGACACAAGAACACCCTTTTTATTAGGGGGCCCACACAGGTGCTCCAGTGTATACTATAGGGGTGTCTCCATCTGTGAAGCTTGTACAAAACAGGTAAGTATTCAAGTTTGACAAAGGACACTAAAAATTCTACTTCTTGGAACTCTGCCAAAATAGACAATTGTACCCCACTTCCAAGCAATGTTTCATATTCCTATTTCTGCCATCAAATATCTGTGTGCTAAGTATACTTTTTTTTTTTTTTTTTTTACATAGGGGATAAAAAACTCGGAGGAGACCCCTCATCCAAGGAGACCACAGACCCCCCCCCCCCCTCTGGAACAAGGGGAAATCCACCCAAGCAGAGCAGGAGGTGGAAGACGTGGTGGAAATTGGCACCACAACAGGTGAGACCACAGGCTCAGGTAAGAGATGGATAGTTGATCGTGATGTTGTGGATCCAGATCCTTTCACCTCGGAAAGTGCACAGATCCTGATTGGGGAGATCATGGGGTGTAATAGGGACTTGGAAAACATCCTTAAAAACATCAATGATGTTCAACAAAAAATGAAGAACATCATTGATGTTTTAGGGAGAGTTTAAAACCCCTCAAAATCCCTTTTTCTTTTTTTTTGCACTTTTTGTGAGCTAAACATTTTTAGCATTTTTTTACATATTTGCGAAAAGCCAAATTTTGAAGAGGCACACAGTGTGTCAACATGTGCTATTTGCCATCACGGGAGATCAATGGACGCGTTTTGGGGGTGCAACCCCTTCCTCAAAAATAAAGTAGCTGTGAGGAAGGGGTTGCACCCCAAAAACCGTCCCTTGATCCCCCATGATGGCAGCTAGCACATGTTGACATTCGGCAATTGGTGTGCATCTTCAAAATTGGGCTTTTCTAGGGGTGACTTCACCCCATCTGAACGCAATATCAAACACAGTTTGTAAATACTCTTGTCTGATATTGCCTTCAAGTTCTACCAAATGTGAACTTTGTAAGTTCAAGATTTGTGTCTTGTTGGTTTTAAACATGCCTGTTTTATCTTAAATAGACATTTCTACTTTTTCGAATGTGACCCTAAAAATTGTTATACAACAAACATGTTGGTTTGTTTTAAAAAACCTTTTCTAAATGCACATGTGATTGTGCTGGTATTAAAAAGATTGTTAATCAAGAATGTGTGGATTATTGTTTTAACGCTCCAACACTTTTGTTGTGCTCTAATTAGTGTTTTCAGTGACAATGGGGGTTATTTCCTAAGGGCAAATCCACTTTGCACTACAAGTGCAGTTTCAAGTGCACTTGTAGTGCAAAGTGTCTTTGCCTTTAGTAAATAACACCCAACAATGCTTTGTAATGTTACACAATCACGCAATTTTCATGACTCACCACATTTCTGTCATGGTCAGCTAAAAGAAACACAAGCAGTAAATGTCACCAAAGATTTGAGTAGGTAAATTCGTTGTCTGGCATATTGATAGCCCCCCTACCCGCAAAGTATTCAAGGTATCTTAGACAAACATCACGGGCACTCAGGAGGCAAGCCAGGACGGCCACTTTCGATCGCCGTCAGGGTTGGTTCATTTTTAATTCCAGCCTCAGGCCCAACTAAGCCAGCATAGTTGGCAGAATGTTGCCGTAAAAAGTTGTGTAGAACACAGGACGCCAGGATGATATGATTCAGTTTGTACTCCGCCATGTGTATGGGTGTAAGAAATAGGTAATTAAAAACCCTCTGGTCCGAGGTGAGGGTCCTCATCGGAAATGGCCGCATAAGATGGTCCCTCAGCGCAAACGCTTCATCTGCAACGAAGGCGAATGGGAGTCCTTCCACATTGTCTTCTGGAGGTGGCATGTCCAAGCTGCCATTCTGGAGACGCCTGTAGAACTCCGTCTGGGCGATGACTCCACCATGGGACATCCGGCCATTCTTCCCCACGTCCACATACAGGAACTCGTAAGTAGCCAACACCACCGCCAACATCACAATACTATTGAACCCCTTATAGTTGAAATAGTATGACCCCGAGTTGGGTGGTGGGACGATGTGGACGTGTTTCCCATCATTTGCCCCTCCGCAGTTAGGAAAGTCCCACCGCTGGGCAAAGTGGGAGGCCACAGTCTGCCATTCCTGTGGCGTGGAAGGAAACTGTGGAGTCAAACAAGAAAAAAAAAATTGTCATTTTGCACATAAACAGGGAAAGCAGATTAGACACAAACATTCTTGGCCAACATCAAGATAACGTTTATTTGAGGGTGTTTTTAAAGACCAAAGTATAAGGTACACCTATCAGATTGCCCCCCCCCCCTCATGGGCCATTAAAAGCCCCCCCCCATAACATTATGGGGGGGGACGACTCTTGGACAGGTAACCCTCTCCACTTCATTGAGAGATGAGTGCCTAAATAATGGGTATTACTTTGGCCAGCCCCTCCTTAGTTACACTATTGGCAGCCCACTGGACAGGTAAGAAGTGTCATAATACAAAGATATAAATACACATTGTACACATTTGAGCACATTTGTACATTCTGCTATTACCTATCAAGATAATAATAGTATACAAAAACTTTTAACAGCATTTGAAAGTATACAGGCAGGCCCTTGCACTACATGCTTTGGGGAATTCATCCATAAATCTGAACGCAAAAGAGGTGGGTATAGTGTGTATGGGTTTGGCAAAGTCAGCAGATAGATAATTGAGGATAGAGAATTGGGATCAGCTGACTTAGCAGTTGGGGGAGGCAGGGTTCAAAATGATTTGGGGACCCCCCAAAAAAAGCCTCTGGCACTCTGCCTGAATTTAAAGCACAAATCACATTTGAAAACATTTTAGGGGGTGTTTGGGGTAAACCACTACTATGGAGCTGATAAAATACATTGTTAAGTGCATACATGAGGTGAATATAAGGCCAGGAGACCATGCTGGGGAGGTTAGTGAAGGCAAATATGTATGAAGGACAAAAAAAAATTACATAAAAATCCAGCATGCATGAGGACAAAGGGGACATTCACAGCATATTCCAATCATGGTAATTAGAGAATGAGGAAATAAATACAATATATTATCAAACATTAAATACAATAAAATGTGATATTAAAGGATAAAAATCTTACCTTAATATACTCCTTCCTTCTGCAGGACCTGTATGATGGCAGAACAGGTCTCTGGGATAATGATCCCCAGAGCCTGGGGGGAGATGCCTGTTGAGAACTTCAAGTCCTGCAGACTTCTCCCCGTCGCCAAGTACCGCAGGGTGGCGACTAGCCTCTGCTCCGGAGTGATGGCTTGCCTCATGCAGGTATCCTGCCTGCTAATATAAGGGGTCAGCGAAGCCAACAAACGGTGAAATATGGGGTCCGTCATCCTGAGAAAGTTCTAAAATCATCAGGATTATTCTCACGGATCTCACAGAGCAAAGGCATATGACAGAACTGGTCACGCTGAAGCAACCAATTTTTGGTCCATGAACTCCTCCCCACCCTGTTCATGGACTGGACTTGTGTCAAGGTAAGGACCCCAACACCAAGCCCCCACACAGCACAAACTCTACGAGGAGTACGTATACGCAACATGGCTAGAAAACGGTCGGCTGCTCAGAACGAAGTAACAGAAGAACGACCTGAAAAACAGTAACGAACGAACAAGAACAGAATGACAAGAGTCACGCGTCACTTGCTGCAGGCACAGAAGAGCAGATACAAACCCACAAGCACAAACTGAACAGCAGAAAACTATCTGAAAACCACGAGTCTGAAAAAGCACAAATCGTCTCTCACCAAACTTTTACTAACACGAGATTAGCAAAAGGAGCCCAAAGGGTGCCGCGCTTGGTTCTGAACTGGCCTTTTTCTAGTCTCGTCGTACGCGGTGTACGTCACCGCGTTCTTGGCGATCTGAAATTCCGACAACTTTGTGCGACCGTGTGTACGCAAAACAAGTTTGAGCCAACATCCGTCGGAAAAAATCCTAGGATTTTGTTGTCGGAATGTCCGATCAATGTCCGATCGTGTGTACGGGGCATAAGAGTTAATATGGGGAAAAGGTGTCTCCACTGATGCTTTATCACCAATCCTTGTTTCCCTAATAACCCCAAATTTTCAAAATCCAATTGTCATTGGGACAGAAAGTGAGGTGAAATCTTCTGAACAGGGGCACGGACAGCAAAACAAATGTTATAGGGGTGATAACCCTTCCCTATGTTATCCAAAAAGCTTAAAAATTTATTTTTTTGGGCTGGAGCTACACTTTCAAAATGTACCTGTTCCAAATTACAAACAGATTATACTTAATGTAATGGAACGTCCCACACTCCACTTGAGTGCTTCCGTCAGTATATCACTTCCTGCCAGTCTGGATACAGATATCCGATATTCCAACCGCTCATAAGCACAAAACAAGGCGACACTTGTTTCACTGCTAACATGGACTATTTTTATTTAGAATCAAAATTACAAGACTTTATATGCCATTGGAACCTCCTCTAACAATACAACTGTAACCTAATTAACATGAGCTAATTTATTAAATCATTTACCCAGACTAGGTCACTATTCAATACACATTACCATAAACATCATAACAGGGTTAATTAGAACAAACAACAATGTGTGGAATACCCTTAGAACCTGTGGTAAGCCAGACTAGACTCATTTACATTAAACACATTATAGCAGACAACAAGACAGGTAGTTGGAGTTGATGACACCAGCATCTCCTCACAGTATGTGTCCCAACCGTATGAATCAGTCTTAGCAGGGGGGCTGCTGGAGGAATCCCCCCTCCCTCTACAGGGACACACATCCCAAATGACCACAGCAAAGAGTCCACAACAGAATGAGACAACATACATTATATACATATATACACAATTGAGTCTGATTAGAACAGATCAGACTGGGTTTCTAATTCACCTTGCAGAGTATTGTTCCCTTAAAATCCAGGGCCCATAATCTGTTGGCAAGAGGCTCACATTCAGTCCCCTCCAATAGCCTCTGTCCCGGGTGAGTCTGTCACACTTAAGAGCAAACCTCCAGTCCCTGTCTTGTTTGGACCGCCTGTATACTACCGTTCAGAGTATATAGGACCTGGGGGCCCCATGCCTTTTTTTTTTTTTTTAATTTGCGTGCGGGGTTCCCCTTACTATCCATACAAGACCCAAAGGGCCTGGTAATGGGCTGTGGGGGGGGGGTACCCATGCTGTTTTTCTCAATTTTCATCCATCTTGCCGGGACCCGACATTACATTACAGCCGCAAGCAGTTTTAAATTACTTTTATTCTTTTAGAAATGTCATTTTGTGCAGGGACTGCTCTAAGCACGGGAAAAATACGCCACTTTACAGGCATACTATAGTCAACCCCCCAGGTACGATATTTAAAGGAATACTTCACTTTTATTTTTTCACTTTAAGCATTATTAAAATCACTGCTCCCCAAAAAAACGTCCATTTTTAAAACTTTTTTTTTGCATTGATACATGTCCCCTGGGGCAGGACCCAGGTCCCAAGACACTTTTTAGGACAATAACTTGCATATACCGTATATACTCGAGTATAAGCCGAGTTTTTCAGCACATTTTTTTTTGTGCTGAAAGTGCCCGGCTTATACTCGAGTCAAGCACTTTTCTGCAGCAAAAAATGTCATTTTCATTTTCTCGGGAACCCCAAATTTGGTGTGCAAACCCAGGGGAACTAGTACCATAACATATCCAAAGCTGGGATTCCTAGCACCAAGTGGCCCCGAGATACGGGGCCCCAAAGTCGGTTTGGAAAATGTCATTCTCTGCTGCAGAAAAGTGCTTGACATTTTCTGAACCGATTTTTGGGGCCCTGTATCTCAGGGCCACTTAGTGCTAGCAACCCCAGCTTTGGATATATTGTGGTGCTAGTTCAACTGGGTTTGCACACCAAATGTGGGGTGCCTAGCACTAAGTGGCCCCGAGATACGGGGCCCCAAAATCGGTCAACTGTATTCATCTGCAGCAATGTCATTTAGGGACCCTTTGGGTCCAGAGACCCCAAATTTTGGCTGCAGCTAGGGGACATCTAGGAACCCTTAACTACCAAGTTTGAAGTTCGGGGGACCTATGGCTGCAAATGGGCACAGTGAGGCATGCAAATGGGCACAGTGAGGATGCAAATGGGCATTGTTGACCCTCTTTTCCACTTACAGTAGCTGCGCATTTCTCACCCTAGGCTTATACTCGAGTCAATAAGTTTTTCCAGTTTTTTGTGGTAAAATTAGGTGCCTCGGCTTATATTCGGGTCGACTTATAATCGAGTATATACGGTAAGCCTTAAAAATTCGCACTTTTGATTTTTCACGTCCGGGTCCTATAGACTTTAACGGTGTTTGAATGTTCGCGCAAACTTTCAGTCCATTCGCATGTTCTGCCACGAACCGAACGGGGGGGGGGGGTGTTTGGCTCATCCCTAGTTGCAAATTCAATTGGCAGACTTCAATAAGAGAACAGCGGTGCAGGGAAAGGCACCAGCAAGAAGCCACATCTGCACTTGCAGGATTGCTGTCTCCTATGGCAACAGTCTTTAACCACTTGCCGTCCGCCCACTGTCAAATGACGGCTGGGCGCTGCAGCTCTCGTTCTGGGTAGATGTTGTATGACGGTCTCCCAGAACGACCACTCTCACGCGCCCCCGCAATATACGAAATTTCTTTCTACCGTATGTCCTCACGTGTAATAGAATGACAATGAAGCTTGACATGAATATTCCAAAGTTGGCGGTCAGTGAGAGAATGAAATACCCCGACATTGGAGTTCATGTAAAGTAAAAACACAGTGGGAGGAATCATGCCCCAGTGTTGATGATCAGTGTGACAAAGGTTTCCAAGAGTTGGTGGACAGTAGGATGAAGAATGCCCTAGCATTAGAGATCCTGTAAAGTACAAATTCTTCCTATAATACCCATAATGGGTATAGATGTAAACAGAGAACCTTAATTGAAATAATCATAATTTTTGTATGCAAACAGAGAGATGCATCCTATCTAGCCTAAATCCTAACTACAGCAACTGTGTATATGTTTGATGCATAGCATGTTGGTGTTTTTTTTTTTTTTTTGTAAAACAAGTTCAGCACACTGGTAAGGGCAGAGGATCCCCTCTGCAGATCTGAGGCTTTCCACACTGCATGGGCTGTCATATGTATTTGATTGCAAATTGTCCCCTTCGTTGGGCAACAATTCCGTCCTTTATTTCAATCTTCCTGGCAACCAGTAAACTGCAGAATCAGTCCATTAGAGCACAGCAACAGATTAACAGGGGAGAAGAGGAAAAACAAACATAATAGCTCCTCTATTTTCCCTTTTATACAGGCATCACAGCAGCCGCTGACTTCTCCATTGTAGTCTCCGTCACAGCATCCCTCCCAAGGACAGGTGTGTTTGACTCTGGCTGCCTTGTAGAGAATTTCTAGCCACCGCCGCAGACATAACTCATGGTCTCAGGCCCAAAAATGCTTCAGCTTCATCCTGCTTGGCAGTAGCAGTGAAGGTATTTTATGCTTCAGGCATAAGTTGTAGCCGGATAGGTAAAGTCCGGTGCCTCTGCACATTAACTGGTGCTCCAGTACACCGGAAGGACACTGGGCAGCAGATCGCTGGGCAGTAGCTCAAGCAGTGCTTCACCGCAGTGCACATATTGTCTCCAAACTTGAATCACAGCGGTCAGCTTTCCGCCATCTTCCACACACAATCCCCAAGTGCTCGGCTCCTCTCAGAGTACATAGAGCCAGATATTCATTGTGTGCCAACGAGTCCCCAGATGAAGCGCTACCTCCACAGGGACCGCTGGTAACAGCTGTTTTTTCCCTTAAGCCCTGGTTCACACCAGTGCAATTTGTCATGTGATTTGACAGTGGGAAGAAAGGTTCAAAAACACGACAAGTCACACCCCATTGACGGAAATGGAACCGTTCAAATTGTGACTGAAGTCGCAGCGACTTTGAAAAAGGTTTCTGCACTAATTTTTTGTGATTTCATTAAGACTTGCATTGACTCCTGTTAAAGTGGTTGTAAAGCCTTAAGGTGTTTTACCTTAATGCATTCTATGCATTAAGGCTAAAAACCTTCTGTGCTGCAGAACGATATGTCTCTTTCCCTAGTCAGTCCTATCCCTATACAGTTAGAGCACACTGAGGGAACACACATTTAACCCCTTGATCGCCCCCTAGTGTTAACCCCTTCCCTATCAGTGACATTTACACAGTAATCAGTGCATATTTATAGCACTGATCGCTGTATAAATGTCAATGGTCCCAAAAATGTGTCAAAAGTGTCTGATCTGTCCATCGCAATGTCACAGTACCGCTAAAAATTGCAGATCACCGCCATTACTAGTAAAAAAAAAATAATAAAAATGCCATAAATCTTTCCCATAGTTTGTAGACGCTATAACTTTTGCGCAAACCAATCAATGTACGCTTATTGCGATTTTTTTTTTTTTTTTTTTTTTTTTTTTTTACCAAAAATATGTAGAAGAATATATATTGGCCTAAACTGATGAAGAAATTTTTTTTGGGGATTTTTATTATAGCAAAAAGTAAAAAATATTGTTTTTTTTTTTCAAAATTGTCGCTCTTTTTTTGTTTATAGCGCAAAAAATAAAAACCATAGAGGTGATCAAATAGCACCAAAAGAAAGCTCTATTTGTGGGGAAAAAAGGACGCAAATTTCGTTCGGGTACAGCATTGCATGACTGCACAATTACCAGTTAAATCAGCGCGGTGCCAAATTGTAAAAAGTGCTCTGGTCAGGAAGAGGGTAAAACCTTCCGGGGCTGAAGTGGTTAAAAGAAAGCAAAACAAACCTTTACAACCTCTTTAGATGAAGTCACAAGCCACAATGAAATTGGAGGTCTAAATCATGCTGATCTGTGTCTTTGAAATTGCACTGAAGTAGCGTGATTTAAAAACCGCACTAATGTGAACAGTGGCAGCCGCTCTTTTAACCACTTCAGCCCCGGAAGGATTTACCCCCTTCCTGACCAGAGCACTTTTTACAATTTGGCACTGCGTCGCTTTAACTGCTAATTGCGCGGTCATGCAATGCTGTACCCAAACGAAATTTGCTTCCTTTTCTTCCCACAAATAGAGCTTTCTTTTGATAGTATTTGATCACCTCTGCGGTTTTTATTTTTTGCACTATAAACGGAAAAAGACCGAAAATTTTGAAAAAAAAATGATATTTTCTACTTTTTGTTATAAAAAAAAATCCAATAAACTCCATTTTAGTCATACATTTAGGCCAAAATGTATTCGGCCACATGTCTTTGGTAAAAAAAATGTCAATAAGCGTATATTTATTGGTTTGCGCAAAAGTTATAGCGTCTACAAACTAGGGTACATTTTCTGGAATTTACATAGCTTTTAGTTTATGGCTGCCTATGTCATTTCTTGAGGTGCTAAAATGGCAGAGCAGTACAAACCCCCCCCCCCCCCAAATGACCCCATTTTGGAAAGTAGACACCCCAAGGAAATTGCTGAGAGGCATGTTGAGCCCATTGAATATTACATTTTTTTGTCCCAAGTGATTGAATAATGATAAAAAAATAAAAAATTTTTTACAAAAAGTTCTCACTAAATGATATATTGATCACACATGCCATGGTTATATGTGGAACTGCGCCCCAAAATACATTTTTGTCCCAAGTGATTAAATAATGACAAAAAAAAAAACCTTTTCATGCTGATGTCTGTCTCAGTGTTTCACGCTTCACAGCTCCTCCAGCCAAGCTCCAGGTAGGATGGGATGGGGGGCTCTCCTCCGGGTGATTTCCCCGAAGAATAGGGGGGGGCCGCAGGTGGTCTGTGAGGCGGTAGTATACCGCACTGTCACCGCCGCCATTGCCACATGCAGGCCCCCTCACTGCCAGCCTCTCTCCTTCCTTCCCCACCCCAGCCTTTCCTCCATGTTTGTCAGAACGGGAGGGTCGGCTCGCACGGGAAGCGCACGTTTTTTGAAAAAACGAGGGGGGGGCGTCAGCGCGGCCTCAGCGTGCTCAGACGCCCACATTGTCGGCTGCATGGCTATAAGAGGCACACTTTACAGGTGCACACAGCCTTTGGAGGGACACAGAGCTGACGGTCGCATGTAAGGTGGGACACAGGCATTCTCCTAGGCAGCATTCACTAAGGTAACACTAGACTGGGCATTTGGTAGCAAGGCTTTTGCGGGACTACATCACTCAGCAGTCAGTGTTCATTTTGTGATACCTCCACCTTGTTGCTTTGCACTATGGGTAGAAGAGGTCAAATACCCCAAGAACCAGAGGCTCTAGGGGATCTCCTTCAGGTTCTGAGGACCCCCTTTCTGCAGCATCCTCCCCCCCTGAGGGGCCAGGGACGGCTAGCCAGGGAGAGTCGTTGGGGTCAGGGGCTACACCTGCTTCTGGCACTTCAGCCCCTGTATACATTACACAGGAGGTTTTTTCCTCAACCATTAATGGATTAGAGGAAAGATTAATGGCCGGGATCACATCTTCACTCAGTGGAAGAAAACGCACTAGGCCTTCCTCTTTTTCCCAGGACCCTCAGGCAGAGGAGCTCTGGGATAGGGGAGAAGAATCCCTTTCAGAGGATCGGGATGAGATGGATGATTCCTCTTTGGAGGAATCAGGTGGAGAGGGACCCTCTTCGGCTTCCTAGGAGGAGAGGGTCTAAGCACAGATCCTTGCTGGTTTGGTCCGCTCCACATTTAAGTTGCCCGTATCTGAATCAGTTAAAGAACCCTCTTCTTCTTTGGGGTCACTGAAACCTCCTCAAACAGCACATGCTTTTCCTGTTCATAAATTACTTGAAAAGCTCCTGTTTTCTGAGTGGGATCACCCAGATAAACGTTTTTTTCCACCGAAAAAGTTTTCAACACTTTATCCTATGGAAGAAAAGTTTATAAAAATGTGGGGCATACCGGCTGTTGATGCCGCCATCTCCTCCATAAATAAAAATCTGACTTGTCCTGTAGACAATGCGCAGATGCTCAGGGATCCTGTGGATAAAAGGATGGAGTCCCTGTTGAAGGATGTTTTCTCCTTAGCAGGTTCAGAGGCTCAACCTGCAGTAGCAGCGATTGGAGTCTCTCAATACTTAAGAGACCATGTTAAACAGGTCATCAAAGTTCTACCTGAACAGCAGGCCCAGGGGTTAGCTAACCTTCCAGCGGCCTTATGCTTTGTTGTTGACGCCATCAGAGATTCTATCATCCAAACCTCTCGTCTTTCACTTGAGTTGGTGCATATACGTAGAATCTTATGGTTGAGAAATTGGTCAGCTGAAGCACCATGTAAGAAGCTTCTGGCTGGAGAATCCAAGAAGACTTGGATAAATATATCCAAAGGATCTCTTGTGGGAAAAGCACTCTCTTACCTGTTAAGAAAAAGAGTAAGCATCCCTCTTTCAAACGGACTCTTTCCCCAGTGCCAGGGGCATCAGCCTCCAGGCAGTCACGACGGCCTCCTCCGTCTGGGTCAAGAAACAAGAGTCATCCCCAGGAACAAAAAAAGTCTTGGGGGAAGAAGTCTACTAGACAAGACACTAAGGCCTCTTTATGAAGGGGCACCCCCACTCGCTCGAGTGGGGGGAAGACTGCTACAGTTCTCAAAGCTCTGGCAGGAGGACTTCCAAGACAGATGGGTAATCTCCACGGTAACCTTAGGGTACAAGCTGGAGTTCCAAGAATTTCCCTCTCCTCGTTTCCTCAGATCAAGTGTCCACAGAGATCCAGAGAAAAAGCAGTCACTCCTTCTAGCGATAGAGCGACTTTTGTCGCAAGAGGTCATTATGGTGGTTCCCACGAAGGATCAAGGATTGGGCTTTTATTCCAACCTTTTTACGGTCCAAAAGCCAAATGGGGATGTCAGACCCATTCTGGATCTAAGGGATCTGAATCGATTCCTAAGGATTCGGTCCTTCTGCATGGAATCAATTCGGACAGTAGTCTCCATCCTGCAGGGGGGAGAATTTCTGGCATCGATAGACATGTTTGTTGTATAACAATTTTTGGGGTGGCATTATCAAAAATAGAAATGTCCATTTAAGATAAAACACGCATGTGTAAAACCAACAAGAAAGACACAAATCTTGAACTTACAAAGTTCACATTTGGTAGAACTTGAAGGCAATATCAGACATGAGTATTTAGGAACTGTGTTTGATATTGCGTTCAGATGGGGTGAAGTCACCCCAGGAAAAGCCAAATTTGGAAGATGCACACAAATTTGCCAATGTCAACATGTGCTAGCTGCCATCACGGGGGATCAAGGGATGTTATTATTGAGGAAGGGGTTGCACCCCCAAAACGCCTACATTGATCTCCCGTGATGGCAGATAGCACATGTTGGCACACTGTGTGCATCCTCCAAATTTGGCTTTTCTAAAAATCGCTAAAACATTTTGAACTTTGTAGCACACAAAAGAAGAAAGTGATTTGGAGGGGTTTTAAACTCGCCCCAAAACATCAATGATGTTTTTATTTTTTTTTAATAACATCATTGATGTTTTTCTTGAGGTTTTCCAATTCTAAATTACACCCCATGATCTCCCCGATCAGGATCTGGGCACTTTCTGATGTGAAAGGATCTGGATCCACAACATCACGATCAACTAAAAAGAGAGAAACCAAACAAAAACAGGTATCATAAATATGTCGGCATCCATCTCTTACCTGAGCCTGTGGTCGCAGACACTCACCTGTTGTGGTGACTAGTTCCACCACATCTTCTTCCTCCTGCTCTTCTTGGGTTGGGGGGATTTCCCCTTCTTCCAGAGGTGGGGTGTCTGTGGTCTCCTTGGATGAGGGGTGTCCTCCAAGTCTTTTCTCCCCTATGTAAAACAAAAATGGTATACTTAGCACACAGATATTTGATGGCAGAACTATAAATAGGAAACATTGCTTGGAAGTGGGGTACAATGGTCAATTTTGGCAGAGTTCCAAAATGTAGCATTTTCAGTGTCCTTTGTCAAGCTGCAATACTTTACCTGTTTAGTACAAGCTTCACAGATGGAGACCCCCCTATAGTATACACTGGAGCACCTGTGTGCCCCCCTAATAAAAATGTTGTTCTGGTGTCCCACACTAGTGCTCCAGTGTCCAGATGTGAAAATAGCTGCTCAGTGTCCTCTCCTTACACAGAATCTAGTTTGTATTTCATTCTAGTAACAAAGCCATCTACACAACCAAATTAGTTTCATACAAGTAGAGAGTAAAAAATGTGGCCAAATGCATATGGCCAAAACAATGGTGTTTTATAGGCCAAAAGAAAAATGTTTGATACGAATGAATAATGTGCCCATGAACATGAAAGTTGCCATTTTAAAATTTACACTTTTAAGAAAAGCACATGGAGCAGCACAAACGTAATAAACATAAAGAATAGGAACACAGCACAACTACTTACTTTTTTGCAGCACTCTCCGGATCTTTCTGTACTGCTCATGTTCTCGTAATTTGAGGTCCGACCACCGCTTCCTGAGCTGATCTTTCGATCCTCGTACCCCGAAATTCCGGTGCAGACTCCTGACCACTTTCGCCATGATCTTAGCCTTTCTGACATTGGGGTTGGGGTAAGGTCCATACTTTCCACCATAGTCGGCCTTCTTCAGGATGTCCACCATCTCCAACATCTCCCCAAAGGACATATTTGAGTCCTTTTAATCTCCTTCTGGATTGGGACGTGTCCGGATCCGGGCTTTCCTCCTCCTCCTCCTTCCTGTAATTAGCACGCACCTGCTGTGTATCCGCCATGTGCTCTTCCCCCACTGCGCAGAACGAGAAGGGGCGGGGAATAGACTAGAAAGAACGTCAGGGGCGGGCGGAGTTACACACATGCGCAGTGTGTATAAAGCGTAACACGCGTGCGTATTACGTACGATCTGTGAGCGGAGGAAGGAGCATCGGAGGCGCCGATCGTAAGAACGAAGGTAAGAGACAAACTTGGGCCTATACTGCTTCTAGATTGAGGCCTATATTATAACACGATTAGGAGAGTTTTGGCTGACATTAGGGTTTGTCTTGTGTTGTGTCTTGCAGTGAAAATGGATATCTTGAACGATACCGACTTCATGGCAATATTCATTGACATGTTGAGGGAGCTGCCTTGTCTGTGGGAGATCAACCACCCACATTATGAGAACCAAACAAAGAGGAAGGCAGCGCTGGATCATTTGTTGGAAATTGTGAAGCAGGTGATCCCCACGGCAGACATCACCTATTTGAAGATCCTAATTGGTGGCCTGAGGAGCACATATGTAAGGGAGTGCAAGAAAGTCCAGGATTCGCAGAGATCCGGAGCAGCAGATGACATCTATGTCCCCAGGATGTGGTACTATGACAGGCTGCATTTTCTGGCAGGTCAGACTGAGCCCAGGCCATCACTCTCCAGTCTTCCTTCCACGCTTCTTTCCCCCCCCAGCTGAGGCTTCTGACGCCCAACCTGGGCCTTCCAGGCAGCAACATGTGGAGGAGCTCAGCTTGAGCCAGGTATAGCATTCCTCTAAATATTTCTGCTTGTCCAATCAATGATGTTAACTAGATGTTAGTTTGGAGTACTAATTTATGATTGTGATTGATGATGCAAAACATTACAACCATGTCCCTTTTTCATGCACAGGGAAGTCTCAGCCAGGAGGTGGCCGGGCCGAGCAGGCTGCCTGATATGCAGGTCCCTCCCCTACACCCGCAAAGAGAAAGTGGCAGGAAGAGGAGTACCCTAGAGGAGGCTGCCATAGGCCTCTTTTGGAAGGCTACAGAGGCCCTGGGAGCCCCCCACACTGTGGAGGAGGACTTTGCTGCCATAATTGCCTGTAAAATGCAGCGGATGGAGGAGGGCCAACAACTCATGTGTTAAACATTAATGTTGGAAGCTCTCAATAAGGGGTTGAGGGCCCAAATAACATCTGATACCCACATTTGTGACCTCACACATGGTCCTCCTCCTCCTCCTCCTCCAGGTCCTACTCCTCCTCCTCCTCCTCCTCCTCCTCCAGGTCCTACTAGTCCCCCTCCTCCTCCAGGTCCTACTCCTCCTCCCGCCACATCTCCAACAGCAGAGCCACAGCCAGGAAGGAAGCGTGGAAGGAAGACCAGAAAGTGATGACCCTGGATCCAGTCTGGTCTGGCAAAAGATGGTACCACAGCCTGGGGACACAGATGTCATCTGCTGCTTTCCAGATCTCTGGGACTTCTGGACCGGACTGCACTCACTTACATATGGACTCCTCAGGCCACCAATTTTGATGTTCAAGAATTGATGTTTGCCCTGGGGGTCCAAGGCTTCGCCAATTTCTGATGTTTATCCAGCGTTGTCTCCCTCTTTGTTTGGTTCTGAGCCCTTAATAAAGGATTTTTGGTTTCAATTATACTTGCCTATGTGTGTTTTCCTTCAAAAAGGACAGTTTGTTTGTGAGGATTCAGGTACATTTCAAAAATACAATGTGAAATTAACAAGGGACACCAACACCAAACAATCTCCTTGAGATTAAATAATACAAGATAACAATGGTGTTGTGGTAACTTGACACACAAAACACACACAAAAATATTCTGGAGTAAAACTAAAAATAAAATAAAACAAAGATCAGCCTTGGAAAAAATACAAACATAAAATAAAATAAAAAATCTGCCTTTAACCACTTCAATACAGGGCACATTCACCCCCTTCCTGCCCAAGCCATTTTTCAGTTTTAAGCGCTGTCGCACTTTGAATGACAATTGCGCAGTCATGTTACACTGCACCCTAATGAAATTTTTATCATTTTTTCCCCACAAATAGAGCTTTCTTTTGGTGGTATTTGATCACCTCTGCGGTTTTTACTTTTTGCGCTATAAACAAAAGAAGAGGGACAATTTTGAAAAAACACAATATTTTTTACTTTTTGCTATAATAAATATCCAATTTTTTTTTAAACAAATTTTATAGCGTCTACAAAATAGGGGATAGATTTATAGCATTTTTATTATTTATTTATTTTTTACTAGTAATGGCGGCGATCTGCGATTTTTATTGTGACTGCGATATTGCGGCGGACACATCGGACACTTTTGACACATTTTTGGGACCATTCACATTTATACAGTGATCAATGGTATAAAATTGCATTGATTACTGTGTAAATGTGACTGGCAGGGAAGGGGTTAACACTAGGGGGCGATCGAGGGGTTAATGTTTGACCTAAGTAGGTGATTCTAACTGTGGGGGGAGGGGACTGACTGGGGGAGGTGACCGATCGGTGTCCCTATGTACAAGGGACACACCATCGGTCTCCTCTCTCTGACAGGATGTGGATCTGTGTTTACATGCACAGATCCACGGTCCTGCTCTGTTACCCGGCAATCGCGGGTGCCTGGCAGACATCGCGGCCGCCGGGCATGCGCACCGGGTCCCGAGCAACGCAGCGGGCACCCTAGTGGATCGGGAGGGCGAGGACGTCATATGACGTCCGCCCAGAACAACAGAAGCCTCGTCCCGCCGTCATATGACGGTGGGCGGTGGCTTAGTGGTTAAAAAAAACAAACTAAAAATATTTTTGTCAGATGTGACAAATCAAAATATATTAAGGGAATCCCGATAAATAATAAAGAAATAAGTTTGTGAGAAGTGTGTGTGAATATGAGCAGCAAAACTACTTCATTCTTCTCACATTATAAAGAAGAAGAGAGTGCGCTGTATTAAACCATTTTTAACATTGCACCGTGACGAAAGTGTGTATCCATTGCGAACGCTAAGTTTACCAGACCGAGCTGTTCCGTCTCGGAATTTTTTCTGAGCATGCGTGGCACTTTGTGCGTCGGAAGAGGCCACACACGGTCGGAATTGACGCGATCGGATTTTGTTGTCTGAAAATTTTATAGCCTGCTCTCAAACTTTGTGTGTCGGAAAATCCAATGGAAAATGTCCGATGGAGCCCACACACGGTCGGAATGTCCGACAGCACGCTCTGATCGGACATTTTCCATCGGAAAATCCGACCGTGTGTATGGGGCATTATTGTTATCTCAGGGAATGTAAATATCCCTTATGATAGCAATAGGTAGTGACAGGGGAAGGGGCTAGCTCAAATGTATAGAGAGGTGAATGAAAAATGAAAAAAATATACAAAATATAAAGGTATAATGAGCATGAGGGCTAGTATCATACTAGCACATAAAAATTATTGTAACTACTGAAACAGAAGAAAAGAAAAATCTCAGTGCAAAAGAGATAGTATCATACTAGCACATATGTGGTAACTCAGCAAATACATATCAAAAGAAAAATCTCAGTGCAAAAGGGATAGTATCATACTAGCACATATGTGGTAACTCAGCAAATACTTAATGGTGACTCCAAGTAAATAAATAAATGGTGAACAGTCCCACCGCCTTTTAGTACAAAGTGCTCAAACAAAGAGTCATCAATTCCAAAAGGCAAAATGAAAAAATTATACAAAATATAAAAGTATAAATAAAGTGCAATCTCATGAGCACTAAATCCGAATAAACTGAAGAAACAAATTTGCCTAAAATGTATAAAAAGCTATGAAATGAGTGACAAATACAGTGTGGGTACAAAAAAATAATTGAACCAAATAAAAATATATAAATCAAACAAAGTCCATGTGCATGAGGGCTAGTATCATACTAGCACATAAAAAATATTGTAAATAGTGAAACAAAAGAAAAGAAAAAATCTCAGTGCAAAAGGGCTAGTATCATACTAGCACATATGTGGTAACTCAGCAAATTCTTATTAGTGACTCCAAGAAAATAAATAAATGGTGAACAGTCCCACCACCTTGTAGTACAAAGTGCTCAAACAATGAGTCATCAGTTCCAAAAAGGCAAGTCCACAAGCCACAGGGAAGGGAAAAAGGTCTTCAGTGGGGACACCTCTGTGCTCGCAAGCAGCTCACCTTACTGCTGCAAGACAACAGCTTGTAATCCAGTAACAAATCACCAGCAGGCAAGGGTCCCATCCAGTAGTTCAGGCGATTCGGGTGGTGGGTGTGCAGGATGGTATATAAAAAACATAAGCAGACAGTATATAGTATAACTCCGTGGCGGCCACAGTGGAAAAAGGGACAGGACACAGAAGGGGGATGCATTAACTTTTGTAAAATGAGTGTGGGCGTCAATCCAACGAACGCCAAGTTCGTATACCTCAAAAGGGTGTCTTCAAACTGTCCCCGTTTCCTCAATATTAGTCACAATGGGATGAATATATGTGAAGTGTTGGAAGAGAGTGCACATAGCGTGATCCCATATATAAATCAGTTTATTAGGTTAAAAACAACATGGTACACTTACATTTACCAGAAGGCTATAGTAAAAAACATCCACGAGCGCCGAGCTCGTATCCTATCGTCAGTCTGTGACAGTTCCTGTGCCCCAATCCTGACGCGTATCGTCACGTCACATGATTTGTTACTGGATTACAAGCTGTTGTCTTGCAGCAGTAAGGTGAGCTGCTTGCGAGCACAGAGGTGTCCCCACTGAAGACCTTTTTCCCTTCCCTGTGGCTTGTGGACTTGCCTTTTTGGAACTGATGACTCATTGTTTGAGCACTTTGTACTACAAGGTGGTGGGACTGTTCACCATTTATTTATTTTCTTGGAGTCACTAATAAGAATTTGCTGAATTACCACATATGTGCTAGTATGATACTAGCCCTTTTGCACTGAGATTTTTTCTTTTCTTTTGTTTCAGTATTTACAATATTTTTTATGTGCTAGTATGATACTAGCCCTCATGCACAAGGACTTTGTTTTATTTATACATATTTTTTATGTGCTAGTATCATACTAATAATAATAAATAATAATAATACTAGCCCTCATGCACATGGACTTTGTTTAATTTATATATTTTTATTTGGTTCAATTATTTTTTTGTACCCACACTGTATTTGTCACTCATTTCATAGTTTTTTTATACGTTTTAGGCAATTTTGTTTCTTCAGTTTATTCGGATTTAGTGCTCATGAGATTGCACTTTATTTATACTTTTATATTTTGTATAATTTTTTCATTTTGCCTTTTGGAATTGATGACTCTTTGTTTGAGCACTTTGTACTACAAGGCGGTGGGACTGTTCACTATTTATTTATTTACTTGGAGTCACCATTAAGTATTTGCTGAGTTACCACATATGTGCTAGTATGATACTAGCCCTTTTGCACTGAGATTTTTCTTTTGATATGTATTTGCTGAGTTACCACATATGTGCTAGTATGATACTAGCCCTTTTGCACTGAGATTTTTCTTTTCTTCTGTTTCAGTATTTACAATATTTTTTATGTGCTAGTATGATACTAGCCCTCATGCTCATTTTATATTTTGTATATTTTTTTTTATTTTTCATTCACCTCTCTATACATTTGAGGTAGCCCCTTCCCCTTCCTCTTCCTTCCTTCCCCCTTTTTATCACAGCGCAATCACCACTTACTTTATTCACACCACTTTTGTCTGTTTGGATCAGCCATTTAGGTGTTGCAGCAGTGCCCCTTAGCATAGGTATTTCTGACAGCGCAGGAGTTTCTTCATTATTTAGCAATAGGTAGTGACAGGTACTCTTTTTTGAAAAAATTGGGGTCTATTAGACTCTAGATCTCTCCTCTGCCCTCAAAGCATTTGCCCACACCAAGATCGGTGTGATAAAATGCTTTCCCAATTTCCCAATGGCGCTGTTTACATCCGGCGAAATCTAAGTCATGAAATGCTCGTAGCTTCCGGTTTCTTATGCCATAGAGATGTTTGGAGCCACTCTGGTCTCTGATCAGCTCTATGGTCAGCTGGCTGAATTACCGGCTGCATTATCAGGTTCCCTGTTGAGACAGGAGAGCCAGAGAAAAACACGGAAGACGGTGGGGGTGGGGGCATTCCCTCCCACTGCTTGTAAAAGCAGTCTAGAGGCTAATTAGCCGCTAGGGTTGCTTTTACATGAAAGCCGACCGCTGGCTGAAAAGAATGATACCAAGATGATACCTAAACCTGCAGGCATCATTCTGGTATAACCACTCAAAGTCGTGAATGGCTTACCTGAAGACAAAAAAATGGTTAACAATAAAACACAGTAAACGGTAAAGTATAAAAAATTGCATACCTGAAAAGCAAACGTGATAAAACATAATAACAATAAAACATTGCAGAATACATAAAAAAGAGCAGAACAATAGCGAGAGAGAGAACAATAAAACGACAACTATTATTATTATTTTTTTTTTTATATATATATATTTTTTTTTTTTTACACATTTTTTGTAACTGTAACTTTTATAACTGTAACCGGTTCCAGGTTCGGGTCTCTCAAAATGCGATGGCATCTTGGGAGACCCTGTGAAAGTGTGCCTAGTCTGTGCAATGCTGTACACTACGCTAATACTCAACTAGTGAATGGTAGCGTTCAAAACATTCACCAATGCAAAGACCAGGATTGTCAGGACAGGAGGGACAATAATAACGGGTGTCACGCCTATATCCGCGCTTGCTGCAGACACGACATCTTTTTTGGGGGGGTTCATTGGGTAGGGGTACTCGGGAGGACATAAAGAAAATGCCTCTCATGCAGCCGACTGCATTTGGTTGGGGATGTGAATGGGGGAAGTACGGGCGCTGCAGAAGTGGTGGGTTCCCAATTATTAGGATTGGCGAATGCAGGAGGAAGGGCATTATGGGCACGACGGGCCTGTGTTTGTCTTCTTCTTGGTGGCAGAGAGACACTACTTGTGCTTGCCACCTCACCAGCTTGAACTGCACTTATGGGACCCGCCACGTCACCAAGTGTTACTGCAGTGCTGGTTTGACTACGACCGGGGTGTACTAGGCCGCTGGTGCTTGCCAGTTCCCCAAAATGCTACCAAAAAAACTGTTAGCGATCGCAGGGATCAGGCCTGACTCTGCGAACGCTGCAGTTATGTGTTTAGTGTTTTGTAAGTGACAGTGATCGATCGATACTGCACTTGGCTTGGCTGGGCCGGGAGGAGGGGCAAAATGCAGGTGCTAGCAGGTATCTGGGCTGATCCCGCTAACACTGCGTTTTTGGGAACCCTAAACTGCTGGGGACGCTAGTATAGATCTGATCGGATCAGATATTGATCCGTTCAGATACTATACCACTAAGGGAGGTGTACGGTGCGTGCGTGGGTGTTAGCGCTACTGGCACTAACCTGACACTGCCTGGGGCTGGTGCTTGCCAGTTCACCAAAACGCTACCAAAAAAACTGTTAGCGATCGCAGGGATCAGGCCTGACTCTGCGAACGCTGCAGTTATGTGTTTAGTGTTTTGTAAGTGACAGTGATCGATCGATACTGCACTTGGGTGGGCTGGGCTGGGCAGATGGGCAAAACGCAGGTGCTAGCAGGTATCTGAGCTGATCCCGCTAACACTGCGTTTTTGGGAACCCTAAACTGCTGGGGACACTGGTATAGATCTGATCGGATCAGATATTGATCCGTTCAGATACTATGCCACTAAGGGAGGTGTATGGTGCGTGCGTGGGTGTTAGCGGTACTGGCGCTAACCTGACGCTTCCTGGGGCGACGCAGACCCTATCTGACCCTAAAACCTAACTTATATCACCGCCGGGCGATCAGGGGGCTAAACCTTTATTAGATAATAAATGGCGGGTGCCCTGACACTATAAAAAATAAACTAACTAACCAGCGTCACCCGTAACAGTTATACGGTGATCACTGGTGAAAGGGTTAACTAGGGGGGCAATCAAAGTGTTAAAACCTTTATTAGGTAGTATATGGGGTTTCCTGACGCTATAAAACGCTGACGGCGAACCTATATATTTACCTCCCTAACTAGCGTCACCAGTGACACTAATACAGCGATCAGAAAAATGATCGCTTAGTGACACTGGCGACGGGGGGTGATCGAGGGGTTAAAACTTTATTAGGGGGGGTTAGGGGGGTACCCTAGACCTAAAGGGGGCTAACACCAACTGCCCTACCACACTAACTGTCACAAACTGACACCAATGTAGTAATCAGAAAAAAAAACTGCTTGGCGTCAGTGTGACGGGGGGGGGGGTGATTAGGCGGTGATCGGGGGGTGATGGGGGGTGTAATGTGTGCCTGGCATGTTCTACTGTGCATGTGTTGTGCACTCACTCGGATGTCTTCTCTCCTCGGCGCCGGAACGGAAAATACCGAGCCGAGGAGAGATGACATCATTTCCTCTGCTGCTGTTTACTATACAGCAGCAGAGGAATGATTCCATTGGCCGGGAGCGATCGGGAAGGGGTGGCCACGAATGGATGGCCTCCCCCTCACCTCCGATCGCCGGGGGAGAAATGCCAACCGCTTCGGGCACCGGGGGGGGGGTTCGAACGGACCCCCCGCCCGCGGGAGGCAGATCACGTACAGGTACGTGATTCTGTCTGCCCGTGCCATTCTGTCTACGTATATCGTGAGGCGGTCGGCAACTGGTTAAGGGTGCAGGGGCACCGCCCTCCTAATCCATGTGCCCGAATACTAATCTACATGCAGGGCGCTGGACGTATGGATTGTAATGGGTTTTTTTTAAGCATATGATTAGACCCTGAGGCTCATCCTTCAAAAAAGGATGGACTTGAGGGGTAAAACACTGCGCCCTGAGCCTACCCAGTTGTGTGACAATAGCAAATTAATATTCACTATTGTATTCCTACTTCTCCTCCCAGCCAGTCAGGAAGTGGGTCTTAAGACCTGATTGGCCAAGAGGAGATGCGACCGTATTGTCCGCTGAGGAGGAGCCGTAGGGGGAAGCCACCAAAGCTGCCCACAACCTAGATGGGGTAAGTGTGGGGGTGGTGAGCAGACGGCGAGCGACGGGGCCATCAACCGCCACTGGGTGTGAACCAGGGCTTATGCATAGAGGTTGCCCACCACCACAAGTACCAATCCATGCACACTGGCTCCAATAACTCAAGGTACTGTACAAGGTACAAGGGTTTTTACTAGGGTTGTCCAGATACTGATACTAGTATCGGTATCTGTGCCAATACCGAGTATTTGCCTGAGTCTCTCCTGTCCCCCATTGTGCTCCGTTTCTGGCCACCTCCATGTACCGCTCCTGTCCCCCTGCCGTGCTCCGCTCCTGTCCCCCTCCATGTACTGCTCCGGTCCCCCGCCATGCTCCACCCTCCATGTACTGCTCCGGTCCCCTGCCGTGCACCACTCCTGTCCCCTGCCATGCTCCACTCCTGTCCCCCTCCATGTATCGCTCCTGTCCCCCTCCATGTACCGCTCCAGTCCCCCGCCATACTCCACTCCTGTCCCCTGCAGTCAGGGATGGACTGGCCATCAGGACTACCGGGAGTTTCCCGGTGGGCCGATGGCTCAGTGGGCCAGTTTCAGCGGCCACCTATTGCATCGGAGGTCCGCGACAATCTACCCGTCAATCGCCGACAGCTGGCGCCTGGCGGGGAGCTCGAGATGCATGCAGAGTAGCGCAGGAAGCGTCTGTGATACGTTTTCCCTCATGTCACGCAGCGCTGCTCCCCGGTGGCCCTCCTCTCTTCTCGTCCATCCCCATTTGCTTGTGACATCATCTGGGATGGACGAGAAGAGAGGAGGGCCGCTGGGGAGCAGCGCTGCGTGACATGAGAGAGAACTTACTACAGACACTTCCTGTTCTACTCTGCATACTGGCTAGTAAACAATGTGCCATGTGCCCTGATGTGCCCCATCATGTGCCCTGATATGCCATGTGCCATTATGTGCCCCGAGCCCTGATGTGCCCTGATGTGCTATGTGCCCTGATGTGCTATGTGCCCCGTGCCCTGATGTGCTATGTGTCCTGATGTGCCCCATGCTCTAATGTGCTATGTGCCCTGTGCCCTGATGTGCTATGTGCCCTGATGTGCCCCGTGCCCTGTTGTGCCCCGTGCCCTGATGTGCCCCGTGCTCTGATGTGCCCCATGCCCTGATGTGCTATGTGCCCTGATGTGCTATGTGCCCTGATGTGCCCCATGCCCTGATGTGCTATGTGCTATGTGCCCCGTGCCCTGATGTGCCCTGATGTGCCCCATGCCCTGATGTGCTATGTGCCCTGATGTGCCCCATGCCCTAATGTGCTATGTGCCCTGATGTGCTATGTGCCCTGTGCCCTGATGTGCTATGTGCCCTGATGTGCTATGTGCTCCGAGCCCTGATGTGCCCCATGCCCTGATGTGCTATGTGCCCTGATGTGCTATGCCCTGTACCCTGATGTGGCCTGGTGTGCTGTACCCTGATGTGCCCTGTACCCTGATGTGTTGTGCCCTGATGTGCTGGGTTCTGTACCTGATGTGCTGTGCCCTGTACCCTGATGTGGCCTGATGTGCTGTGCCCTCATGTGCTGTGCCCTGATGTGCTGGGCTCTGTACCGTGCCCTGATGTGCACTGTACCCTGATGTGTTGTGCCATGGGCCGGTGTCTTGCCGAGAAAGTTCCCCCGGCGGATAAGGTCCCCCTTGTACTGTGCAGGCGCAGCGCTTGCGCAGTACGAACGACTAGGAGCCGCCAAAACTAGCCGAAGATGAAAAACTTCAATCAGCTGTACACGGCGCCTGCGCCCTGGGTCCAGGCTGAAGCCCCACCATCCAAGTGGACCTAGAGGGGGGATAAAAAAGTGCCGAGCGAAGGGAGGCCGTGCCCGAAGCATGGCATGGCGAGCGAAGCGAGCCCGCGAGGGGCCCTCTTACAGACCCGTGTACAGATGATTTCTCTTCTATTCGCCTTCGGCTATTTCCGCCGCCTCCTACTGCGCAAGCGCTGCGCCTGCGCAGTTGAGGGGGGTCCTTATCCGCCAAGAGGAACTTTCTCGGCAGAACACCGGTCTGGATGAAGTCCAGGGCCACATTTTTTTCCAGTCCAGCCCTGCCTGCAGTGCTCTACTCCTGTCCCCCTCCCTGTACCGCTCCTGTCCCCCTCCATGTACCGCTCCGGTCCGCCTCCATGTACCGCTCCGGTCCCCCTCCGTGCTTCTCCGCCCCCTCTGTCCTCGATCTGTCAGGATGGAGAGCGGAGGAAGAAGCCCTTTTCCAAATGAACAGAGTCAGTGATCACTGACTCTGTCCATTCATAACTAAGCATAGTAACTGTGTTTATAATTGCCTCAGTTTATGAATGGAGAGGAGCATGTCTCTTTTCCATTCATCTTCAGTGCAGCTGAGGCTACAGGGTTGATAAAAAAATAAAAAAATAAAAAATTGTAATACATGAATATTTAAAAGTTTAAATTGTAAAAATAATAAAAAATAAAATATAAAACACACTGACACCATCCATCCCCCCCCCCCCCCCCCCCCCCCAAAAAAAAGAGAAGGCATCGTTAAAAAAATTAAAAGAGTTTAAATTAAAAAAATGAATTGTAAAAATTAAATTGTAAAAAAAATAAAATAAAAATCTATAACTAGTGACACAGTCCACGCATCATCAGTACTGCATATTAGTGCTATTGTCACATGACATTAAAAAAAAGAATCAGTATCGGTGTGTACTTGAAAAAAGTATTAGTACTTGTACTCAGTCTAAAAGAAGTGGTATCGGGAACAACCCTAGTTTTTACCTTCATGCATTTTATACTTACTAGACATCATTGTGATCCTGCCTCAGCTCTCCAGGGACACTCCCTCCTCATTGGTTAAGACAGCAGCGGAAGCCATTCAATCACAGTCAGTGAGCCAATGAGGAGAGAGAGGGAACATGTCCATTCACACACAGAGCCGCAGCTTGGGAGCGAGCCTGTTTGGGTTCCCCCATAGCAAGCTGCTTGCTCAGGGGGCACTCAACAGGAGAGAGGGGCCAGGAGCGCCGACAGGGGACCCGGGTAGAAGAGGATTGGTTAGTAAGAGCCCTTTCACACTGGGGCGGGGGCGTTGTCGGCGGTAAAGCGTCGGTATTTGGCCGCTAGCGGGGCGGTTTTACCCCCCTGCTAGCGGCCGAGAAAGGGTTAAAACCACCGCAAAGTGCCTCTGCAGAGGCGCTTTAGCCGTCCCATTGATTTCAATGGGCAGGAGCGGTGAAGGAGCGGTATACACTCCGCTCCTTCACCGCTCCGAAGATGCTGCTGGCAGGACTTTTTTTCCCGTCCTGCCAGCGCATCGCTCCAGTGTGAAAGCCCTCGGGGCTTTCACACTGGAATGAAAGCAGCGGCACTTTCGGGTCGGTTTGCAGGCGCTATTATTAGCGCAATAGCGCCTGCAAACTGCCCCAGTGTGAAAGGGCTCTTAGTATGACATGTTTGTCATTTAAAATATATATATTAAAATATATATATCACTTTAAGACCAAGTGCATTCAATTTGATGAAAATGCGTGGGTTGAACTAATTTATCTTTGATTAATTTATCTTTGTTTGGCATAAGTAAGGAAATGTACGATTCCTCAAACTCTTGCCAGTCCTCTCCGATACATAAGTTTTACTTGTTTATACACAGTCTTCTCTTCTCTACATCTATTCAAAAGTGCACAAATGTGATACAATACTTCATCATCGGTTAGTGGCAGAGAGGATAGGGTGGAGAGCTACAGTTAAAGCTTTTGTAAACTGTGTGAAAGCTGATTGGTCCTTTTGTCTTCTGGGACACACACAGGTCCCAGAAGGCAGCGGGGGGGGGGCAGAGGAGGGCCCAGAAATGATGGAGATCGTCATGTGGCAATCTTACCAGGAAGTGGGAGCGGGTACCTGTCAAAACCAGGTATCCACTCCCCCCTCTCACCCAAAAAGTGCTAAATGTGGCAGTGGAGGGTGCGAACAAGCGGAGCTTCCCCTTTCGGGTGGAGCTCCGCTTTAAGTTCTGGTTCAAAAATGCATTAAATTCAAAAGTGCCCCATCAATGCAACTTAGCATGGTGCAACTTTGGAAAAGGTTCCTGTGCTACTTTGATGCGATGTTCAGTGTGATTTTGCCCCATAGATTTTACAAAGTCGCACTACATATTTGCTCTGAAAATCACATCAAAATCGCATTGCTTTAGTGTGAACTGAGCCTAAATCAATGGGCAAGGACATCCAGGTCTTGGTCTTCTTGGAGGCTACAAGTCAAATTCTTATCCAGTTATTTTGTAAGGGGTAGTTGAATAATGATACCTGGGTGTTTAAATGTATCAATATTTCATTTTTTAATTGTGAAGAAATTTTTTTTAGTCTAGAGCAGGGGTAGGCAACCCCTGACACTGGTGCCGCAAGTGGCATACAAAGCCTCTTTCGCCGGCACTCGACTCCCTCCCCATCAACAGAGCAGTGCTGGGAAGTATCAGTGAGACACTAATGCTTTCCAATTTCAGAATTCCCCGCACCGCACCTGCACTGAGGGGGAGGCACTTTGCCCCCACACATTGTAAAAGAAACATTGTTTGGTTCTCTAAATTTGCTGTAGCTGCGATCATCAGCTTTTGTTATGGGGAAGAGATTGGGTGCAGTTCTGCTGGGGGGGCAGTCCCGGTTTCCAGGAGGAGGGGGAATTTCATTGGCCACTGCTAAAGGGAATCACAGTCCTGCTATCCCTGCCCACCTGCCCACCATCTGGACGAAGATGATTTGCTTGGTTGCCACTACCAATCTCAGAAATAAGGGATATCACGGATTGAGAAAAGCCCAATTAGGTGACAGTTTGTGGAATTACTGTTGAGCTTCTGGGAACCTTGTAGAAATTATTTCTGAACCTTTACATCATTTACTACTGAACCCCTGCACTCTGTGACCCTTTAAGCCAGAACCAGTATTCAGTGCAATGAAAGTCACAACCAACTTTTGCTGCGCAGAGCGCCGCACTTTTTCTCTCTTCCTTTCACCACTTTGCATATCATAGATGAGAAGAGGGTACAGCGGTGGGGAAAATGAGCAGGAGGGTACAGCAGTGGAGAAAGTGAGCAGGGAGGTACGGTGGTGGAAGAGATGAGAAGGGGGGTCAGCAGTGGGCCAGATGAGCAGTGGGGTTCAGTGTTGGGCCAGATGAGCAGGGGGGTTCAGTGTTGGGCCAGATGAGCAGGGGGGTTTAGTGTTGGGGCAGATGAGAAGGGGGTTCAGTAGTGGGACAGAAGAGCAGGGGGGTTAGAGCAGTGGGGCAGATGTGAAAGGAGGTGTATTGGTGGGACAGATGAGCAGGGGGTTACAGTAGTGGGGCAGAAGAGCAGGGGGAACAGAGGTGGAGCAGAAGAGCAGGGGGTATAGAGGTGAGACAGATGTGCAGAAGGTACATTGGTGGGGCAGATGAGAAAGTGGGTTAAAGTGGTGGGGCAGATGAGCAGATGGGTTCAGTGTTAGGACCGATGAGAAGGTGATTCAGTAGTGGGACAGAAGAGCATGGGAATATGGCGGTGGAGCAGATGAGAAAAGGGGGTACATTGATGAGGCAGATGAGCAGGGGGGTTACAGTGGTGGGACAAAAGAGCAAGGGGGTACAGTGGTGGGGCAGATGAGCAGGGGGTTACAGTGGTGGGACAGATGAGCAGGGGGGGTTCAGTGTTTGGCCAGATGAGAAGGGGGTTACAGTGGTGGGAAAGATGAGCAGGGGGGTACAGAGGTGGGGCAGATGTGCAGAGGAGAAAGGAGGTATATCTGTGGAACACATGAGAAGGGGGTTACAGTCGTGGGGCAGAAGAGCAGGGGGTAAAGTGTTGGGGCAGAAGAGAAAGGAGGTTCATTGGTGGGACAGATGTGCGGGGGGTTACAGCAGTGGGGCAGAGGAGCAGGGGGGTACAGAGGTGGGGCAGATGTGCAGAGCTGAAAGGAGGCACATCTGTGGAACACATGAGAAGGGGGTTACAGTCGGGCAGAAGAGCAGGGGGTAAAGTGCTGGGACAGATGTGCAGAAGGTAAAGTGATGGAACAGATGAGAAAGGGGGTTACAGTGGTGGGGCAGATGAGCAGATAAGTTCATTGTTAGGACAGATGAGAAGATGGATCAACGGTGAGACAGAAGAGCATTGGGGTACGGCAGTGGAGCAGATGTGCAGAGAGGTACAGTGGTGGAGCAGATGAGAAAGAGGGAACATTGGTGGGGCAGATAAGCAGGGGGTTACAGTGGTGGGACAGAAGAGCAGGGTGGTACAGTGGTGGGACAGAAGAGCAGGGTGGGACAGAAGAGCAGGGTGGTACAGTGGTGGGACAGAGGAGCAGGGTGGTACAGAGGTTGGGGCAGATGAACAGGGGGATGCAGAGGTGGGGCAGATGAGCAGGGGGGTGCAATGGTGGGGCAGATGAGCAGGGGGTTACAGTGGTGGGGCAGATGTGCAGGGGGTTACAGTGGTGGGGCAGATGAGAAAGGGGGTACATTGATGGGGCAGATGAGAAAGGAGGTACATTGGTGGGGCAGATGAGAAAGGGGGTACATTGGTGGGGCAGATGAGCAGGTTGGTAAAGTGTTGGGGCAGAAGAGAAAGCAGGTTCATTGGTGGGACAGATGTGCGGGGGGTTACAGCAGTGGGGCAGAGGAGCAGGGGGGTACAGAGGTGGGGCAGATGTGTAGAGGAGAAAGGACGTACATCTGTGGAACACATGAGAAGGGGGTTACAGTCGTGGGGCAGAAGAGCAGGGGGTAAAGTGCTGGGACAGATGCGCAGAAGGTAAAGTGGTGGAACAGATGAGAAAGGGGGTTACAATGGTGGGGCAGATGAGCAGATAAGTTCAGTGTTAGGACAGATGAGAAGATGGTTCAACAGTGAGACAGAAGAGCATGGGGGTACGGCAGTGGAGCAGATGTGCAGAGAGGAACAGTGGTGGAGCAGATGAGAAAGAGTGGGACAGAAGAGCAGGGTGGTACAGAGGTTGGGGCAGATGAACAGGGGGGGTACAGAGGTGGGGCAGATGAGCAGGGGGGTGCAGTGGTGGGGCAGATGAGCAGGGGGTTACAGTGGTGGGGCAGATATACAGGGGGTTACAGTGGTGGGGCAAGTGAGAAAGGGGGTACATTGATGGGGCAGATGAGAAAGGGGGTACATTGGTGGGGCAGATGAGAAAGGGGGTACATTGGTGGGACAGATGAGCAGGTTGGTACAGTGGTGGGGCAGATGAGCAGGGGGTTACAATGGTGGGGAAGATGAGCAGGGGGTTACAATAGTGGGACAGATGAGCAATCTTGTTGAGGATCTTATCCTTCAAAATTCCCTAATATTTCTTAAAAATTGTCTCAACCTCCCTATATTGGGAGTAGTAGTTGCTAATGATCCCCCATTCATGTTTCTCATCCTTAGGTTTTGTTCTCTCCATTAAGCAAGTTTTTTCCTGTAATACTGAACTAACTTCTTGGATCGCCTTATCTAGCTGTTGGGGACTATATCCCTTTTCTCTTAATATGCATAAACTGCCCCTTTGGGATATTCCTCAGCCATAATGGATGGTGGCCACTGCTCATGAGGAGATAACTATTGCGATCAATTGGTTTAAAATAAACCTTTGTATTCAGTTGGTTATATTGTTTCATGATGGTTATATCTAGGTAGGTAGTTAACCTGTTTATTACGCCGATGGTACTCTAATTTTATGTTGTTGTAATTAATATTCCATGTCCATTTTTAATTCCAACACCTCACATGGTAAAGATTTGGCAATGGGTTTCTTGTAGACACATTATCAATTAAATGATTCCAGATCTTTTTTTTTTTTTTTTAAATATTCTCTCTTTTATTATTGTAATTAGAAAAAACACACAAACAAATACACAGTAAATAACACATTTCTATGTTTCAGTTACATTCTTGCATTGTTTCATTTGATTTGTGTTCCCCATATCCCCTATCCCCTCCCCAAAAGAAAAAAAAAACATAATCACCCTAATCAATCACCCTCTCTCTCCCTTCCAACACCCCCCCCATGTCCCACCTTTTTTTGGTCCCATTAGGCATCCAACATAGTCATATATCCAAGAGATTTTTTAAACTTCAACCATTTCACCCATATAGCGCGATACATCTAGTGAGTCATCTGCTGTGTGTATTGTTTCCTCTATAAATCTCTACCAATCCACCTTTGCTACCAGCTCTCTCATGTTTGGGGCTCCTTGGGTTCTCCATAATCTTGGGATAAGACCTTTTGCTGCGTTTTATAGGTGTGGGACTAAGGTATTCCTATACTGAGTGACCGTTTCTCTCGTGTCATGAAATAGACATTTCCAGTGGTCTAGCTGAATGCATTCTCCTGTTATTTGATAAATCGCTCCTATAATTCCCTACCAGTAAGGCTGTATCTTTACGCATTCCCACCACAGGTGCGCAAAGGTCCCTGGAGCGTCACAACCCCTCCAACATGTTGGGGGGCCATCCGCTCTGATCCTATGTGCCCTCTGTGGGGTTACATACCATCTTGCCAATAGTTTATAGCACATCTCCATTGTCTTAATGTCCCTTGAGGAAAAACAGGCTAATCTTAAGATCTTCCTCCTGTGTTCCTCATCTCTGAGGGTTCCTATTTCCTGCTCCCATTTTCCCATATAAATTGGGTACTCTGGCTCTACTTCTTTTACCAGTATTTTATATATCTTAGATATACTTTGGTTTAAACTCAAAGGAAAGCAGAGTAGTTTCTCTGTTAGCCTCATATAACCTTTTCCCCGCAGTGGTTGTGGTAGTGATTGTGTAAAATGCTGTAATTGTGTATACCTCCATCTATCTAATGCCATATTTCCCCATTTTTGTGTAATTTCCGTGTACGTGTATATTCTATTCCTTTTCATCACATCCTGCAATAACATTTCCTCTTTTTTTGTCCATCTAGTAAAGTATAGATGTTCCTCTTTCCCTGGTTTAACATAATTTGTGCCTAATATAGAAATTAACGGTGCATTGTGTTCCCAGTGATACTGTCTGCCTAGTCCGTCCCATATCCTAAAAGTGTTCCTAGTGAGTGGGTTTGTGCTACTAGCTAAATCTCGGTGTAGCCGTGGTATCCATACCATCTTCCCTAAATCAACTTTACTTTGTGACATCTCTAAGTTTACCCAACTTTTCCTTTCATTATTGTGCATTCACTCTGTTATCCGAGAGATAGAAACTGCCTGATATTTCTTAAAGTCGGGAGCTGCTAGCCCCCCTGTCTTTTTTTCCTTCACTAACGTTGCATATGAAATCCTAGGAAGTTTGTGTGCCCATATATATTTTAATACCATAGATCTTAAAGTGGAGTTCCACCCACATTTACAACTCTTCAGCATCCCTCACTAAACTGTGCTATGTAAACGAATTGGATACACCTACTGTATATCTGCTGTATTCATTTTTCACTTCCTCCTCCCTGGCCGTGGCCCATCACATCATTTCCTGTTTGCAATGCCTTCTGGGAAGGGGCAGCAACTTCCTCTGACACTGCCGTTGCTATGGAAACCTGACCTGAAACCTATTACACTGCTTGTGCTGCACTGAGCATGTGCGAGATCTGCAAGGATGAGATCCAGGAAGAAATATAGTCTGGCTTCAGATGCCCACACTTAAGATGGCCACGGCCTGCTGTAAGTTTATAAAATAACAAACTACTGCTATAAACTAACAAGACAGACCTTAGTTTACAGACTAACTTTACTAGAATACATTAAGCTTGTGTATTATAGGGGTATTTTTATTTAAAAAGTATAATTTCAGCCGAAACACCACTTTAATTTCCTGAAATATTCCTGGGGTAGTGTTATTGGAATAATTTAAAATACAGTGGGGACGGAAAGTATTCAGACCCCCTTAAATTTTTCACTCTTTGTTATATTTCAGCCATTTGCTAAAATCATTTAAGTTCATTTTTTTCCTCATTAACCACTTCAGCCCCGGAAGGATTTACCCCCTTCCTGACCAGAGCATTTTTTACAATTTTGCACTGCGTCGCTGTAACTGCTGATTGCACGGGCATGGAATGCTGTACCCAAATGAAATTTGCGTCCTTTTCTTCCCACAAATAGAGCTTTCTTTTGATGGTATTTAACCACTTACCAACCGGCCCATAGCCGAATGACGGCTGCAGGGCGGTTGGATAACTCTGGGAGGGCGTACTATGACGTCCTCCCAGAATTCCCCTCTCGCGCGCCCCCTGGGGCGCGCACCCGAACACATCTGTGACCGCCGGGTCCGGAGGACCCGGCGCATCACGGATCCCGGTAAATGGCCGCTGATCGCGGCCGTTTACCATGTGATCGCGCCGTCAAATGACGGCGCGATCACATGTAAACAGACTGGCGTCATCTGATGACGCCGGTCCCTCTCCTCCCCCTCTCCTCCCCGCCTGTGTACCGAACGGTACACAGTGAGCGGGGAGGGGGATGGATGGATGTCTGCAGCGCTGTGGGCTGTATGTGTAGTGCCCACAGCGCTGCACAGAGACATCCAGGCATCCATCCATCCATGCTCAGCCATCCCCACTATACTGCAATGCTGAGCAATACTCTGCAACACCCCCACAATACTCTGCAATACCCCCACAATACTCTGCAATACCCCCACAATACTCTGCAATGCTGTGCAATACTCTGCAACACCCCCACAATACTCTGCAACACCCCCACAATACTCTGCAACACCCCCACAATACTCTGCAATACCCCCACAATACTCTGCAATGCTGTGCAATACTCTGCAATACCCCCACAATACTCTGCAATGCTGTGCAGTACTCTGCAATACCCCCACAATACTCTGCAATACCCCCACAATACTCTGCAATACCCCCACAATACTCTGCAATGCTGTGCAGTACTCTGCAATACCCCCACAATACTCTGCAATGCCCCCGCCATACTCTGCAATGCCCCCACAATACTCTGCAATGCCCCCGCAATACTCTGCAATGCCCCCGCCATACTCTGCAATGCCCCCGCCATACCCTGCCATGCCCCCGCCATACTCTGCCATGCCCCCGCCATACTCTGCCATGCCCCCGCCATACTCTGCCATGCCCCGCCATACCCCGCCATACTCTGCAATACCCCGCCATACCCCGCCATACTCTGCCATACCCTGCAATACCCCGCCATACTCCGCAATACCCCGCCATACCCCGCCATACTCCGCCATACTCTGCCATGCTCTGCAATACCCCGCCATACTCCGCAATACCCCGCCATACTCCGCAATACCCCGCCATACTCCGCAATACCCCGCCATACCGAGCCATGCTCAGCTGTACTCGGCCTCTGTATGTGGCCAGGCTGTGGAAGTCTCACACATGTGGTATCGCCGTACTCAGGAGGAGCAGGGGAATCTATTTTGGGGTGTCATTTTTGGTATGTACATGTTATGTGGTAGAAATATTGTATAAATGGACAACTTTGTGTTAAAAAAAAAATGCGTTTTAACCACTTCCCGCCCACCGGCCGTCATACAACGTCCTTGACTTTGTGCGGAGATATCTGAATGATGGTTGCAGCTACAGGCATCATTCAGATATCGGCTTTTTCAGCCGGCGATTCCCTACACCATGAGAACGATCATAGCAGCTGTTCCACTGCTTGATCGTTCTTACGGGAGGCGAGAGGGGATGTCCCCCCCTCCCGCGCTTCTACCGACTGACCGCTACGATCGAAGCCAGGATCGTTTTTTTTTTTTTTTTTTATTTCAGGCTTCCCAGCCTAGAGGTGAGATGTGGAGTCTTATTGACCCCATATCTCACTGTAAAGAGGACCTGTCATGCCATATTCCTATTACAAGGATGTTTATATTCCTTGTAATAGGAATAAAAGTGGTCAAAAACTTTTTTTTTTGGAAAAAAGCATCAAACTAAAATAAATAAAGTAAAATGAACAATAAAAAAGAAAAAAAAAAATTTTAAAGCGCCCCTGTCCCTGCGTGCTCGCATGCAGAAGCGAACGCATACGTAAGTCCCGCCCACATATGAAAACCGTGTTCAAACCACACATGTGAGGTATCACTGCGATCGGTAGAGCGAGAGTAATAATTTTGGCCCTAGACCTCCTCTGTAACTCAAAACATGTAACCAGTAAAAAATTTTAAAGCGTCGCCTATGGGGATTTTTGAGTAGCAAAGTTTGGCGCCATTCCACAAGCGAGTGCAATTTTGAAAGGTGACATGTTGGGTATCTATTTACTCAGTATAACTTCATCTTTCACATTATGCAAAAACATTAGGCTAACTTTACTGTTTTGGTTTTTGTAAAGCACAAAACAGTTTTTTTCCCCAAAAAAACGCGTTAAAAAAATTGCTGCGCAAATACCGTGCGAGATAAAAAGTTGCAACGACCGCCATTTTATTCTCTAGGGTCTTTGCTAAAAAAACATATATAATGTTTTGGGGTTCTATGTAATTTTCTAGCAAATAAATGATGATTTTTACATGTAGGAGAGAAATGTCAGAATTGGCCTGGGAGCTACAGAACGCCTGAAGGTGCTCCCCTGCATGTTGGGCCTCTGTATGTGGCCACGCTGTGTAAAAGTCTCACACATGTGGTATCGCCGTACTCGGGAGTAATAGCAGAATGTGTTTTGGGGTGTAATTTGTGGTATGCATATGTGGTGTGTGAGAAATAACCTGCTAATATTGCAATTTTGTGGGGAAAAAAAAAGTAAAAAAAAAACCTTGATTTTGCAAAGAATTGTGGGAAAAAATGACAACTTCAAAAATCTCACCATGCATCTTTCTAAATACCTTGGAATGTCTTCTTTCCAAAAAGGTATCATTTGGGGGGTATTTGTACTTTTCTGGAATGTTAGGGTCTCAAGAAATTAGATAGGCCGTCAGTACTTCAGGTGTGATCAATTTTCAGATATTCGCACCATAGCTTTTGGACTCTATAACTTTCACAAAGACCAAATAATATCCACCGATTTGGGTTAATTTTACCAAAGATATGTAGCGGTATAAATTTTGGCCAAAATATATGAAGAAAAATTACTAATTTGCAAAATATTATAACAGAAATGAAGAAAAATGCATTTTTTTACAGATTTTTCGGTCTTTTTTCTTTTACGGCGCAAAAAATAAAGAACCCAGCGGTGATTAAATACCACCAAAAGAAAGCTCCATTTGTGTGAAAAAAAGGACAAAAATTTCATATAGATACAGTGTTGCATGGCTGAGTAATTGTCATTCAAAATGTGAGAGCACCAAAAGCTGAAAATTGTTCTGGTTATTAAGGGGGTTTAAGTGCCCAGTTGTCAAGTGGTTAATCACCTCTGCGGTTTTTATTTTTTGCGCTATAAGCGGAAAAAGACCAAAAATTCTGAAAAAAAAATGATATTTTCAACTTTTTGTTATAAAAAAAATCCAATAAACTCCATTTTAGTCATACATTTAGGCCAAAATGTATTCGGCCACATGTCCTTGGTAAAAAAAAATGTCAATACGCGTATATTTATTGGTTTGCGCAAAAGTTATAGCGTCTACAAACTAGGGTACATTTTCTGGAATTTACACAGCTTTTAGTTTATGACTGCCTATCTCATTTCTTGAGGTGCTAAAATGGCAGGGCAGTACAACCCTCCCTCAAATGACCCCATTTTGGAAAGTAGACACCCCAAGGAAATTGCTGAGAGGCATGTTAAGCCCATTGAATATTACATTTTTTTGTCCCAAGTGATTGAATAATGATAAAAAAATAAAAAAATTTTTACAAAGAGTTCTCACTAAATGATATATTGATCACACATGCCATGGTTATATGTGGAACTGCGCCCCAAAATACATTTAGCTGCTTCTCCTGAGTATGGGGATACCACATGTGTGGGACTTTTTGGGAGCCTAGCCGCGTACGGGTCCTGAAAACCAAGCACCGCCTTCAGGATTTCTAAGGGCGTACATTTTTGATTTCACACCTCACTACCTATCACAGTTTTGAAGGCCACAAAATGCCCAGATGGCACAAACCCCCCCCCAAACTACCCCATTTTTGAAAGTAGACACCCCAAGCTATTTGTTGAGAGGTATGTTGAGTCCATGGAATATTATATATTTTGCCACAAGTTGCGGGAAAGTGACAAACTTTTTCTTTTTTTTTTTTTGCACAAAATTGTCACTAAATGATATATTTCTCAAACATGCCTGGGCATATGTGGAATTACACCCCAAAATACTTTCTGCTGCTTCTCCTGAGTACGGGGATACCACATGTGTGGTACTTTTTGGGGACCTAGCTGCATACGGGGCCCCGAAAAACCAATCACTGCCTTCAGGATTTCTAAGGGCATAAATTTTGGATTTCACTCCTCACTACCTATCACAGTTTCGTAGGCCATAAAATGCCAAGATAGCACAACCCGCCCCCCCAAATGACCCCATTTTGGAAAGTAAACACCCCAAGCTATTTGCTGAGAGGCATGGTGAGTATTTTGCAGCTCTCATTTGTTTTCGAAAATGAAGAAAGACAAGAAAAATGTATTTTTTTTCTTTTTTCAAATTTCAAAACTTTGTGACAAAAAGTGAGGTCTGCAAAATACTCGCCATACCTCTCAGCAAATAGCTTGGGGTGTCTACTTTCCAAAATGGGGGCATTTGGGGGGGTTTTGTGCCATCTGGGCATTCCATGGCCTCCGAAACTGTGATAGGCAGTGAAGAGTGAAATCAAAAATTTACACCCTTAGAAAGCCCGAAGGCGGTGCTTGGTTTTCGGGGTCCCGTACGCAGCTAGGCTCCCAAAAAGTCTCACACATGTGGTATCCCCGAACTCAGGAGAAGCAACAGAATGTATTTTGGGGTGTAATTTCACATATTCCCATGGCATGTTTGAGCAATATATCATTTAGTGACAACTTTGTGCAAAAAAAAAAAAAAAAAAATTTGTCTTTTTCCCGCAACTTGTGTCACAATATAAATATTCCATGGACTCGACATGCCTCTCAGCAAATAGCTTGGGGTGTCTACTTTCCAAAATGGGGTCATTTGGGGGGGGTTTGAATTGTCCTGGCATTTTATGCACAACATTTAGAAGATTATGTCACACATTACCCACTCTTCTAACCACTTGAAGACAAAGCCCTTTCTGACACTTTTTGTTTACATGAAAAAATTATTTTTTTTTGCAAGAAAATTACTTTGAACCCCCAAACATTATATATTTTTTTAAAGCAAAGGCCCTACAGATTAAAATGGTGGGTGTTTCAATTTTTTTTCACACAGTATTTGCGCAGCGATTTTTCAAACGCATTTTTTTGGGGAAAAACACACTTTTTAAAATTTTAATGCACTAAAACACACTATATTTCCCAAATGTTAGATAAAATAAAAAAGATGATCTTAGGCCGAGTACATGGATACCAAACACGACATGCTTTAAAATTGCGCACAAACGTGCAGTGGCGACAAACTAAATACATTTTTAAAAGCCTTTAAAAGCCTTTACAGGTTACCACTTTAGATTTACAGAGGAGGTCTACTGCTAAAATGACTGCCCTTAATATCTGACCTTCGCGGTGATACCTCACATGCATGGTGCAATTGCTGTTTACATTTGACGCCAGACCGACGCTTGCATTCGCCTTTGCGCGAGAGTAGGGAGGACAGGGGTGCTTTTTTTTTAAACTGTTCCTTTCATTTTTTTTTTTTTAGCATTTTTATTGTTATCTCAGGGAATGTAAATATCCCCTATGGTAGCAATAGGTAGTGACAGGTAGGTAGGTAGGGAAATTCCAGACCATATTCTGTGGCAACACGTTTGGTGAGTACTCTCTGTAAACGGGCAAGTCTAGGTAAAACTCTATTTTTCCCCAAACCAGGTGGCACACAAGAATTTGGTGATTTGCGCACCATAGATCCGATGGGCATCGGCTCAAACTCAAGCAAACTAGCAACTTTAGACAATGTCTCTTTGGTAGTACTGTGCGGCTCCACACAAGGTGATGTCTTCCCAGAATCCATGGCTATCCATTCTGAGAAAGTAAGGGCAGAAGCAACATCTTCACCCTTAGCCCACAATAGTTCCTGTGACATTGTTTCAAACAGATCATCATCACCGGAGAGATTTGACATAGAATCTATCTCCGAGTCTCTCAACTCTTCTGCTGGCAAATATTTACAAAGAGTCCCAGATATGTTCCCCTTTGATCTCTCACCCGTTCCTGACGTGGACTTCTCCGGATCCATATATTCCTCCGGCTCCGGTTCGGGTAGTCTCTGGGGCAGGCCTCGTCCACGGCCGCGGGAAGCCTTCACATATCCCACCTTCCTTGGGACAGGTGCAACGGGGATAGGTGTAGTAGAAGTAGAAATAAAAGTGATGTCCGCTGATGAAGCGGTAACAGCGACATCTCCCTCGGGAACACTCACGGTAGCAGATGAGACCACGGGCTGTTGCTCTCCAGCAGCGATGGCAGTAGTTTCCACTGTGGCGATCCCTGTAGCCCAGTCCACACAATAAGCATGGGGCGACATTGTAGGTTGCTCCACTGTGAACAAATATTCTCCGCACTGCAAACATCGGACAAATGGACGGAGATGTATGGCCAGCCCTTCACACTTGTGGCAAAGCATGCCCAGCCCTTCAATATCTCAAACAGTGTATAGTACGAACCGCCCCTGCGGCTTCAACCGAATGCCGGTATCTGTCAGCAGGGTTCCGGTTAGCATAGCTCCCGCAGCGGTACTTGTAGGGAACATCTTGGACCCCATAGTTGACGGTATCAATGGAAAAGAAGACATGGCTGCACTCTGATCCTCTCAGTACGATCACGATACCTCTCTTCTCCTTTGGCGCCAAACACACACACGCGTTCCATGCGGCAACAAGTAGATTAGGCTCCTCCCACTTGTTCCTCCTATCACGTAGCTCCCAGGCTTTTATTTCTCACCCGCAGCCTACACAGTCAGAAATGTAATCCTGCAATTTAAACTCTTCTTTTCCTGGCAAAAGAGACAAAGTCCAGAAACCTCTTTTAACATAGACTCCCGGTGAAATACTTCTCAGGGCTGCTTAGGGTAACGGCAAACAATCCCGGACGACGCCCCCACATGTAGCACTAACTCATGGTGCAGCTGCTGATTTAAAGCGGGCTGTTACCGTCACCTTTTTACCTGTAGTTTCACCGATACCAGACTTAAAGTCCACGTTGAGCGTATCATCTGACAATGTAGGCACCAGTCACTTTAGTACTTTTCCAATGCTTTAATGGGAAATAACTGGAAGAAGTAGCAGGAAAGAGGTAGAAGAAGAGTTGCAGGCAAGTTCAAATACCTTTTTTTTGGTGTAGCACTAAGGAATTTAAATCTCAGGGATGAATGTATCCTCCGTTCAGGATTAAATCTTTGCCGCCCGGATAGGTCTCTCTCACTAACCTAGCAACCAGGGCACAGCACGAACAAAAAGTCTCTGCCACAGACTTGAGTAGAACAAAACTGTACGATCCTCTGCCACAGGATGTAGTAGTTTTAGATGAACAGCCAACACAGTACCAGAACCTTTAAGCCGACCTGGCAGTACTTGTGCGGTAGATTGACTTAAGATGCGTCCTCCAATTGAGTCACCAGGCCCTTCTCCAGACCAGCGCTCCACATGGTCCCTTCCAAGACGGGTCCTCCCCTGGATTCTTCTCAATTGTCCGGCTTCCTCCCGCAGGACAGACAGCACAGGACCATCCCAGCAGTAGCAGGCCCCAGACAGGCTTCTGGGCCTACCTGCACGGCTGCATCAACGCAACCCTCCAGCCTGGAGGGCTACGAGGTAGGACTGACTAGTACATACCTTTAGGCCAGGAGGGCAATGAGGTAAAGACTCTAGAAACATGGCGTCTGTCCCATAAATACTCCCTCCCAGAATGCAACACAGAGGACCACCTCCGCCTATTCGTCTCTGGGAAAGAAGAGCACTCATATACTTCAGCTTGTTGCTTTCCAACACTGACCTATGGTGACAACGACACCCACAGGCACAATGTGGAACTGCACGCAACACAGCCAAACTGGAACAGAGTCTAATTTAAAGCGGTTGTATACCCGCTGTTTTTTTTTCTACACCTGCAAGGGAAAAGGCATAATGAGCTAGTATGCACCGCATACTAGCTCATTATGAGATACTTACCTTAGAACGAGGCGCTGGCATCTCACACGGTCCACGCCAAGGGAGCTGACATTTCCCCTCGGCGTGTCTTCCGGGTATCGCGGCTCCGGCGCTGTGAGTGACCAAACCAAGACATTGGGTAATGTCTCCATTTGGTCAAGAGGGATCAGATGGATGCAAATAGAGGTCCAAAGTTTGTATTGTATAGGGATTCATATTGAGGAGTAAGGTGTACCCCAAAGTATTTAATGGCATTGGATTTCCTCGCATATGAAAAGTTTTCCGACAGGCGGTGTACTTCCGCAGGAGGGAGGTTGAGTGAGAGAGCTTCTGATTTAGCTGGGATAACCTTGTAACCCGACAGGGATCCATATTCCTCCAAGAGTTTATGAAGGTTAGGGAGAGTAATGTGCGGTCGTGTCAGGAGGTCATCGTCTGCAAACAATGAAATTTTAAACTTGCGACCCCTAACCATTACGCCGCTGACGTTGGGGTCCCATCGGATCTGGGCCGCCAGGGGTTCGATGCACAGGGCGAAGAGCAGCGGAGAGAGCGGGCATCCTTGCCTAGTTCCGTTCGAAATAGGAAAGGAGGTGGATGCCGCACAAGATGTTTTGATGGAGGCGGATGGAGTTGCGTATAGGTGCATAATCGCCCTGAGGAACGGCCCCTGAAAGCCCAGATGTTCAAGGGTGGAAAACATAAAAGGCCGGCTGAGTCTATCAAAGGCTTTCTCAGCATCTAAGCTGAGCAGGAGCGCTTCTTTTTTTGTCTGGTAATGATATCTATTAAATTGATGACTCTTCTGGTGTTGTCCCCTGCTTGGCGTCCTGGGACAAAGCCCACCTGGTCCTTATGTATCAGGGAGGGGAGGACTTAATTTACTCAGAGGGACAGTAATTTTTAAAAATGTTCAGGTCTGAATTTAATAGGGCTATGGGCCTATAATTCCCGCACAGTGTGTGGTCTTTATCAGGTTTGGGTATGAGCGTGAGATGTGATGCCTGCATATCTCTTGGGATTTCTCCCTTGCCCATGAATCCGTTAAATAAACGAACCATATGTGGGAGCAGGATAGGTAGGAAAGACTTCTAATGTTCATACCGGAGGCCGTCAGGACTCGGGCCTTATTATTTGGAAGGTGTTTCAAAGTATCGGAAATTTCCTCGTCGGTGATCGGAGAAATAAGGGAGTGTAAGGCCTCTTCTGGTAAAGTGGCCACCCCGCTGGTGGCAAGGAAGGCTCATACGCGGTCCTTGAAAGTTTCCTGGACCGGTAAGTTCAGTATGGAAGGGTTGTTGTAGAGGTCCGAGTAGTAGTCTCGGAGTAATTGGGTGATGCGGTCGGGGTGGGAGTGGAGGGTACCAGTTGGGTCCCGTAGGGCTTGTGGAGCCGATGTGTGAGTGTTTTCCCGGAGTTTATGCGCTAGTAGCATGTGGGCTTTGTTGCCTTTATCATAGTATAACTCATGCAGCCTCTGAAGGGCTTTTTTCTACCCTGCCTATGCCTATACTTTTAAGAACTGCCCTTAGGCGTATAATTTCCCTCAGAAGACAGATTGAAGATGAGGTCGTGAATCTGGATTCTAAATCCCGTAATCGCTGTGCTGTCTGTTGTCTCAGTAGCCTGGTACTTTTCTTCCAGGCCGTGGAGTTCGCTATGCATTGTCCCTGTATGACCATTTTGTGTGCTTCCCAGAGGGTTCCCACAGAGATCTCCGGGGTATTGTTTTCTACAAAGTACAGTTTTAAGGTGTTTTCCAATTCCGACCTATGGGCGAGATCCTTCAGGAGGAAGTCATTCAGCTGCCAGTGGCAGGTCCGCGGAAAATTTTAAAGCCTGCCATCCAACATTTGTCTGTGGAAAATCCGAAAACAATTATGACCATTTTATGGACTATGACCACTTATTATTAATTGATTTATTTGCACCAATAGGGTGATGTGCATCTATAGCTCACTGGACTTTGATCATCTATGTGTATATATTTTGCACTATTTAGGTAGAGTTACACTTTATGTTTATGCTTATGATTATGTTTATGGCTGGATTGTAGCCTTATCACTTGTGGAGTTCTATGGGCGTAGACCTATCACGGGTGCAGGGGTTCGCAGCACACACCCCTTTATAACAGTGTTTTTTCATTTAAGGTGTTTGATGTAGCACACACCCCTTCATAATAGTGTTTCACAAATATATTACTAAAGACCTTTCTATTGCACTATAATAGTTTTGTTGATATCAGGCACCTAAATAGGATTATGATTGGGGGTAAAAACCCTATGGATACAATATAAACCCCTCCATTGCACCACCCCATATAACCCTATAGGGAGCGCCATACCCCATCTAATTTATATCCAATTGTCCGATGGAGCATATAGACGGTCGGATTTTCCGCCAGCAGCCTGTCATCACACATTTCCCGTTGGAAAATCCGATCATGTGTACGCAGCTTTACTCTATCCAAAAACTATTGTCTATAGTTCTACTTTAAGATACAACTTAGTGCAACAGTAGAGTGACACTAAGGCATTGTCATAAGCATAGGGGAGATCTATGGCATGCATTACGGGCAGCAGGTGGTCTATTTGCAGAATATATAGTAGATATTGATGACAGAAGACAGGGAATGCTTAAGGATTTGCTGCACAGTGTCTCTAATGTTTTAGCAATAGAAAAGTGGCAGAAGTAGGATAATACTTATCTGTTCTGACAGGATGAAGCCTCACAGCCTGAATGAGCAGCCTGCCGCTGCTGCCAGTCTGATGCCTCCAGAGGGGTTGCAAAGAAAAAATTTTCTGCCATCAGTAATGCAAAGCCTTGCTTGGTGTTGAATTAGAAGATGAAATCCCTTGATCATGGAGGCATTGCTTGACATCCGTAGAGGAATCCAGAAACATCTCCATACAAGCATCTTTGTACTACAGCTCCTCCATCGTCCTAACTGCACATAGGATGATGACCTTGTCTCTATACTTTAATATCTTCGCAAAAACTGATCCTGGGTTTTCTCCAGGGATCGAAAGCTTGGATGAGGAACAATGTTCCATTTCAATAGTGAAACCAGGAGAAACATGCAAATATTATCCATTATTCAGATCTCAAAAAACAAATTGGATGGGATCCCTCAGCCCCTTATGGAAGCCCACAAATCACACAATATTTCTTCTGAAGCAATTCTCAAATTTCTGACTTTTAGCAACTCAGATGATTATTGAGGATGAGGATCACTGTGTGTGTGGACAAGCAGATGGGAAAATATCTGTTCATCGATAACCAGAGTTAGGCTAACGATACCTTGCTCAAAATTCACTGATTCCTGCTGAATTTCCAAAATTCAAGCCATGCTGCAATATGCAAACTGATCTGGGGTGTCATTAACTTTGTAGCTGTTTGCATAGGGCAGTATGAACTGCTTGCGATTCCGCACTGGAATCACGCTGGTTCCAGCATCACATATGAGTGAACTTGTGTTCTATTGGTTTGTGCCCTCAGTCAAAAAGTGCCTGCGCTCAATCCACATCAGTTAGCAGCTGCAGGCCTCACCCCAGTATTGTTTTTAAGAGCAGGCGGTTGGCCCTCTTGTAATAGCAATTGAAGCGGCTTACTAGCCACTCGATTGCTATTACAAGCAGTGGGAGGGGATGTGCCCTTCTCCTGCCGCCTTCCAAAGCTCTCCTGTCCCACCGGGAGACCCAAGCGACCATCCTGCCCTCGGCCTGGCTGCATCCCCCCTCAGCTGTATCCACCTGGCTTCGATTCTCCCCTCCACCTGGCTGCATTCCCTCCTCTGTCCACCAGGTTCTGTCCTCCCCTCCACCTGACTGCATCCCCCCTCTCCTGTATCCATCCGGCTCTGTCCTCTTCTTCACCTGCCTGCATCCTTTGCTCTCTTCTGTCCATCTAGCTCTGTCCTTGCCTCCACCTGGCTGCATCCCCCTCTCCTCTGTCCACCTGGCTTTGTTCTCACCTCCACCTGGCTGCATCCCCCCTCTCCTTTGTCCACCTAGCTCTGTCCTCCCCTCCTCTCCTCTATCCACCTGCATCCCCTCTGTCCACCTTGCTCCATCCTCCCCTCCTCTGTCTACCTAGCTCCAATCTCCACTCCACCTGGCGGCATCCCCCCTCTTCTTTGTCCACCTGGCTCTGTCCTTCCCTCTGTCCACCTAGGTCCATCCTCCCCTCCTCTCCTCTGTCCTCCTTGCTCTGTCCTCACCTCCACCTGGCTCTGTCCACCCCTCCTCTCCTTTATCCACCTGGCTTCATCCTCCCCTTTACATGGCTGCTTCTCCTCCTCTGTCCACCTGGTCCGTCCTCCCCTCCTCTGTCCACCTAGCTCCAGCCTCCCCTCCACCTGGCAAAATCCCCCTCTCCTTTGTCCACCTGACTCCGTTCTCGCCTCCACCTGGCGGCATCTCCCTTCTCCTCTGTCCACCTGGCTCCCTCCTCCCCTCCTTTACTCTGTCCACCTGGTTCCGTCCTGCCCTCCTCTCCTCTGACTAACCTGGCTCTTCCCCCTCCCACCCGGCTCTGTCCCCTCTTCTTCTGCATCACCAAGATGCCACCCTAGGTAGGTTTGTGGAGCCAAGTGCCAGATGCTTTTGTTTTATTTAACCATGCCCATTTAAACCCCTCCCACTGTTAACAGAATTCGGCCACACCCACTGTCTGCCTGTAAAAACCTAGCAGAGGAAGACAGAAAACAGAATCTGCTACACGAGATTACACTGTGCATAGCCAGATTTTATTTTCTACATCCATATGAAGCAGACTAAATATAACTAAAAACATCAAGAAAACGGTAATTGTCATTATTTGTAATTTGGTTAAAAAAAATAAAAATGGGATGTTTAGTCTAAAATGCCTGGGCTTATTTTTTTGTCCCAGTCCGGGCCTGGCCAAGAGCGTGTGCCCTGCACGCTCCCGACACAGTTACCAGCGGCTAACAGGAAGCTTCCGTTCTCTACGTGCGTTCGGGAGCGTTCCAATCATGTTACTGCTGTGACAGCCAAATACAGTGGTCACATGATCAGAAACCCCTCCCCACCTCACGGCATCAGAAACTTCTTAAAGGGCCAGAAGGCGCTGGCGTTTACGGAATTAGGCAAGGAGAGTAAGACTTTTTTGGTGGAAACGTGTTGAATGTGCTGGACACACCAGTCTTAAAAAAGCTGATGTCCTGCTGCATATAACCATGGTGCTAGCAATCTTCCGTCTCTTGCTCTCAGATTTTCCTTACCTGCTCATGTTCGCTGCCTGCCTCCGCTACCGATCCGCCTGGAGTAGTGACCACGCTTCTGTCTAGTAAATCTGTACTTTGCTGCTTGATTGTTGCCAACTTCTGCCTGTTTGACTCTGATTCTGCTTACATTCTGGTTTTCTTCCATCCAGCTATCACTTAACCAGGTGTGGGACCTGTGGGACTCCACCATAAACTGGAATTGGCATCTTCATGGTTCATTGCCAGCTGTACCTCAGATCATAAGATACCAGGGTTCCCTAGTTCCTGCTCACAGTGTCTATGCCTTGGCACTTGTGCCTTTCTTTTGCCTTTGCAGACCCTGTCTGAACGTCCAGGAGTGCTCGGAGAGGAATTGTGCAAGGGACCAACCTCGTCATTTCGGGCTCTGCATGGCTCTGCATGGCTCCGCATGCAGGTACGTGAAACATTGGTTATAAGTGGGAACAATGCTTTACATTGATGGTCACTAGAAAGAATGCCCTTACATTAGTGGCTAGTGGGAAGAATGCCCTTACATAAGTGACCAGTGGAAAGAATGCCTTTACATAAGTAGCCATGGTTAAGAATGCCCTTAAGGCTGGTACACACGGCCTCGTTCAACGGAAGCCAGGTGACATTTGACCCGTGTGTACAGCAGCCTGTCCGACAGAAACCAGCATCTAATCAATACTTGCAGCCAATGGCTGTGAGCGCTGATCACTGTGTTCTGGCGGGGGGGCAGTCCCCCTTTTAGAACACAATAGCTCAGCAGGGGAGATCGCTGTACTAACACAGTTCGTGTTGGTACAGCGATCTGTCAGGTTTTTTTTTTTCGTTCAGCCCGCTGGGTTGAACGAAAAAAAAAAATTCTCTGTGTGTACCTGCCATTACATTGGTGGTCAGTGGGATGAATGCCTTTACATTGGTGGTTAGTTGGAGAATGCCTTTACGTTGGTGGTCAGTAGTAGGAAAGCCCTTATACTGGTAGTCAAGTGGGAAGAATGTGTAATCTGTGGCCAAGCTATGGACATTCACCATATTCCTAAAAAGCAGTAAATGAAGTATAAAGCGGCCCTATCAGCACAGAAAAAAATAAAACGCAGCACCCTATAAAAGACTAAATATTTTACTTTTCAAAAGCCAGTGACATAATCACATTAACATTTCAAAAGAATACTGCTTAGTGGGATGACATAATCTTGAGTGCTTTATTGAATATCCAGTAGGAACACTCTGAGGTGGTGAGTTAATTCTTTGCCGTTGTGTGGATCTCCAGGCACCATTGCTATCTGTCATTTTGTGTTGGATAGCATGTGCCCCACTGGGAGCCATGGTTTCACCACTGACCCCCCATGCCACTACAAGTCACAGCTTGAAGGATGAGTTGCTATGTAGACAGCTAGAGCCATGAGGGCTTGTTCTAAAGCTTATTGACAACTTGAATGCCCATAGGCTGGTTAAGTTCACTTTAAAGAATATCTTTAGCCAACATTTTTTTTTCTAATTTTGGATACAGTAGGGAAAGGTTAGAACCTCTGTCATAATGGGAACGAGCTGAGAGGGAGGAGTCTAGCAATGGCGCTGGCCAGGAGCACGCCTGTCAGAAACCATGAAATCAGACCGAGACTGAAGTACAGTTAAATCACACTTGTTTAATATTAAAAGTAAAAAGAACAAACGTAGTCAAAACATAGCCAAAGTTCAGTAACTGGAATGGATAGTCAGCCAAGCAGAAGTCAGGGATCAAGGTAGTGGAACAGCAAGCAGGATCTGGAGCCAGAAGGGAAGTCAGCAAAGCTAGTCTTTAAACAGGAATGCAGGAGATAGTTTCTTGTGATGTGACCAAGGCGAAGGCGGAGCTCTTCTGGACTGGACGGCTTAAGTAGGCAGGACTGACGAGCAGGATTATCAACAGCTGGGTAACTGTGGAGAGAGATGGGAGCTGGCAATTAGCCGACAGCTGAGCGGCCAGCTCAGAGAAGGGAGGGCTGAGTCCAGCCCTGACAGTACCCCCTCCTCAACGACCCCTCCCCCTCGGAGGACCACCAGGCTTGAGGGGCAAACATCTATGGAAATCATGAAGGAGGACAGGGGCAAGTACATCTGAGGATGAGACCCAAGAACGTTCCTCCAGACCGTACCCTTTCCAATGCACCAGGTACTGTATGCATGCACAGAACCTACAGGAGTCAACAATGGACTGTACTTCATACTCCTCATGGTTCTCAACCTGTAGAGGGTGAGGACGTGGCACCGAGGTGGTAAAGCGGTTGCAGACCAAAGGTTTTATTAAGGAGACATGAAATACATTCGAAATACGCATATTAGAAGGAAGGTCTAATGCGTAAGCCACTGGGTTAATCCTGCGAAGAATATGGAAAGGCCCAATAAACCGAGGTGCGAACTTCAGTGAGGGAACACGAAGTCGGAGATTGCAAGATGACAGCCAGACACCGTCCCCAACCTGGTAGGAAGGAGCAGGTAGGCGTCTGCGGTCAGCATGGAGTCTGTATCTATCATTAGCATGACGCAAAGCCTCCTAGACTTGTACCCAAGTGGAACGAAGACCACAAAGATGCTCCTCTAACGCAGGAATACTCTGTGGAACAAATGAGTCAGGCAATATGGAAGGTTGGAAACCATAATTCGCCGTAAACGGGGACAATCGGGAAGCAGAATTCAAGGCACTGTTGTGAGCAAACTCTGTCCACAGTAATAGGTCTGACCAGTTGTTATGATGGTCAGAAATATAGCAACATAGAAATTGCTCCAAGGACTGATTGGCTCGTTCTGCGGCCCCATTAGACTGCGGGTGATACGCAGAGGAGAAAGCAAGCTGAATTCCCAACTGTGCACAAAAAGCTCGCCAGAACCGGGACACAAACTGACTACCCCTGTCCGAGACAATCACCTTGGGTAGTCCATGTAAGCGAAAGATCTCCCGAGCAAAAACGGAAGCCAGTTCCTTAGAAGTGGGCAACTTCTTAAGTGAAATACAATGACACATCTTTGAGAACTGGTCAACCACCATAAGGATAACAGTGTTGCCTTGGGAGTTGGGTAACTCCACAATGAAATCCATAGACGGGTGGGTCTAGGGCCTCTCTCCATTGGGTATGGGTTGTAGGAGGTCCACTGGAAGGTGTCGTGGAGTCTTACTCTGAGCACACACAGAACTGGCAGCTATGAAGGCAGTTACATCAGACGTAGACTAGGCCACCAGAATTGTTGGGAAATGGCCCAAACGAGTTGATTCTTCCCAGGGTGGCCAGCTGCCTTGGGAGAATGGTAAGTCTGGAGCACGGCAGTACGGAGACTCTCTGGGACAAAACAGCAGTCACAAGGTTTCTCAGGATGAGCATGGACCTGAGCAGCAAGAATTTTGTCACCCAAAGGAGAAGTGAGACTGGTGCGAACCGTAGCCAGAATACGATCAGGAGGAATCACAGGAGCTGGAACCGACTATAACTTGGAAGTGGAGGAAAATTGTCGTGACAAGGCGTCAGCCCTTACATTCTTAGTACTGAATAAGAATGAGACAATGTAATTGAAACTTGATAAGAAAAAAGCCTATCGCGCCCTTCTGGGAGAGAGGCATTTAGCCTCAGACAAGAATGTGAGATTCTTATGATCAGTAAGAATGAGAACCGGCACATTGGTATGTTCGAGGAGATGTCTCCATTCTTTCAGGGCTGAATTGATCGCCAAAAGCTCTCTGTCACCAATCTCGTAAATGCACTCTGCAGGTGACAATTTCTTGGAAAAGTCGCCACAAGGATGCATAGTGCTCTCAGAGGTAGGACTTTGAGACAGAAGGGCACCAACACCAGTCTCAGAAGCATCAACCTCAAGGATAAAAGGTAACGTAGGATCAGGATGTGCCAACACAGGAGCAGAAGCAAAGGCAGCCTTGAGACTCTCAAAGGCCTTAATGGACTCCGGAAACCAACTCTGTGGGTTACCGTCCTTTCTGGTCAAATCAGTCATGGGCTTGACCAGAGATGAGAAGTTATGAATAAACTTCTGATAATAGTTGGCAAAGCCCAGGAAACACTGCAGAGGATGTAAACCCACGGGTCAGGGCCACTGTAGGACTGCCGAAAGTTTCTCTGGGTCCATCAAAAAACCAGCAGTGGAAATGACATAGCCCAGGAATTTAACCTGTTCAGGATGGCACTCGCACTTCTCCAGTTTACAATAGAGATTGTTCTCTCTTAGTTTCTGAAGCACACGACAGACATCTGTGTGGTGGCTCTCCGGGGACTTGGAAAATATGAGGATATCATCGAGATAAACCACCACACATAACTGCAACAAATCTCGGAGGACATCATTAATAAACTCCTGGAAAACTGCCAGGGGGGTTACAAAGGCCAAAAGGCATTACGAGGTACTTATAATGGCCTGTTCTGGTATTAAACGCAATTTTCCACTCGTTGCCCTCCTTAATCCTCACGAGATTGTATGCCCCTCTCAAATCAAGCTTCATGAAAACCGTTGCTCCCTTGAGGCGGTCAAATAACTCTGTAATCTGGAATCGGATAGGCATTCTCAATTGTGAAACGATTGAGACCACTGTAATCAATACAAGGTCTCAGTTCACCGCTCTTCTTCTTCACAAAGAAGAAACCAGCACCAGCAGGAGACAAGGATTTGCGAATGAAACCTCGAGAAAGTGTGTCTGCAACATACTCTTCCATGGCCTTATCCTCCAAGACCGACAAAGGGTAAACCCGCCCACGAGGGGGTATGGCACCAAGTTGAAGGTCAATTGCGCAATCATACGACCGGTGTGGAGGCAAACTACCGGCTTGACCTTTGTCAAAGACATCGCTAAAATCGCGATACTCCTCAGGCAGGGAGGAGAGTGAAGAGGTGCACAGGACCTTGGCTACCTTCTGGAAGCATGTCTCACTGGATCGCCCCCAAATTAATCTGGAAGCGGAGTGGAACCAGACATACCTCTTATAGAGGTAGTACTCGAGGCGGGTGCCTGCACAGAGACTGGCGCAGCAGCAGGGATGGCCTGCAACTCAGATTGTACCAGAGCAGCCACAGTGGGAGATTCCAGGTGAGCCATGCGACTCAGGAGCGTTTGTAACACTATGGCAAACTGATCCATGCGGTGATCTTGCTAATCCAATCTGGAAAAAATATTACCAACAAGTGGATTGACTGTATCTTCTGAATTCATGGCCTTCGCCTGCTGTCAGAAACCATGAAATCAGACCGAGACAGAAGTACACTTATATCACACTTTTTTTATAATAATAAAAGTAAAAAGAATAAACGTAGTCAAAACATAGCCAAAGTTCAGTAACCGGAACGGTTAGTCAGCCAAGCGGAAGTCAGGGATCAAGGTAGTGGAACAGCTAGCAGGATCTGGAGCCAGAAGGGATGTCAGCAAAGCCACTCTTTAAACAGGAATGCAGGAGATAGTTTCTTGTGATGTGACCAAGGCAAAGGCAGAGCTCTTCTGGACTTGACGGCCTAAGTAGGCAGGACTGATAAGCAGGATCATCAACAGCTGGGTAACTGTGGAGAGAGATGGAAGCTGGAAATTAGCCGACAGCTGAGCAGCCAGCTCAGAGAAGGAAGGGCTGAGCCCAGCCCTGACAACGCCATAGGAACGTCCGATCTCTCATCCCCTCCAGATGGAATAGCCCCGGACCACCTGTATCTCGCCCCGCTCCAACCCATCCCGTCCTGTACCTGATCCAGACTCTCTGCCTATGTTGAGCCATTGGCGGACCCGTAGTGATTCCTGTCCAGTAACCCTATGCAGATAATCCACTCCATTCCCTGTGGAGGTATGGGCACCTGCGTGGTGGACGGAGAGAGCGAGTAGAGAGAGTGTGGAGACGGAGTTGAGGTGGAGTGGAGGTGTTTTCTCTCCCTCTCCTCCTCTCTTCTTTGGCCAAAGCGCTGTGACCTGAGCCGGAGAGCGGATAGCTGACTGGGTTCGGAGGAGTCCGGAGGCAATCGGAAGGAGTAAGAGCAGGAGGAGGCTATCATGTACTCGGCTGCTCTGATATAGCCGGTGACAGCCAGGAGGAGAGCGGAGGAGAATGAAAATAGCCGAATAAGAGCTGAATAGGGCCAGAGTGGAGGCCATTGACTGGGGAGAGTGAGAACGCCGCACGGAGACCTCGTGGACTGGAGAAGCTGTCCCCCCCAACCCCCCCCTTTTTGTTTCTCTCCTGTAAAAAGTGTGGAGGAATTTGAGAGGCAGCAGTGCAATAATTAAAAATCACAGAAGGAAAAGAGACTGCTCGGAAGAAAGTGGGAGTGGTGAGTATAACCTGTATACCACGCCGCTGACTCTTTCATGTCTTCAGACAGAGACTCAAAGGGTGGAGCCACTTGAATGGGGGATGACTGCAGCACAGGAATTTTTTCTTCTGGCTGGGTGCTGGTAACAAGAGTAACAAGCCCTGCCAACTGTTTTGAAATGTCTCTAACATCGCCAGCTGCAATACCCCCTCTTTCTTGAAGGTACCACTTCCATCAGCGTCTGGTTCTGGGCTACAGCTGCCCTAGTGGTCAGTCCATTTTCTCTCTCCCATCCTGCTATTGGCAATGCAGTATGGATGGTGACTGTGTCCTTTCCTGTAATGGTCTCTACATGTTGAAGTGCTGTGTAGGCCCCAAACAGGTACTTCTCTAGGGGTGTGTATCTCTTCTGTGCCCCTGTCAGTTGTTTGGACCAAAATCCAATGGGTATTGCTCTCAGTCCTTTCCTTTCGTTTGGCTGCCACAGACTCCAAGATATGGTACCATTCTGCTCCATTATATCCAGCTGAAATGGTACTCCTTGTCTCACGGGTCCTAATCCCTAAATGCTGCAAAATAGCTTCTTTAGCAGCCAGGAATGTGGTCCGCTGCTGTGACCCCCATGAGAACTCAGTCTTTTTTTTGGTGACATTATATATAGGCCTCAGAATCAGTCCAAGATGTGAGATGAACGATCTCCAGAACTCCACAACTCCAATGAACTTGTGTGCCTCCTTTTTGGTGGCAGGGGGCAACAGCGCCTGGATAGTTTGACTGGCTCTGAAATTTTCCTCTGTGGCCCAGTCTACATCATTCCCAGGAATTTCACCTCTGTGGCAGGTCCTTGGACTTTGTCTCTGTTGATAGCCAACTCTCTGTTCTCCAAGTGCTGTATCTGCAGGTGCAGTGCTTAAGTTATATCTTCTTTTGTCCCAGAGATCATGATGTCATCAATGTAGTGAAACACAGCGACTTTCAAACTCAGGTTACGTAAATCTCGGGCAATCAGTCCATCACAAATCATTGGAGAATGAACATAGTCTTCAGGAAGCACGGTGAAAGTGTACTGGCAGCCGTCCCACGCCATAGCAAACTGGTCTTGACACTCTGGGTCTATTAAAATTGAAAGGAAAGCATTAGCCAGGTCTATCACAGCATGAAATTATCCTGCCTCTTTAGCAATTGTCTAAACAATTGAGATCATATCAGGTACAGCTGACTTCAATAGGGGAGCCACTTTGTTTAGACCTCTGTAATCCACAGTCATTCTATATGTTGCATTAGGTTTCTTTACTGGGAACACCGGAGATGAGAAAGGACTTACAGCATGTCTAAGGATCCCTATTCTCAACAGTTCTTGAATAGTCTCCCCAATTTCTTTGTGGCCTCCAGGAAGTCTGTACTGCTTGGGAAAGACTGGCTTCTCTGGTGGAGGAATATAGAAGAGGTCCACTTCGCACGACCTCTGACCACAGCCTTCACTGCCCTAACCAGATATGCTTTATCAGCATACCTGAATGTGAACGCACCCCATTAAGTCTGAATAGACTGACCTTGAAGTACATCCATCCCAAGAATATTTTTGGGTAACTCTGATACCAAAACATTTGTCCAAAATCCTGGTCCCGGAAATTGAGAAACCCCCTAGGGGTGGGACTTTGAAGGCACTACCATATCAAAAATTATGTAAAAATGTACAGTTTATTATATATAGAAAACAAGACACATAATAAATAAAGAATAAACAAATACAAATGGATGCATTATAATGTACAAACGTTTGGCGAAAAAGACATGGTACAAAATCCTAAACCCAACGACGTTTCAGAGATGAACCGTAGTCTCCTTCATCAGGTCTAGGTCTAGACTGATGTTATCTTAACTAGGAGTAGTGTTTCTGACCCTGACAGTTTTCCCCACTACATGTTTCCACCTCTTCAGCATTTCTGCAGTAGAAATCCTATCTATCTCATCTTCAGGTACTCCTGCCTTTAACAGGTCCACCCACATTTGTTTCCTAGAGATTACTAGCCTGGTTTTCTCTTCAACTCCTGTGTTCTCTCCTACATTCCCTTTCTTCTCTGTTCTTTTCTGCTTGTATTCTTCCTGTCTGGCCTTGACCCTATCTACTGCCCTAACAAGTTTTGTTTTAGTCTCCTCTAGCTCCCCCCACTGGCTTAAAAGGGTAGTGGCTTCATAAATCTTGCTGTTTAATCCCAAGCCTCCCAGCACGGACAATAAAGGAGCCCTGAGATTAAATGGCACAGATTTCATCAGCTTAGAGCGCAGAGCAGACATAACGGGTTCCATATCTGGACCCATCCATTCTGGAAATGTATTTAATCTGGTTAAACAACCCATCTCACGTAACTTGGAAATAACCTCTCCTATTGATCTTCAGGAGTAGCCATTTTCCAGGTCAGTGGGACAAGTGTATACTCGGACTATTCCATCTCTCACGAGGTCTACACACTAAACTCTCGGGCTTTCCGCATTGCCTGACACAATTGTAGATCATGGGTTAACACTCCCATAGCCACTGCTTCCTTACCTGACAAAACAACACTGTCCATGCCTTCATCCCACAAGCGTAGGAGCCAACTCAATAGGGGCTCGCCGGACCTTGGTTTGTATTGTTTTGCCAGCTCGTGGAGTTCAGTTTGTGTAAACTCCTGTACTTCTTCAAATTCCACATCTCTGGGGTTGCGATAATGCACCTCCCCATCTGCCATATCCTCTCTATCATGTTGCCTTTTCCTATGCTTGGTAATGAGAGGTCTGGCACACGTTTTCTTTCCCATTGGATAATCATCATCAGAAACATCAAACTCTATCTTCTCATCCTCACTATCATTTGAGGAGAGCACATCCTCACAATCCCAGTTTTGGGATGTGACAATGGCACGTACCCTGGCTTTACTAACAGGTTTACAGCCCTTCCATTTCCTTAAGGCATTAATTGATTTGGTCATGAGGGCTGCACACTGCTCTTGCAAATCATCAGCCCTACTAGCAGTTGAACGAACACACTCTGAAGCGACTGCTAGCTGGTCTTTTAATACCTTAACTTCTGCCTCTGCCTTCTTCCTTCTATGTGATTCTGTATAAATAGCATGAAGGAAGTACCAACTCACTGTGAACACTGTCCTCTTCTCTTTTTACTTAAATCCAACCCCTTAAAGTGGATGTAAACCCAATGTCATCCTTTCTAAACTACTGCCATAGGGGTTATCTATAAGGATATACATGCCTCCTGCATGTATCTTTACCTGTCAAATGTCTCCCCTCTGTCTGTTATGAGACCCGAAAAACTGCAGATTCTGTGGGTGGTTCTGTTGTCTGGAGCTGGGTGGGTGGAGTCCTGCTGTCAGTAGACTCCCCGCCCACCTCTACACTCCCCTTGTCAATATGCATTTTCTCCTGTGTATTTCTTACAGTGAACTTCTGCTATGATCTCTAACATCCAGTGAAAAAACAGGAAAGTAACCACATGGCTTTAGCATGCCAAATCATGCTGAGGTGTGAAACAGCCAATTCTTGCAGAGCTGCTGAAGAAATGAGTGGGGGTGGGAATTAAAAAATAATGCATGTCTTAGGCTAGTGCACGAGATATGTAAATCACCTGTCACTCACAGCAAGGGGGTGGATTAGACAAAGTTTTTCTCTGTTTGTCAAGTTTTATCTCACTGAACAATAAAAGAGGATTGCTCAGAGCTGGATTAACTCTTTGTGGCAAGACTGGGCTCAAATGATAGGAAATCTTATACTCTACATTATGACATCAAAAAAAAAAAAAAAAATTTGGGTTTACATCCACTTTAAGGCTAAAATCTACAAAACTATCCAAGACTTTATCACCCCAAGTCAGCTTCAAGGGAGAAGCATACTTTACAAATTCTTTAGCAAGAGGCTCCCACTCATTATCTCTGGCCCAGATAGGTAAGCTGCACACATTCTTCTGGCCACCATAATCCTCTGCAGCCTTGTTTTTCCTAAATAGCTTACATAGCATTTTACCTAGCACAAGCTACACAACACACCACAGAAAAACAGGTCTTCTTCAGTTGAATTATAGCACAGATCATGGCAGGAGCCCCGAAGTTGTTTTGCTTGCGTCTATATAGCAAGGTTACTTTGTGGTATAAGCAAGGAAGTTAAGACCTCTGCAGTGTGTAAATGTGCTTTTACTATACAAAGATGCTGTACATACAAAACTATTACAGTATTAGGAATACAATACAAGACTAACAGATATCTGTAACAAGCAAAATGCCTAGCAAATAAATAGCCTATGGTCTATAACAGTAGTAATACACTTAAAAGTTACTTAGCTCCAGTTACTGTGTTCATGATCTCCGTTGCTTCTGGAGTTCAGGCACCATCTTGTTCGCTGATTACAGATTCGAGTGTCCTTCGGTGTTAATCCATTTTGAGTGGCTCCACTATCAGTCTCTACTGCTCCTTTTATTTGGGCTTTTGTTTACCATGGTTACAAACTTGTTTTCCATAACAACCGACTAACAGTCATTCTTTCAGTTTGAGAGACCCTCTCTTACCTGTTTACTAGAGCTATAGAGACAATAGCCTATTCAAACTGTCAATTGAATACAACAATTCCCATTTTATCCAACAGCATTTGTTTGAGAAATATCTACTTAAGCCGAAACCTGACAGTAATCTGATTTCTATGACCAACTACTATTGTAATATTGTTCCATGTAATGTTATGTCTGATTAAAAAAAAAAATCATATTTTAACAAATGCAACACAGATGGAATACTTAAGCAACAGAGACCAAGGACAGGTTAAAAGATATGACAGGATATGGGGAAGATGGCTGTCATTTAAATTATCTAGGAAATTCGTGGAGGGGATGAAGAAGGAGGTCAGCGGTAACTGAAATAAGAGTGACGGTAGAGGGCAGATCAGGGGAGGTGAGGGTGGGTGGGGTGGGCGGGGCTTGAGGAAAGGGGCAAGGGGGAAAAGAAAGGGAAGGGGAGAGTGAAAGATTAGGAAGGGAAATGGTGGGTGTTTTTGATGGATATGGATTGTATCTCTCTTGGCTCTCTTTTTCTTTTTGCCGTTCTTTTATATGTAATTAAAAATTAAATAAAGATTAAATAAAATAAAAAAAGAACCTCTGTCGTGTTTAACCATTTTGCCTCTCACACCTGTTCACCACCTATGGACCAGAGGAATTTTTACAATTCTGCTTTAGGCCTGTTTACTTGGCGATAACTTTGTCATTATTAAACCACTTAAAGACTGGCCGCCACAGTTTGGTTGTCTCTCCTGGCGAATCGCCGTAATTGTACGTCGGCCACTTTGAGACCTCTAAGGGGCGTGCGCATGCGCCCGTGGCGCAACGCCGGAGCCAATGCACGTGGCCAGTGGCCGCGAAGTCCGCCGGCCACCCACGATCGCTCCTGAGAGAGGTAGAACGGGGATCTGTCAATATAAACAGACAGATCCCCGTTCTGTCAGGGGAGGAGAGACAAATCTGCTGTTCCTAATGATTAGGAACAGCGATCTGTCTCCTCCTCCAGTCACTACACTCCCCCAACAGTTAGAAACACCTCCCTAGGGAACACTTAACCCATTGATCGCCTCCTAGTATTAACCCCTTCCCTGCCAGTGACATTTTGTCAGGGCTGGGCTCAGCCCTTCCTTCTCAGAGCAGGCCACTCAGCTGTCGGTTAATTGCCAGCTCTAATCTTTCCACAGTGACTCACCTGGTGATGATATCCTGCTCATCAGTCCTGCTGGCTACTTAAGCTGTTCAGTCCAGATACTCTCTGCCTTCGCCTGGTCAACATATCAGAGACTCTCTCCTTTGTACCAGTGAAAGACTTGCTTGGCTCACGTCCCTTCTGGTTCCTGATCTTGCTTGCTGTTCCACTATGCAGATTCTCCGGTTTCCTGATTTCCTGTCTTGTACTGAAGTATGCTGATTAAACTAGTGTGATTTTTACTGCACTTCTGTCGTGGTCTGATTCATGGTTTCTGACACATTTATAGAGTAATCAGTGGCTATTTTTAGCTCTGATTGCTGTATAAATGTCACTGGTCCCAAAAAAGTGTCAAAAGTATCCAATCTGTCCGCCGCAATGTCGCAAATTACATATTTTTTACATATTTTTGGGGGGATATTTATTTTAGCAAAAAGTTAAAAATATTGTGTTTTTTTTTTTTTTTCAAAATTTGCGCTTGTTTTAAAAAACAAAAAACAAAACGCAGAGGTGATCAAATACCACCAAAAGAAAGCTCTATTTGTGTGAAAAAAGGACATCAATTTTGTTTGGGTACAGCCTTGCACGACCGTGCAATTGTCTGTTAAAGGGACGCAGTGGCGTATTGCAAAAAATAGCCTGGTCATTAAGGCTGGATTCACACCTATGCAGTTTTAGTGCTTTTTGCATTTTGCAGATTTGCACTAGAGTCCATTTACCATGGTTTCCTATGGAACACGATCTTTAGTGCAAATCTGCAAAATGCAAAAAGCACAAAAAATGCATAGGTGTGAATCCAGCCTCAGGGGGCAAATCCTTCCGGTCATAAAGTGGTTAAGATAACAAGGTGTAATACATATTTGGAGGGGGGGGGGGGTTTAAGGACAAACAAGGCTTCTGTTTTTCTATTTACTATCTTGCAACACTGATTTTTTTTTTTAATCTTTAGACAATTAAACATAACAAAACTTAACCAAATACTCTTTTTCTTTGATTGAGCAGCGTTGAAATGTGCACTTTTATCTGCAGTATCACTAAATAGTGATACTGCAGATAAAAAGTGCTATTTTATTCTGTAATTTGTCCTGTTTAAAATTACACTTGAAAATACAAATGAAATAAAGTGTTTTTGTTTTTCAATTTTGCACTTTTTTTTAAATGTGAAATGTGTACATCTATGTTAAATGTGTAAAACAGAAAAAGTTGAACTTTAGAGGGAGAATAAAGAGTTAATTAGGGATGATTAGAGTAAACTAAGGGTTAATAAGGGGTTACACAGAAGAACATTTTATTTAAAAAAAAAATATTTTTTTTACTTGTCAACTTGCTACTGCCATCATTAAAGTTTCTTTGATGAACAGAAGAGATAGTAATGTAACATTATGTTACTTTGTATCTTTGCAGCTTGTTGATAAACAGTGTCTGGCTTCTTTTCTTTTTGACAACTACAGCTTCTCAGACCTTCTCTGTGTACACAGCAATGTGGCTTTGATTAATCAGAGCCTAATTTCTGTATAATGGGAGGAGGAATGAGGGTAGAAGGAATGGACGTGCTACAGACACCCTGTGTACAATGATGACCTTTTTTTTGGCGTGTGTAGCACACCCAAAGTCTGGAACTAGTTAATCTGCACGTGATACTTTCAGCTAGTGTGATAAATATGGAGCCAACAATAACTTATAATATGGTGAAACAAATTTGAACAGCTGCCCCTTTAAGTGAATAAACCACTTTCAATGTGTAATAATAACAAAAGTAAAGCGCTATTGTGCAACCACCATACAATATATCACATAGTGCAATGCATATAAATTTGCATGAAAAATGTTTTCTTCAAAGAATATGTAAATCTTCACAATGTATAGATGCAAAAATAAGAATTTTTTTTAAAAAGATATAAAAAATAAGGAGCTTCCTGAAAATGCTTATCTACCCAAATGCATTGAGGCTGCATGGCCGCCGCTGTCATCGCACTTCCTGTCGGGTCTCCTGTGGGCAATTTCAGGTGCTGGAATGCACGCCGACTCTCAGAAGAGTGCTGATTGAGGTGCTGACGGTAGCACCAAAAAAAATGGAGTTTTTATTCAGCTTTTTAATTCTCCAATTTTTGGTAAATAAACTTATTGCACCATTATGGCTGTTATCCATTTTTTGGGTACTTGCTTAAACTACGGAGGAGGAAATCAGAAGAAGTACCTGCTGGCTGTTACCATAGGTGGCTGGATGTGATCTATGCGAAATATTCGTTTTAACCCCAGTGTCTCAAGGCTTGTTAAAGCTTGATGGTTGGTGAGTGTACATCTGTTACACACTGTGGTGGAGCATGTATTGGCTAGTGTTGGAGCACTATTCACTTCTGAGCACAGTGTTTGGAGGACTTTGATAAAAAAATGCATTCCTTTGTAAAAAAAATCTCATGTTATTTTTCTATATTTTTTTTCCTATTTTTGCATCTATACATTGTGGAGATTTACATATTCTTTGAAGAAAACTTCCATGGACATGTATATGCATTGCACTATGTAATATTTTGTATGGTGGTTGCACAATAGCACCTTACTTTTGTTACCATTGCAAGTGATTCTAATTGTGCTTTTTTTCCCTTTAAAATAATAATAATACTTACCTGTTCTGTGCAATAGTTTTGTACAGAGCAGCCCTGATCCTCCTCTTCTCGGTTCCCCCGCCAGCACTCTTCCCCCTGCCATGTGACACCATAGCAGGTTGCTTGCTGAGGGGGCACTTGTGCTGGCTCGCTCTTGAGCCTCGTTGTCTGTGCTTATAGATTTTTCAATGTGAAACGTGTAAAAATATGTTAAAGGTGTAAAAATATTATCGAACAATACAAACAAAAATAAAGTTTTAATTATTAATAGCTCAGTTCAGCCTTTTTCAACTAGGGTGCCTTGGTAAAATGCCTAAAAATTGCCCAAAAACTGTATACAAGCCAACGTGTGGATGAAGCCTGCCTTTTAGCAAAGCCACAGGTTTTCATTATGCACCATTACAACTTTCTAGCTGCCGGCGATATCCAGAGGCATCACCAGTTGATAATGAGGATGTCAGACCCGTGCACAGCATCCTTGTTTCACCCCCCCCCCCCCCCCCCCACACACACACACCCCTCTCCATTAGCATTGAAGGCACCTTATCTGAGTGAGTGAGAAAAGCTGAGGGAGAAGAGAAACATTTGTTATACTAGTCAGTACCAGTTTGCAAAAGTGTATTTGTGTCAGGATCACTTTTGTGCTCCTGCTCCTCATTCAAGCACTTGGCTGTTGCATTCTCCCTGTCTGTGTTCACCTGCAAGCTGATTGATATGGTCAGTCACCTGTTATAGGCTAACCGAACATTCTATCCATTGCTTGTGATGGAGACAGTATACCTGCATTGTTCCTGTTCAAGCCTCCCGTTTGTCTGCTTTGCTAGTCTAGATTTTACTGTGTATGACCCGGATCGGATATTGGACTATTTTGTTTAAGTACAGCATTGCACGACCACGCAAATTGTCAGTTAAAAGCGACGCAGTGCCGTATCGCAAAAAATGGCCTGGTCATTAGGCGGTGTTCCACCTGCAATTTTAATTATTTTTTTTAAAGTCAGCAGCTAGAAATAATGTAGCTGCTGACTTTTAATAAGGACACTTACCTGTCCAGGGAACCTGCGATGTCGGCTCCCCGAGGCCGATCTGTCCATCGGATCGGGTGCAGGCACCGCCATTCTAACTAAGGGAAACCGGCAATGGAGCCTTGCGGCTTCACTGCCCATTTCCTGTCGCGCTGCACTTTATGAATGGCCAGCTGTCTTCTGGGACACACATAGGTCCCAGAAGACAGCAGGGGGGCGGCTCGCTGCTCAAAAAGGATATGACATCCTGCGCCGCGGAGTGGATGGATCGGAAGTACACTATGTACTTCATAAAAAGGTACGTTAGAAGAAAAAAATATTTTTTTTAGTATCCAAAAAGGGGTGGAGAGGTGGTCTTTCGTTTAAGACCACCTCTCAAAAGTGGGTGGAACTCCGCTTTAAGGGGAAAATCTTCCGGTCCTTAAGTGGTTAAAGAAAAGCCACTCACTCTCAATGCCGCTCGTAGCTGCGCAAGCGCTATTGAGAACATTCACTATCGACAGAATACACCATCGCAAAGCACGGGTATGGGACACATTCCAGGAAAATTGTCTCACGCACATGAGCAGTTTGCGAGCGTTCCATACCTACAGAGCGTCCACATACCTCCCAACTTTTTGAGATGGGAATGAGGGACACCCATCAGCAAAAGTATGCAGGCAAAGGACACACCCCCTGCCATGCCCCCTTAAAGGAGAATTGTACAGAGAAACAATGTAGGGGTGCACCCAATGGGTTTTTTCCTGCCGAAACCGATACTGAAAATGAAAAATACACTAGGCCGAAAACAGAAACTGACCGATACCGAAAATGACTGTTTTTAAAAAATATTTTTATATAGGAAATGGTCAGAGACTGGGGACATGGTACAGGAGGTGGTCAGAGTTAGTCAGTTAAGACAGAGAGGAGGAGAACACGTCACTGCAGGCACGGACCGCCTCCCTCAGCGACGTCACTGCGCGGCTAGTCTCTCTCCACACAGAGACAGCCGCTCCGATCTCCGGCTGCTTCGTTCTCCGGCTGCTTCGTTCTCCTCCTCTGACAGGAGGGGTGAGGGGGGATGGGCTTGGGAAACACAGCGGCGGCGGCAGGGAAAGCCGCCTCTCAACACGGACAAGGAGAGGAAGAGGAGCACTCTGGCGCTTCAGCGCCCCCACCTCTGTGCCGCCCGGGTGAACTGCACCCGCCTAGGATCAGCCCTGACGACACCCTCATAATGGGCGGCACCAGGGGTGGGGCCCCCACACAGGCCCCGCCCCATTATCGGCATGATTTCTCTTTCGGCAAATTGACGAAAAGACCATTTTCAGGGGCCAAAATTTTGGTGCATCCCTACAAACATAATTGGTTAAACCCACAAGTGCTTTTTTTTACCACTACTATTCCTTTATATTGGCTTTTGGAATTTACAAATGCCGCAATTTAGAAATCAGATGAAAGGTTTAGCGCTGGAAAACACTTTTTGATAGATAAAAAGTGCATTTTATATACATGAATATAGATCAGACCAAAATGAGGAACAAATGAGGAGGAATGAGGGACAGAGGGACATTGCTGCAAATCAGGGACAGTCCCTCGAAATCAGGGACAGTTGGGAGCTGTGTTAGATAACATGCAGTTGTATTCAGAGGTGTAAAAGAAATGCCAAACGCCCCTGAAAACGATTTTTTTTGTGTCTGCATGCATGAGGCCTTCAGGCTGATACAACTAAAAGTAGACATTTGTACAGATATCATTCTACAACACACGTTGTCACCACGCTGACTGTGCCCGGGCACTTTTAGGTCACACTGTGTCTCTCCAGCTGTCGTGGAACCACAAGTCCCAGCATTCTCTGGTTGCACACAAAGGACCTGGAGCTCTACAACAGTTGGAGCGCCACAGAGACCCTGTACACCGCAAAACCAGCCCGACCATGTGACTGATTCCGCCGCTTTCCCGCCACGTGACGTCAGGGAAGCCCTGTGAGTGAATGGAACGCAAAGGGGGGCGGGGTCGCTGTTGACGTCCAGGTGACGTCCTCCGTGACGCACAGTTCCCGGAAGTGGAGTGCACTCGGTGGAGGTGGCGATTGTTGTTGTGGTGAGGAGCCCCAGGTGCGCCCCTGACACCTCCCGTCTCTGTACCCCGCAGTACGGCCCTTGTGGCATTGCAGGTAAGCGCTGTACAGCGAGGTGGGGGGGGGGGAGGTGTGGGCACGCTGATTGTCATGGAAGCCGGTGTGTGTGAGGCCAATGCCGGGGGGCTGGGACAGAGCAGGCCTCAGCATTGTGTGGAGGTCTCCTAGTACAATAGGCTGAGCCAGAGCTACGTCACCTGAGGAGGACTGCAAGTGTCAGCGTGTGGCTGGGCTGTGGGAAGAGGCTGGGATTTGTAGTTCCACATCTGTCATGACATGACTGAGCTCCTGGTAGGGGTTGTGTGTCAGTCTGTGTACTGGAGGATTGGGCCTCATGCACTTAGGAGGTTTTTTTTTTTCTCCGCTGGAGGGGAGGAAAAAGCAGCGTTAAAATGCGCCCAAAGCACTGTTTACAAACGCGTTAGTTGTCTAAACCTTCATTTCATTGGCTGGAATATTAATTTATTCTGAAGAAAAAACACGCTATTAATCCTAAAATGTACCAAGCAGCAACTTTTCTGTGAGATACTGACACAAGTGACAAAAATCAAACATAGATGAGCTGCGCTAAAAATGCATTACAGATATAAATACTCAATAAATATATATAGTAATAATCCAGTGAAGAATGATCAAATAGTGATCCAAAGCTAATTTGAATAAACAGTGAAAAGGATTTATCCAATAAAGAGTCCAGTAATATAAATGTTCCAGTGCTTCCGATGGATCTTCACCACCATCCAACACCTTTGCAAAAGTCATTATGTGAATAGACACCACCACCAATGGATGAAAAAGAGGCACCTTGGTGACATCAAATGTATGACGAAACGCGTAGGACGGAGAGAGGTGCTGACATCACTGCTGTACTCGTGTCCCGGAAAGACGGGCTTTTGTATGTATGCTGGCTACGCACACGAAGTCAGGCGTTTTTACACTACAATCTTGTAAGTGCAACTTGTATTTGATAAGTTAATATAAAATCCTCAAAGTTTTAATTATGCGGAGTCTTCTTCATTTTTTGGGGCACCTCTATGATCACCGTATGGGGAGGATGCATGTGCCCTGTTTAGGAGACTGACCTGAGTAAAGGGCCTGGCTGGGTATGGAGCTACAGGTGTTTTTGACCTTTTTGTAATGAGAAGTCTATCTTATTTGATCATTCTTCACTGGATTATTACACCTTTTGTTATATATATATATATTTATTTTGTATTACTATATGTAATGCATTTTTAGCGCAGCTTATCTATGTTTAATTCTGGCCATTGGAGTTAATGAAGGTAATTGCAGCCAGTGCTTAGACGCATCTAGATGCGTGGGGCAATTTTTTAATTTTATTTTTTGTGTGGCGAAACACTCCTCTCTTCCTCTCTTGAATGCGCAGGCACTAGATTTTTTTTTTCTGCCTCTAAACGTGTGTGTGTGTGTGTGTGTGTGTAAGGATACATAGTGGGGGGTGTTTAACTACTTGCCGACCGCACTATAGCCGAATGACAGCTACAGCCCGTCTGGCCAGTTCTGGGAGGGCTGCATATGATGTCCTCCTGTGATCGCACCTGCTGCGGCACGCTCTGTGATCAATGTGTCACTTGGACACACATGATCACAGATCGAGGTAAAGGGCCAATCACGGCAGGCCTTTTACCATGTGATCAGCTGTGTCCAATCCCGGCTGATCACAATGTAAACGCAAGCCAGTTATTGGCATTCCTTTCCTCATGCTGACAGCATGAGGAGAGACAATAACCAGCAATGATTAAGCACAGGAGTGTGAAGCATGTTTGCTGACCAAGCACATACTGTGTGTGTCATGTTGCCGCTTTTATTAAAGCGGGAGTCCCGCGAGAAATTTTTTTTTTAGATGTCAGCAGCTGCAAATACTGCAGCTGCTGACTTTTAAAATAAGGTCACTCACCTGTCCCGGGGTCCAGCAACGTCGGCACCCGAGACCGAACCGTCTCTCGATCCTCGGGTGCTGCCGCCGCCATTCTCAGTGAGGGAATCAGGAAGTGAAGCGTTGCGGCTTCAGTTCCCGATTCCCTACTGCGCATGCGCCAGTCGCGCTGCACTTTCTCAATGGTCCCTGCTATCTCCTGGGACCTGTGTCTTTCCCAGGAGACAGCGGGGGAGTGCGGGAGGGGGCCTGACTCCCATGGGAGTCTATTCCCAGAAGTGGGTGCAGATACCTGTCTTAGACAGGTATCTGCACCCCCCCTCCCCCCTGAAATATAATAGATGAGCATCTTAATGAGATACAATGTACAGGGATAGGGACAATTGTAGATACACACCCACACTCACTCAGGTTGAACTGGATGGACTGGTGTCTTTATTTAACCTTACTAACTATGTAACTGTAAATTGAACTCTGATGGGGTTTAAAATTTGACTTTGACATGACATTTTTAGAAAGTGGCCCTTTAATTGGAAAATAAACATTTTGCTGCTTTACAAACTTATATTTTATAGCAGTGATCTCCAAACGGTGGCCCTTTGCTTGCCTTTATCAGGCCCTTGGGATACTATTCCTCCCATTGATACAAGGCACTATTCCTTCTGCACCAACAATGGGCATAATTCCTGTCATTGATACCAACAATAGGGCACTATTACTACAACTGACCCCAACAATGGGGCGCTATTCCTCTCACTGACACCAACTGCAGGGCCCTATTCTTCCCATTGACACCAATGATGGGGCACTATTCCTTCCCCTAATACCAACAATGAGGCAATATTCCTCCCACTAATACCAAAGATATGGCATTGTTTACTACCACTGATGTCAGGACATTTTCTACTCCCACTGGCCACAGTCCAGCTCCCTCAAAGTCGGAAGGACAGTAAACTGACCCTTTGTTCAAAAAGTTTGGAGACCTTTGTTTTAGAGTGTGTATATATATATTTTGGAAATTGTTTTCAGTAATTAAAATCTTATAGAATATTAAAGTCTCTTGTTTTTTCTGTACTATATATTTTTTCCCACAACAAAGAAAACTTATGAAAAAGGGACTCCTGTCAACCAGAAAAAAAAGTGGGGATGTTGCCTGTACTACCAATTTGATTCTCACATTTAATCTGTTTTTAGAAAGATGACAGCAGGAACAGCTCCGTCTGGCATTGCTAGTAAGATAATCAGGAGGTGAAGCCTTGCGGCTTCACAGCCTGGTTCCCTACTGCGCATGTATGAGTCGCGCTGCGCGTTCTGCGTGATCCCTGCTGTCTTCTGGGACAGCGGGGGGCACGGAGGAGGGGCCGGACATGGCGTAGATCACTGCGGATACTGCGGCGATATTTCGCTGGTAGTGGGAGCAAATACCTGTATTAGACGGGTATCTGTCCCCCCCCCCCGAAAGGTGCCAAATGTAACACCGGAGGGGGGGGGGGGAATACGGAAAGCAGAAGTTCCATTTTTGGCTGGAACTCTGCTTTAAATTTCTTCTATCAATTATAGGCAGGTTATCGAGATGGATTTGCCGATGCATCTGTTCACTGCCTTGTTTTTCCTTCGTGAGTCTATTGAACAGGTTCTGGACAGGCACTGTGGTTCTGATTAAAGCACTAGGATAGTAAGCTACAGGGGAGAGGGGTATTTCAGGCTACAAGAAATCAGGTATAGTCAACGTTTACCTTTCAGTGAGTGCCTGAACTCTGCATGATCTCTATGGTTGCTGTTAGTTCAAGTCAAATACTGTAGTTAATTCACATTCACCATATAGAATTGGCTCTAAAATGACTCATCGTGAATACTTGCAAGTGCTAATTTTTCCTGCAGGAGTTGCTACTTGAATGCCAGTCTGTATGTATCCCAAATCTGCATTATCTTGCTTGTTTCTACTTACTGTAAGTGCCCACAGATTTAGAGGAACCTGTTTCGAATGTGAGAGCTGTCTTTGTTGGCTTGATTTTGAAATTCCTCAGTCCTTGTTATCCTTTTTTTAAATTTTGGAGCAAGCCTGTTTTGCGAAATTTGTTTAGCAAAAAAAAAATACTCAGCAGTTATTAGATACCACCAAAATATTTTCTTTGGGTACAGTGTTGCATGACCACGCAATTGTCATTCAAAGTGTAACAGCACTGAAAGCTAAAAATTGGCCCGGGCAGGAAGGGGGTAAAATTGCCCAGTATTGAAGTCCATTGTGGGGATTAAAGACCAGGACTTCAGCACCACTAGGAAAAATGTATAGTCGAGAAATCCCTGTGATGCTACATTTTAAAGTGCATAGCCAAAAGTATGGAGAGATTAGAACCTCTCTTTTTACTGCTGTGTCCCTGGTATGGAGATTCGCCCTCTGTGTTTTAGAGATGATGACCAGGACAAAAAGTGATGGAAAAACTTAAGGGTCAACTGTTCCAGGGACAACTGTCTTAAGAGGTGAATTCCTCTCGCTTCCTGTTGTGTATCTGGATGATAGCAAATCGCTCCAATGGAACACAGACGGCAAAAAAAAAAAAAACAAACTGATAAGAATTTTACCCCTTCCCTACTCTACCCAAAACTATATTAAAAAGTTTTGATTTCTCTGTAGTCTGCTAATTTTCAACTTTTGATGGGTACCTCAATGAGTATTTCTGGTTCAGGGAATATTTCTACTACTTACAGTAAGTTTTTCAAAACAGTCATATCTGAAACCGATATCAGTCAGTATTTTTAGTTATTAAAAAAAAAAAATTGTAAAAAGCAATTGTATGTTAACCACTTGCCGACCAGGCTTTTGCTGGCACTATTTATTTACAAGTTTAAATCAGTATTTTTTGCTAGAAAATTACTTATAGCCCCCAAACATATATTTTTTATATATATAATATTAGAAGAGAGGGAATAAAATGGCGATCGTTGCATTTTTTTTATGTCACACACTATTTGCGCAGTGGTTTTGTAAACGCAATTTTCTCTAGTCATCTTCCAGGACGGCACAACCAATGGGAGCCTTTCGAACCAGCTCAGGAGATCTCAGTAAAATTTTTGACGCTTAAGTTAGCCTTTTTACTGGCCATCACTACAGCCAGAAGGGTAAGCGACCTGCAGGCCCTGTCAATTAAGGAGCCTTTTTAGTTGGTACTGGAAGATAGAGTGGTTCTGAGACAAGACCCACTATATCTTCCCAAGGTCGCATCACAGTTTCCTAGATCTCAGGAGATCATTTTGTGAAAACCCAAAAAATGAGAGAGAGGAAAAATTTAATTTATTAGATGTCAGGAGGTGTTTGCTGACATACTTAGAGTGAAGGACTTCAGGAATTCTAATCGCCTTTTGGTTCTATTTAGCGGCCCTAGAAAGGGAGGGTTGGCATCTAGATCTACTGTAGCTAGGTGGATTGGACAGACAATCAGAATGACCTATGGACAGACAGGTTCCCCAGTACCAGTTAACCTTAAAGCCCATTCAACGAGATCCTTGGCGGCCTCTTGGGCAGAAAGAGCTGGAGCCTCGATAGAACAAATCTGTCGAACAGCCACTTGGACGAAGCAGGACACCACCTTGAAGCATTATAGAGTGGACCTGCTATCGCCTCAGGATCTGACATTTGGAAGAAAGGTCTTACAAGCTAAGGGTAGGCCTTGAACTCCATGTCCATTCTCTCAGGTTGTGCCGTCCTGGAAGATGACTAGAGAAAATTGACAGTTACTTACCGGTAACTACTTTCTAGGATATCTTCCAGGACGGCAGGGCTACTTCCCACCCCTGGTTTAATGTAAGTACTGCGGGAAGAGTTTCTCTCTGTCACCCGGATAACCTATTACTTTGGGAGAACTGAGGTGCAGGGGGAAGGGAGGGGCCTTTTAACCTCTTGTGTTGATTGTGTTTCCTGTCAGGTGGACCAGTCATCTTTCAGGTTGTGCCGTCCTGGAAGATAACCTAGAAAAGCAGTTACCGATAAGTAACTGTCAATTTTTTTTTGAAAAAAATACACTTTAATGAATGAAAAAAAAACAAAATAGTTACCCCAATTTTTTTATATAATGTGAAAGATGATGTTACGCTGAGTAAAAAGATACCTAACATGTCGCGCTTAAAAGGTTGCGCACGCTCTTGGAATAGTGACAAACTATGGTACTTAAAAATCTCCATAGGTAATGCTTTAAACTCTACATGTTACCTGTTTAGGGTTACAGAGGAAGTCTAGTGCTAGAATTATTTCCATCGCTCTAATGTTGATGGTGATGCCTCACATGTGTGGTTCGAATAGCTTTTACATATGCGTGCACTAATGCACACGAGCATGGAGGGATGGGGGCTCTTTTTTTTTTTTTTTTTTTTAATTTTTATTTATTTTACTTTTTATTTTACACCGATCCTGTTAATTATTTTTTTTGATTACTGTTATACCTATTTACAAGGGATAAAAGCAGTTTATATTTACTAAAATAATTGAATTTCTGTGTGTGGGAGACTAGATATAGTGAATGCAGGGTCCTGGGTTTAGTAACAGTTTAAAGTGATTGTAAATTCTCCTTTAAACAAAAAACAAACATGTTATACTTACCACCTCTATGCAGTTGGTTTTGCACAAAGCAGTCCCTCCCTCCTGCCGAGTGCTCCCTCAGCCAGCAGCTCTCTATGGGGCCACACGAGTTGAGTCAGAGCTCCGTGTATCCATTCAGACAAGAAGCCCCCCGCCCCTCCACAGCTCAGTGCTCCAGTGAGCATGGAGGAGCGACGCTGACTGAGAGTCAGTGGCTCTCCTCTCGTGGATATGTGAAAACTGAGCTATCGCGATGTTTGGTGGCTCGATTCTCAGTGCAGAGACGGCGGAGGACAGATGCAGCATCAGTCTAAAGCTGCATCCACATAGTTAAGCATGAATAAAAAAAAAAAAAAAACATACTTCTCTTTTTAAGATAAAAAACCTTCTGCCTTTACAACTCCTTTAAGTTGGCGATTTAGTCAAGCGTTGAATCACCAAATCTTACCATATCAGTGTGCGTAATATTTTCCCAGTTGTGCTGGGAGGCTTTCAGTGTGACCTGTAATTGTTAGTGGTCTTACAGTAGGTAGATTTTCCATACACTTGTTTGATGATGTGATACTTTGTTGAAGCAAGACTCATTTTTTACAAATATGATGTAGGTTTTGTGTTTATGAATGTTCCTGTAGAGGTGTGGACAGTCTTGATGAGTCAGTTTTTAACATACAAAGCTTAGTCACATTTTTGCACCACACCCATGCTTTTTCTTTGGTCCTAAAGTTGGCAGTGTAGGTGATTTTTAAAGGTCATTTTTTTCTTTGCTACTAATCCTCTTGTTGTGCTAGGGGAAATCTACATTATTATTTTTCTGATTAATAATCAGAATATGAAAAGCTACGCTTTAATGAAAGCCAGTTTCAGGAGATGTAGGGGATTTGACAGATCCTTTGAGACTAAAGTGATAGGCTACCTTCACACAGCAGCCACGCTGCATTAACGGTAAAGCTCCGCTCGTTTTAGCAGCAATTTTCGCCTGCTAGCGGGGCGCTTTATTGACCCCCGCTAGCGGCCGAAGAAAGGGTTAAAACCTGCATTCCTATGGGCAGGGGCGGTTTAGGAGCGCTGTATACAGCACTCCCAAACTTCCCCAAAGATGCTTCTTGCAGAACGTTTTGGAACCTCCCGCAAGCGCACCGCTTGGGTGTGAAAGCACTCAGACTTTCACACTGGGGTGGCATGGGAGGTGGTTTTCAGGTGCTTTACAGGTGCTATTTTTAGTGCTAAAATGCCTGAAAAACACCTTCAGTATGAAAGTAGCCTAAAATACTAGAAGTAATCTTTTACTGTTTTAGCTATTCATTAAAACAGAAGTATGGGTTTGGCTTTTTTTCCCCCATTATACTTACCTAGGTGGATGCAGCATTGGACCAATGCTGCATCTGTCCCCCGGCGTCTTTGCACTGAGAACCAAGCCATCGAACATTGTCGATGGCTCGGTTCTCTCAGCTTCCCGAGCGGAGAGCTGCTGCCTGTCAATCAGCAGCTCTCCTGTTCTGCTCCTCCACGCTCACTGGAGTGCTGAGCTGTGGAGGGGCGGGGAGCGCGGCCATCTCAGCGGCTCGCTGAGAGGCTGAGACAGTCATCAGTCCAGGCACCTGTCAAATCCAGACTCCCAGAGTTGGGATGATGCGGTGCCTGGACTGATCTGTGTGACGTCAGCAGAGAGTGGACTTCTCTCTGCTAGAAACGGGTCACACGAGTGAAAAACGAATTGCATTCCTGTGACCTATAGAATTCCAGCCAAACAAACTCAGGCTGGACTTCTCCTTTTATTGTTGAAAGTTTTACATTTTAGCACAGTAAAATATAAAATATGTTTTAGGAACATTAGTTTAACAGTGTCTGTAAAATGGCAGTGGAAGTTCAGAGTTTTACTGGATGATGTAGTATCACAAAAAATACTGGCCTGACCAAGGTGGTACCACATAGGGTCCTTTTTTTGTTTTCGTTGGATTTATAGCTGGAGTCATAAAACAGCCTGAAGTGTGGTGCATTTAAAGGATAAGTTCACTTTAAAAAAAAAAAAAAAAAGTCAATAAATGCACATTTCTTTATCGTACATCATGGCACTCAGAGCCTAATAATTACTTAATGGGTTATGGGCCACCTTCAGGTGTTGACACTGGTATACCCAATCAAGGAAGTTCACTCCCTATGTAACCCCTCCTCCTTCCAGGAGCACATCAGCTTTTTTGCCAGTGTCTAAGGTGTTGGTCACGAGTGAAGATGTGCTCTGAGGAGCTCCAGTAGGAATCCATGCTGGATTTAAAAAAACCTCCACAACCGGATCCATCCACGCCACTGGGGCCACAGGATGGTACCCGGGCCTCGCATAGAAGAACGAGGTTTTGCCTGTAATGCTTCTCTTTGAGGGCTGGACCCTAGGAACCAGGATTCTTTTTGGTCTTGCTACATTACCTAAAGTTGTCCTGAGGGGTGCTATACAGGTCCAAAGGAGTGGAACCCCTATTAAAAGGGACCCGGTCTTTGAAGGTTTGTTTAACTACGCTGCCTGCCGTGATGGGTGAAGTTTGGATCTGTTTGTTTTCAGCAGTATCCTGCAGTGAGGAAAAGGTAAGGAAAAAGCTTAGAAACTGCAAAGTCCACCTATGTCTTTTCTTTCATATTATATTGTAATGCCTTAAAGTCTCCTCTAGAGGGAGTAAGAATACACATACCCTTTCAGCAGCTCCGTGTCCAGCCACAACAGAGTGGTGTGTCTTAGCAGCATATTTTCCTCTCCCCAGTTGGGCTGTGGGTACAGGTACAGTGTGGTACATTGCATCCTGATCTGTTTTGAGCATTTTTCAGTGTGACAGCACTAAAGTATTCACACTTGTTGTAAGCCTCAAACTGCCAAGAACCCCCCGCCCCCTCCCCTCCCTCTCGAGGGGTGCAGGGTGGCTTTCTTAAGATAAACATTTTTATGTTTTTACTTGCCATTTAGGAAGACAGCCTGAGGGTGATCATATTTTCAGGGAGAAGATAGTAAAGCCACATGGTGGCTGCAGCCTCCTCTCCCCCTTCTGTGTGTCAGACCTGAATGCTGTGCTCAGCAAATAGTTTCTTTCTGCACGCAGGCTGGGGTACCTTTTGATAGAGGAGGAGGGCGGATCGATGAAGGGGCGTGGCTAAAGCGGTTGGTGCCATGTGCGGACTCAGCAACCTCGTAGAAGCACACGGCGCACAGGCAATCGGGCTTAACACCTGAGAGCGTCAGCTTTTAGGACCTCTCATCACTGAATGTGTCTACCAGAACAGCTGAATAAGGAGCCTGACACAGGAGTGCTGGAGCACGTGAGGGGTGTACACAGGCATTTCCAGTACAGGAAAAAACATTGTTATTTAGCATCAGATTAATCTTTATGCTGTCATTAATTTTTTTCTTACTATTGCTCAGCAAATAGTTAATTTCTAGAGTGCCTCTGCTGTTGTGTTTTGCACTATGACTTCCAAGGTTACTACTAAGGCACCAAAAGTTCCACCCCCAGGCGCTGAAAACTCCAGTCATGCCTCCACACTGTCATCCTCTCCGAAGATACCAGACATGGCAAGCCAGGGTGAGTCTTTGGAACCGAATGGTGGTGCAACTGCTTTTCACACTTAAGCCCCTGTATACGTGACTGAAGATGCATTTTCCTCTTCCCTGCAGGACTTAGAAGGAAGATTAGCTGCTTTAATCGCATCCTCCTTCCAAGAGGATAGAAAGCGTGCTAGATCCCCCTCTCCCACGAGAACAGTGGGGACAGGATGAGGTATTACCCTCAGACGATCGAGAGGAATGACAAGCTGATTATTCCTCTGTGGAGGAAACTACGGTTGTGGATTCAGCTTCACAATCTGAGGTACAAATCCTTACGGAAATGGTTCGCTCTGCTTTCATGCTACCCTTGACAGAGTTAGCTGAAAATCCGGTTTCTTCCTTGGGGTCTTTAAAACCTTTACAGCCTTTTCATGCATTTCCTGTCCATGCATTACTGGAAAAGCTTATTTATGCTGAATGGGATCATCCGGATAAGCATTTTCTCCCTCCAAAGAGATTTTCAGTTCTCTATCCCATGGATAGAGAACTTATCAGGGACTGTAACTCAGCCTGCAGTCGCAGCAATAGGCATCTGTCAGTCCCTAAAGGACCAGTTCACAGATGCTCTTAAACGGCTTCCTGCACATCAGGCCCATGAGTTAGCCGAACTACCAAGGGCATTATGCTTTGCCATAGACTCTATGAAGGATTCTATTCACCAGGCGTCTCGCCTTGCGTTTGTGCTAGTACACATGCGTAGGACCCTTTGGTTAAAAAAATTGGTCAGCCGAAGCTCCTTGCAAAAAGCTTCTGGCTAGTTTCCCCTTTCATGGGGAGTGACTATCTGGTGATAATTTGGATAAATACATCCAAACAATTTCTAGTGGGAAGAGTACTCTTTTGCCAGTCAAAAGAAAGTATAAACGTCCTTCATTTAAACCGATTTTTTTTCTTCTTCGCCAGGGGCATCCGCCTCTAGGCAGTGGCGACGGCCTCCACAGTCAGACTCTAGAGGAAAACCTCAGGATCAGTCCCAGGCTCAAAGGAAGACCTGGGGCTGGAAAGATGCAAAGCAGAATACTAGGGCCTCACCATGAAGAGGTGTCCCCCCTCACCAAGGTGGGGGGAAGACTTCTGTATTTCTCAGAAGTCTGGAAAAGGGAAATTCAGGACAGGTGGGCTCTCTCCACAATGTCTCTAGGATACAAACCAGAGTTTCAGGAGTTTCCACCGTCTCATTTTCTGAGATCAAATGTTCCCAAGGATCCAGGGAAAAGGCAATCCCTGTTTCAAGCATTAAACTGATTATTGGCTCAGGGGGTGATCATACAGATCCCCACAGAAGAGCAAGGAGGAGAACTTCTGGCGCCTATCGACATCAGGGATGCATATCTCCATGTCCCTATATTTCCTGCTCACCAAAGATTTCTGTGATTTGAAGTAGAACAGCAGCATTTTCAGTTTGCGACCTTCCCTTTCGGGCTAACCACAGCACCCCAGGTATTCACAAAAGTACTGGCCCCACCTCTAGCCAGGTTAAGGGCACAGGGCATAAGAGTCTTGGCATACCTAGACGCTCTATTGTTAATAGACCAGTGACTCGCTTAGAGCAAAGCGTGCGCATTACAACCAGTTACCTGGAAAGTCTGGGTTGGATCCTCAACCTAGAGAAGTCTTCTTTAAAACCAGTAAGAAGGCTGGAGTATTTGGGCCTGATCATAGACACAGTCGAGAAAAGGGTGTTCTTGCCTTCGGCAAAGATCAGCTCCATACGAGAGCTGGTGCGGATAGTCAGGTCGAAAGCAAATTCCTCAATTCGCCTTTGCATGAGGTTGTAAGGAAAGATTGTAGCTTAATTCGAAGCAGTTCCCTATGCCCAGTTCCATTCGAGACTGTTGCAAAGCAGTATCCTGTCTGCTTGGAACAAAACGATCCAAGCTTTGGACTTGCCAATGCGTCCTCAAGAGTATCCCAAAGCCTCAGTTGGTGGTTACTAACCCAGAATCTGCTGAAAGGAAAATCCTTCAGACCAATTATCTGGAAAGTAGTAACGACAGATGCCAGCCTCTCAGGCTGGTAAGCAGTACTAGAGAGAACGACTGTCCAGGGACAGTGGTCAAGATCCGAAAGAGCCCTTCCCCTCAACGTCCTAGAGATTTGGGCAGTGTGTCTGGCTCTAAAAACCTGGACCTCCAGAATTGTCCTGTCAGGATCCAATCCGACAATGCCACAGCTGTGGCCTATATCATTCACCAAGGGGGCACCAAGAGTCTCCCTGCTCAGAGAGAGGTGAACCATATTCTAACTTTGGCAGAAAAGAATGTCCCATGCTTATCGGCAGTTTTCATTCCGCGAGTAGAGAATTGGCAGATGGACTACTTAAGTCACCAGCAGTTATTCCCGTGGGAATGGTTTCTTCACCCTAATGTTTTTCGGGCTGTTTGCCAAAGATGGGGTTCTCCGGACGTTAACCTTCTAGCATCCAGATTCAACATGAAGTTAGTCAACTTTGTGTCCAGGACAAGGGATCCACTCGCTTGCTGGTAACCCCGTGGGATCAGTTCTCACTGATCTATGCATCCCCCCCCCTATTCAGTTGCTGCTACGACTTCTTTGCAGGATCAAGCTGGAAAAAAAGCTGGTAATTCTGGTAGCACCAGCTTGGCCCAGAAGGTCATGGTACACAGAAATCGTAAAGATGGCAGTGGAGGGTCCATGGCTCCTCCCACTAAGGCCAGACCTGCTCTCTCAGGGGCCGATATTCCATCCTACTTTACAATAGGGGTGCAACGGATCAAAAATCTCACGGATCGGATCGATCCTCGGATCAGAGTCACGAATCGGATCGATCCTCGGATCAGCATAAAAAAAAAAAAACAAACAAAAAAAAAAACACACAAATCTTGTTACACCCACCGGAGTTTTAGATTTAAAAGCCATTTTCAACACAAAACCGAGCTTATATGCATAAATACAGTATTTGTGCATATAAGCTCAGTTTTGTGTTGAAAATGGCTTTTAAATTTAAAACTCCGGTGGGTGTAACAAGATGTCCGCTTGCCCCCTTCTCACTCTATTATTATTGTACTGTGCAGGAGTGTGGGGTGTAGCAAGATGGCGGCGACGAAATGTCACTTCCTGTGGAGACAGCGGCCACTTCCGGGTGTACCAAGATGGCCGCCGGCTCCGGAGCTAGGCCGAAGCCGGGGCCTTTCCTATGGCTGAGGCCCGAAAAGTGCTCCGCGGATCGCGGGTGTGCCGATCCGCGGAGGGTGATCCGTACGGATCACGGATCGGCAACGATCCGTTGCACCCCTACTTTACAAGCGCTAAATTTAACAGCCTGGCTATTGAAACCCACATTCTAAAGAAGCGTGGGCTTTCCAGGTCAGTTATCTCTACTTTTGATTAATGCAAGGAAACCAGCTTCCAGAACTATATATTATAGAGTTTGGAAGGCTTATGTTTTCTGGTGTGAATCCAAGGGTTTTGCACCCTCGGAGATATATCAGAGGCAGAATTCTTGACTTTCTACAATTAGGCGTAGAGATGAAGTTGGCCCTGAGTACTATTAAGGGTCAAGTTTCAGCCTTATCGATTTTATTTCAAAGACCGCTTGCTATGCATTCTTTAGTCCGGGGTTTTATGCAAGGGGTGATGCGGATTAATCCGCCAGTTAAATCACCTTTAAGCCCTTGGGACTTGAACTTAATTTTGTCAGCGCTACAAAAACAGCCAACCGTTACAGCATACTCCCTTAGTCCTTCTGACAAGGAAGCTGGTATTTTTGGTTGCTATATCCTCAGCAAGGAGGGCTTCGGAATTGGCTGCTCTTTCTTGTAAAGAGCCATATTTAATTATTCATGAGGACAGAGTGGTGTTACGCCCTCGTCCAGGCTTTTTGCCAAAAGTAGTTTCAGGTTTTCACCTAAACCAAGATATTGTCCTGCCATCATTTTTTCCAAAACCATGTTCCAGGGAAGAAAAGTCCACTACATTGTCTTGATGTGGTGAGAGCAGTGAAAATCTATTTAAAGGCAACTGCTCAGATTCTTAAGACTGATGTCTTATTTATTCTGCCATAGGATCCTAAGAAAGGACAGGCAGTGTCGAAATCCACTGTTGCTAAGTGGATTCGGCAAGTTATAATTCAAGTTTATAATTTAAGGGGTAAGATTCCCCCTTTTCAAGTTAAGGTGCACTCTACCAGGGCGGTTAGTGCTTCTTGGGCAGTGTGTCACCAGGCCTCCATGGCTCAGATCTTTAAGGCCGCAACTTGGTCTTCAGTGCATACATTCACAAAAATATTATCAGGTGGATGTAAGGAGGTATGAGGATATTGCCTTTTGGGCGCAGTGTTCTGCAGGCAGCAGTATAATTCCTCAAGTCTGGGGGTACCCTGCGGGTAATCTCTCCCTCCCCTCAAGTAGCATTGCTGTGGGACGTCCCATTAAGTAATTACTTAGGCTCTGTGTCCCATGATGTACGATAAAAGAAACCTGTAAAATCCTTTTCTTGGAGTACATCATGGGACATAGAGGTCCCTCCCCTCTTTTGGGATTTAAGTATATTGCTTTGCTACAAAAACTGATGTGCTCCTGGAAGGAGGAGGGGTTGTATAGGGAGTGAACTTCCTTGATTGGGTATACCAGTGTCAACACCTGAAGGTGGCCCATAACCCATTAAGTAATTACTTAGGCTCTGTGTCCCATTATGTACTCCAAGAAAAGGATTTTACAGGTAAGCTGTAATAAAAATCCTATATTTTTTTTTGGGGGGGGGATCAGCGGAGAGTTCCTCCACTGAGCAAGCATGTTCGGTTCCACGGAGGCACCCATGTGAAAAGGGGGCCTAGGAGAAAACGCTTTCACCTGCTAATCGGCCTTTCTATAGGACCTGAGATACAGCATGGTAACCAGCAGTGTTGTACTGTCTTAAGAACCAGAAACTATTGAGATTTAAATATAGTGTGACTACTTTGGTTAAAGTATGAGCCATGTCAGTACTTGGTGGTTTGATTTGTGTAGTCTTTAGAGGGAATGCCTGGCAATAGTATTTTATTGTCTCATTATCTTGTTACCTCTGGGGCATAACATGCAGATTTATCAGTGTTCTAAAATAAAGTTTATATTCTCTGAATATCTCTCTCCGAAGGACTAATACTGCAGTATAAATGGTGCAGTGCTTTGTTATCTTATAACTATTTTCCTTACTAGCTCATTAATATATTCAGAAAACTGGTTGGTAAAGTAAATTTTGTGCAAATATTTTTCTTCTGCTTATGACTATTTTAATTTATATCTACTTAAACATGTTTGTGCTTTGGGTGAATATTGGCATATTGAAGCGTCTAGGGCAGGAGTCTCCAAACTATGGCCTTCCAGTTCTGGAACTACAATTCCCATCATGCCTAGTCATGTCATGTCTGTGAATGTCAGAGTTTTATAATGCCTCATGGGATGTGTAGTTCTGCAACAGCTGGAGGGCTGTATTTTAGAGATCCCTGGTCTAGTGTCTCAAGACCTCCAAGCAACATCCGAGTTTGCAGCTTCATTGCCATTCAGTGGTGTTTACAAAGCTGGTGTTACTCATGAATGGAAAATGCAAAAGATGATGTCTATATATATATATATATATATATATATATATATATATATATATATATATATATATATATATATATATATATATATTATATATCTATATATATCCTGGCTGGTTTTGTAATAGTGGGGGAATAGGCGCTTGTTGGGGTTGAAATCTCACCTTGAGCTCTGGTTCATACTGGAGTGCTTTGACATGCGATTTGACATGTCAAATCAGAGGCAATTGCCATCAATGGCACTGTCCTGATTAGTTTCTGTACTACTTTTTGCGATTTTTGTGCTGCGATTTACATTGACATCTGTGCAGAAATCCCAGTGGTAAGATGTGGCAAGCTCATAGAGACTTATCCAAAGCGACTTGGAGCTGTGATAGTCGCAAAAGGTAGCTCTACAAAGTATTGACTTTAGGGGGGTGAATAGTTATGCACATGGACTTTTTCTGTTATTTTGTCCTATTTGTTTGCTTCACAATAAAAAAAAAAAAAAAAAAAAATCAAAGTTGTGGGCATGTTCTGTAAATTAAATGATGCAAATCCTCCAACAATCCATGTTAATTCCAGGTTGTGAGGGAACAAAACACGAAAAATGCCAAGGGGGATGAATACTTTTGCAAGGCACTGTATTCTTGAAAACATCCGTCTCAAATAACATAAACCTTCATCTTCCTTGTTCAACAACATTTTTCATCAATCTTAATTTTTTAGTGAAGCGGAGACACATATACCTGTCAGGTCCACAAATGGTTCGCGTGCCGCCCTTTTCTGGCCTGGAACCAAACTTTTGGATTGGCCATTACTTTTTAATTTAAAGCAACTCTCTTGCTTAAAACAGTACTTAAAAGGGCAAACTCATAATTCAAACAAAAGTCCACTGAAAGTCTGTGAAAATAGCAACTTTTGTGTAACAGGTGTGCTGCTAACAGTGTGAGAGAGAACGGCGCCACTCTGAGTGCAGGCATATACCTGACGAAGGAGCACGCATGCTCCGAACGTGAGCTCGACCTCGCCCCCCAAAACCACCAGAGCCGCCGGGCACTGCAAGATTACCGCTGCCCAACTGGACTCACGGGACATTCTGGGAGTCATAGCCTCCAACATGCCTATTTTACTCTAATAAAATGTGAGTTGTATGTACTCTTAATAAACTTTGAAATTTATAACCAACATACTGCACTCAGTGGCGCCTCTCCCTCTCCCCTCCCTCCCTATGCAGAGATACTTCTGCTTTCCTCAGCTGGCTGCCTATACTGACACTGACTTGAACCTTTATCACAGGTTTGGTCCAGTAGCACATGGACTCTGCCTTCGGGCATTTTCTGGACTTTTGAACTGTTTAATTATATAACACTAGTTGATCTCTAGTGCTCCATTTTTTACCTTATTCGCTCCTAACAGTGTCCCCACTCTCCCCCCCCTGCCGGAAAAGATGTGTATCTATCGCCACGTGTCACCATTAAAGGAGACTCTTACCAGATCCACTTCATCTGGTAAGAGTCTACTTCAATGGTGATGTGGTGGATACCAGGGTTGCCAACATTCAGTAAATTTATGAACGGTTTGTAAAATCAGCCTGCATGTCCGTAATGGACATCCACGGACAGATGCAAAAATTTCGGATTTGACAAACTGTTCATAAATTTACTGAACTTTGGTAACCCTGGTAAATACCTGTCTTTTCCGACAGGAAGGAGGAGAGTGGGGACACTGTTGGCTAAATACAAATTGCTGTTTTCACAGACTTTCCTTTTGAATTAGGAGTTTGCACTAATACGTACTGTTTTTTTACACATATTATTGATGTAAAAATTTGTACTATTATTTTACCATATAATTTTTCGATATTGCACTTTTCATACTTTATTTTGTTTTTTGGCTGTTTATATTTAGGATTTAGCGCTACCTCCTTAGACCCCTTTCACACTGGGGCATCGGGGCCTTCAGCTGTAAAGCTAGCGGGGTTCAATGGGCAGGAGCGGTGTATACACCGCTCCTTCATCGCTCCAAAGATACTGCTTGCAGGACTTTTTCTACTGTCCTGCTAGCACTCCGCTCCAGTGTAAAAGCCCTCCAGAGAGGCGCTTTACAGGCCCTATTTTTAGCGATGTAGCTCCTGTAAAGCTCCTCAATGTGAAAGGGGTCTTAGAGTTTTTGTTTTATTGGCCTTTCGCATCACAATTGCAAGGTAGCAGCTTTATTCGGGTGTTTTCAAGTAGCTCTGTGCAGATTTTTTTTTTTTTTTTAACTCTCTTGTATGACTGTTCCATTTGCACATGTAACAACGGTACTTGGTATATCTGAGTTGCATTCTAAGCAGCAGAGCCACCACTTTTAGATCTCCACACCGATTCCAGTTGTACTTGGTTCCATGCTTTTGTATGTTTCTTTCATGTGTGCAACATAGCCATCAGGTATTGGTGTACCTTGCCATTTGTTTAACAAGACCACTTTGAGACTTAATTCTGATGTATGAATAAAGAGATGTTGTTCTAGCAGGTCATGCTTACAACCCAAAGCTGTGAACAAACCATTAATGTCCATATAGAAAACAAGGTTGTCAGTCTTTGCACAAAAAAATCATCTTGATGGCTTCGAAAGACTAAATCTTCATACTTTGTGATAGTAAACACCATCCTTGCAGTCTTTAACCCAGCAGTTTGGCTTTTGATTTTGACAAACTTGGATACCTGGCCAGATTTTTGAGTAGGTCCTGCTACAGGTGGAATGCATTAGAGGCAAACTCAGGCGGAAGGATGCAGTGTCTGCTGTCTGTTCAATAAATCCAGTTTGATCGTAAAGATGTCATAGGTGCGTGGCCCTTTTTTTTTAGTGTTGAAAATTTGTATGGAGCAAGATTGGGATCCTTGGCTCTGGCACCCGGCTGTTCCACAAGACTAAAAAGGGGAATAGGCAGCTTGGGAGCAGTGAGATGTGGAGTGATCATCTAGTTCCTGACCAGATTGTTTAATTCTGACCGTGTTATGAAATGAGGTTCACCAGACATACAGTTCCAAATCCTGATTATTGTCCCTGGCTGGTACATTGCAGCATCTTCGTCTATTTTATCTAAGCTCCATTTCTATGGTAGCTTTGATACTTTCATATTCGCATGTGGCACTGGTCTCATGGCTGAAGGCAGATTTGGGTATTCAATTGATTTCTTATTTTTAGCAGAGAAACCAGCGACATTAGCCAGACATAAGTAACACTCTGTCACGTGATCATTATGTTCTCGCCATATCATCGGGATGGCAGACGGCACTGACATCCGAGTTCTAAGCCAAGCTCTAAGATCGACAGCACATCTTGCAGAACAAATATGAGGAGCTTAGTCTTTGTCTTGATCACCAATCTTGCAACCAAAGTACAACTCATACGCTTTCCTAAAGTGGAACAAGACTTTCTCCATAAACATTGACTATTTTTAGGGTTGCACCGATACTAGTATAGGTATCGGTGCTGATACCAAGCATCTGCACGAGTACTTGACCCGACACCTGCGTCCTCAGCATAGCGGGGGGGGGGGGCAGGCAGCCTCACAGATGATTGGTATGGACAGTTACAAACACCAATCTCCCTGTATACCTTTTTAATAAAACAACTGACAGTCGCTTCTCCTCCTCTCCCTCCCATGGCTTTCAGCTGCTTTATTAAAAGGTATACAGGGAGATCGGTGCTTGTAACTGCCCGCACCAATCATCCGACTGTCACCTGTGGCTCCCTGGGTCTGCTCTGGTCCCCTTCTGTGCTCCTCCGGTCTCCCCCTGTGTCCTCCTGCGGCTCCCTGGGTCCTCTGCCTGCTCCCTGGGTCTACTCTGGCCCCCCTCTGTGCTCCTCCGCCCCCTGTCCCGGCTCCCCGGGTCCTCCTCCAGGTCCTCTGCCTGCTCCCCGGGTCTACTCTGGTCCCCCTCTGTGCTCCTCCACCCCCCTTCCTGGATCTGTCAGGATAGAGAACAGAGGAAGGAGCCGGTAAATCTGTAATTTACCGGCTACTTCCTTTTCTGAAGTCACTGACTCTGTCCATTCATGACTGGGCATTGTAAACTGTGTTTACGATGCTTCAGTTTATGAATGGAGAGGAGCCTCTGTCTCCTGTCCATTCATTTTCAGTGCAGCTGAGGCTGCAGAGAAAGGGACTGGGGAATCTGTGTCCTTGGTCCCTTTCCCTGTCCTAAAGCGGAGATGTCAGGGGTCTGTTTAGACCCCTGATATCTCACCAAAGCCCTCCAACAGGACTGGTACAAAATAAAGAATTGTAATAAAGTATTTAAAAGGTTAAATTCTAAAAATGAAAAATACAGTAAAAAAAACAACATTGTCCACTCCCCCACCCCATAAAAAAAAAGGCATTGTAAATATATATATATATATATATATATATATATATATATATATATATATATATATATATATATATATATATTATATACTAAAAAAAATATGTAAAAATAAAAAAATTACTGACACAGTCCGTGCCTCATCAGTGCCACCTGTCAGTGCCCATCAGTCCTGCATATTAGTGCCACTGTCACATGACATTAAAAAAAAATCTGTATCGGCGAGTACGTGAAAAAAAAAGTATTGGTACTTGTACTCAGTCTTAAAAAAGTGGTATCAGTGCAACCCTACTATTTTTAACCGTTATGCTGCTGGCATTAGTAAATATACTTTGCTATCTATCTCATTTACTTGTGTTAAACTTTATTTTTTACGTTTCTTCAGTTACTTCCTGGTTTTCAGGCCTAGACAAACTATTTCATACATCCCAGGAGTCTTCAGGAGGGGAGGAAGGGCTTTCTTAGCTAAGCACACCCTCCTGCCTGCATGCCTCAGCTAAGGGAAGATGAATTCCAAAAAGTATTAGCTATATGAACCATCCGCCCTCACTTAAGATGGCCACAAATGCTAGGGGAATGTTTTTAAAGTGTTTTCTCAGCAAAATAAAGCATGGAGATGGATGGATGGGTGAGTATGCGTTGAATATTGAAAATTAACGAGAGAGCATTTTTAGTTTGTGGTGCTCAGATGCAGTGTAGTTCCCTTTTTAAGAAATTCAGTCATGATGAGTCTCTGAGGATAAAATGTGTGCTTGCCACAAATGTAGCATAATGTATCATGGCTGTTCTGGTATTGGTAATACATTTCTGCTGTCACCAATTGTTGTATAGCAAGTCTATAACTGGCTTACTTGATATGTAAATTCAAGGCATAGCATTGTCTATTTACATATAAACAATTGTACCAAAACACATGGAAAATTATATCAATAAAATGAGTAGTATCTCTGCATGTCAGACACTTTTCTATAGTCCTTTCAGGCAGCATCCATCCAGCCTATGCATGCCCAAACTGTACCCGTTTCACAAATGTTATGTAGTTCACAAATGTTATGCAGTTTATGTCCCTGAGTGCATAAACTGCACAAAGCATTGAATACCATAAGCAAAAGTAAACTTAAAATAAATATACAAAGAGATTGCAAAAAACAGAAGATTTCTATGAAAAAGGATATGTGATGTTCAGTTACAGGTTATTTTTGTGCTAAGCAGCCAAAGTGCTTCACAAGAAACAGGAAGCAAAATCTTTGTTGTCCATAGAATTTGGCCAGTCCCAGCGGAACCAGATGAATTTTGATTAGTGTATGATTAGATTTAGGCCCCTTTCACACTGGGGCGGTTTGCAGGCGTTATTGCGCTAAAAATAGCGCCTGCAAACCGCCCCTAAACAGCCTCCGCTGTTTGTTCAGTGTGAAAGCCCGAGGGCGCTGGCAGGAGAAGAAAAAATCTCCTGCGAGCCGCATCTTTGGAGCGGTGAAGGAGCGGTGTATTCACCGCTCCTACACTGCTCCTGCCCATTGAAATCAATGGGACAGCGCGGCAATACCGTGGCTATAGCCGCGCTGTACGAGTGGTTTTAACCCTTTTTCGGCCGCCAGCGGCGGGTTAAAACCGCACCGTTAGCGACCGAATACCGCGGTAAAACAGCGCTAAAAATAGCGCTGTTTTACCGCCGACGCCCCCTACCGCCCCAGTGTGAAAGGGGCCTAAGTAAGAATGCAGGTATAAGGTAAGGTGTATTACTCTATCCCACGCTCCAGCACTCTTCAGCTCTCATCTCTGGCTGGTGGGCCGTCTTCCAGTGTCAACACATCCGGTGTAGGGCTGCAAACCCTGCCTTACACACAAGGGGGCAAGCTTGGGACCAGGGCCCAAAGCATCTTAGAGAGGCAGCAGCAACTGGACTGATTGCGTGAATGGTGGAAGACTTATGCAGCCAATAAACTACACCTTATGCCGCGTACACACGGTCGGACTTTTCGTCTACAAAAGTCCGACGGACTAAAGCTGGCTGACTATCCGATAGTGTGTGGGCTTCCCCGGACTTTCAGCTGACTTTTCCAGCCTCAAATTTGACGGACTTTAGATTTGAAATATGCTTCAAATCTTTACGTCGTAACTACGCCGGACCCAGAAATCTGCTCGTCTGTGTGCTAGTCCGACGGGCAAAAACCCACGCTAGGGCAGCTATTGACTACTGGCTATCAACTTCCTTATTTTAGACCGGTGTACGTCATCACGTACGAATCCGTCGGACTTTTGTGTGATCGTATGTAGGCAAGTCCGTTCGTAAGAAAGTCTGCCGCAAGTCCGCCAAAAGTCCGTCGGACAGACTGTCGGACTTTTGTAGCCGAAAAGTCCGACCGTGTGTACGCGGCATTAGACTAAACAAGCATTTAATCCTTGCAGTGTGTGTGGGGCACTGCAAGAGTAGATGTCTACTTCCTAGAGTTTGTCTTTAAAAACTTTCCCAGAGCTAATGGCAAGATTTTGTGTCGTATTCCTGAAGTGTAATATTTGTCTCATACCTTTTTAGATAGTTTAAATAAAACTTTTCATTTGCTTGATCTGATTATTCAGAACAGAGGGATCTGCCACTCTGTAATTGCCAGATCCCTTTGGGTCACCAAAAAACAAATCTGAAGTTGGTATGCATGTTTATTTAGAGTCCATTGTGGCTCATTCATGAGACCTCAATCCTTGTAACTGTTGGGGTTCAATACCGCAAGCATCTTCCTCACACATTCCTTCCAGATTATATAAATACTGTTGGCTTTGTAAGTGTTAACAGAGCCACAGTGACTCACTCTGCAGACCTCTTTCCTTGTAACTGCAAGGTATGAATACCTTGCCAGTCCAACAAAAATGTAAGTATCTAGTCTTATTACCTTTCTTTTCACTACTGAGCGATGTAATAGTCATGCGTTATTCATACATATAATTTTTTCTTCAGTGTACTCCAAAAATGTGTACCTTCTACAGACAATTTCTTAAAGCGATTGTAAAGTCTCTTTTTTTTTTTTTTTTCTACAAAAATAGCAAACATGTTATACTTACCTGCCCTGTGTAGTGGATTTGCACAGAGCAGCCCAGATCCTCCTCTTCTCGGGTTCCTCTTCTGTGCTCCTGGTCCCTCTCTCCTGTCGAGTGCCCCCACAGCAGGCAGCTTGCCATGGGGGCACCCGAGCCGAGTCACTGCTTCCTGTGTCTATTTAGACACAGAGCCATGGCCTGGCCCCTTCCCATCTCTCTCCTGATTGGGTGACTGACTTTGACAGCAAAGTGAACCACTCTTTCACACACAGCATTTAGGAAACCATCATATAATGCCTTTTTTAGCAAAGCATAGACAAAGATGTAGTAACTGGATTGTGCGGATGCTGGAAATGCCATCAGTGTAGGTTTGTAAGGCATTGCACAGAGCTGCCTTCCTAACCTGTGCCATGCTTTTAATAACTGTAGGGAGAGAGCACAGAGAGGACTTTAACACTGGGTTATGCTAATTCATAGTCCAATGAGCCAGCTTAATGTGAGGACATGATATCAGATACTCCTGAATAGTGCTGCTTCTGTCAGACTAAATAATGTAGGATGTGTTTATCACTAATGTTACTGAACAGGAAAAAATTCTGGCATTTAAACCGTTTATACAGTATATTGCTTTAGCTTATCAACTTTTACATCATAAACCACAATTTGTAAAACGATATAAAGTGTAACAGAATAAGTATAGTTACATTTAAGCAAAGTTCTTTTTACTAAACTGTGCTTTCACTGATGTGTTTATATTGTGTAATTTAGTGCATTTGTCTGGACCCCCCCTAAAATCTTTTTTGTATGAAATCATCTGTATTTCCACATGAAATCTTTTCACTATATTCCAGTATTTTCCCTTCTATGCCTCTTTTGCTACAGCAAGCTTATAATTATTGGCAAAGTCCAGCAATGAGTCAGATGAGAAGTATGTCACAGTGTTTCCTCCGAAGCTGTCAGAATTCCTCTTCCTAAATAAGTTGAATATCTCTACTTAGATCGGCCAATTGCACAGTATTGGGGTCCTCAAGCCCCTTTTCCCTCAATCTTAAGTGTCCAAAACTTCAGCACAAAAAGAATTTTATTTGAAACTAGTATTATGAGCTTTTAATATTCTCCATTTCTATAGAGCACAACCAGCAATAATATTACTTAGTTTGTCATTCTGCATTTATTATGTTCTGTGTTCAGCAAGTAAGTGAACAGTGTGTCAGACATTTTGAATCTTTATGTCAACGTGTTTATAGATTAATTGCATCTGTGAACACAGTTAAAACAAGATAAGCAATATTGTCATAGGCATGTGTATTTTTACTAGAATGGTGGTGTACTTTGTGCATATTTTATGCATATGCAGTAATCCAGCTTGAAACTTTTCCTTTGTGTAGGAGCTTAAAGTGGTTGTAAACCCATTACAACCACTTTAACCTACAGGTAAGCCTAGATTAAGGATTACCTGTAGGTGCAAGAAATATCTCCCAAACCTAAAAGGTTTAGGAGATATTTGCAGAAATAGCAGCACCGATGTCTACGGCGCACTGAGCGTGCCGTTTCTAACGGCGATCATGCCGTTAATGGCGGCACTAGCGCGCATGCGTGGGAGTGACGTCATCGCGGCTCCGGCCAGTCACCGCGCCGGAGCCACAATACCCGGAAGTCACTCCGGGATAGATGGCGGCGTCGTAGGTGGCGAACGAGGGCCGATGCGGGGGCTTCGATCTCAGGTAAGTAATTCATATTGAGCTAGTATGCTATGCATACTAGCTCATTATGCCTTTGTCTTGCAGGGTGTATTTTTTTTTTTTTTTTTTTAGAGGCTTTATTTCCTTTTTAAAGTGGTTTTAAAGGCTCAAGGTTTTTTACCTTCATGCATTCTATGCATAAAAGTGAAAAGCATTTGTGTGCAGCATTCCTCTCTTTCCCCCCAATACTCTGAACTCCCTCTCGATCCACCGATGTGCACAAGAGCTGAGCTTCCCCTGGGTCTCTCATTCTTCATTGGCTCCTGCTACTGTCAATCACAGCCAGTAATCTAGTGAGGAGAGCATGAGGGCAGGGCCGAACCATAGCTCTATGAATCCTATGGACGCATAGAGCGGGACTCGGGAGCGAGCATGTGCCCCAGAACAAGCAGCTTGCTATTCGGTGCACTGCCTGAAGAAGAGGAACCAAGAGTTCTGGCGGGGGACCCGAAAAGAGAATAGAAGATTTTTTTTTTTTTTCTGTGGAGAAAAGTGGTTTGTTTTTTCTAGCCATTTTGTACTTCAAGATTATTTTTCTTCAGTCATGACTTCATCAATATGTTGCTGTCCTGGGCTCTTAATGCAGCTATCGGGACGAGGGTAGGGTGTTAAGTGCTTGGGTGTAGCCTCTATTTATATTTTTTTTACTTTTTTTCACTAAAAAGAGAAGTACAGCCAAAGCTCATACTTCTCTTGTGGATCACAGGGTGCTTGTTTTGCACTCCTGTAACCCATTTTCCACAGACGTCACAGAGCCATCCAGGCTCAGGCAAGATCGCGACACTGGGGTTGGGACGTGTCTACATGCCTGGACCGGGACCCAGCTCAGGATCTCAGCGTCCGCTCCCATACCCTCCACAGCCCAGTGCTCCAGTGAGCGAGGAGGGGACAGAGCAAAGAGCGGTGACTGACAGTCATATAAGTCATTATATATAAAAGACACCTGTATACAGAATCTCTATCTTCAATTCAAACTCACCATTGTGAGCAAGACCAAAGAGCTGTTAAAGGATATCAGAGACAAGATTGTAGACCTGCACAAGGCTGGAATTGGCTATAAGACCATCAGCAAGAAGCTTTGTGAGAAGGAGACAACTGTTGGAGGGATTATTCACAAATGAAAGCAATACAAAATAACCATAAACCGCCCTCGGTCTGGAGCTCCATGCATGATTTCGCCTCCTGGGGTAAGGATAATCATGAGAAAAGTGAGGGATCATCCCAGAAGTACACGGGAAGAGATTGTGAATCATCTCAAGGCAGTTGGGACCCCAATCGCCAAACCATTGATAACCTAGTATGCCACTATGGATTGAAATCCTGCAGCGCCCGCAAGGTCCCCCCTTCTCAAGAAGCACATGTACAGGCCCATCTGAAGTTTGCCAATGAACATCTAAATGATTCAGAGAAGGATTGGGAGAAAGTGCTGTTGTCAGATGAGACCAAAATGTAGTCCTTTTGGCATTAACTCAACTCGATGTGTTTGGAGGTAGAAAAATGCTGACTATGACCCTAAGAACACCATCCCTACAGTCAAGCACGGAGGTGGAAACATAATGCTTTGGGGTTGTTTGTCTGCTAAAGGTACAGGCTGACTTTGCCGTATTGAGGGGCCAATGGACGGGGCCATGTATTGTAAAATCATGAATGAGAACCTTCTTTCCTCAGCCAGAACACTGAAGATGGGTCGTGGATGGGTCTTCCAGCATGACAATGACCCAAGGCAACAAAGGAGTAACTCAAGAGGAAGTACATTAAAGTGGAGTTCCACCCACTTTTACAACTCTTCAGCATCCCTCACTAAACTGTGCACTGTAAACAAATTGGATATTTTTTAATTTTTTTTCTTAGCACCTACTGTATATCTGCTGTATTCATTTTTCACTTCCTCCTCCCTGGCCGCGGCCCATCGCATCATTTCCTGTTTGCAATGCCTTATGGGAAGGGACGGCAACTTCCTCTGAAACTGCCGTTGCTATGGAAACCTGACCTGTAACCTATTACACCGCTTGTGCTGCACTGAGCATGTGCGAGATCTGCAAGGATGAGATCCAGGAAGAAATAGTCTGGCTTCAGATGCCCACACTTAAGATGGCCACGGCCTGCTGTAAATTTATAAAATAACAAACTACTGCTATAAACTAACAAAACAGACCTTAGTTTGCAGACTAACTTTACTAGAATACATTAAAGGGGTTGTAAAGGTAAAAATTTTTTCACCTTAATGCATTCTATGCATTAAGGTGAAAAAACTTTTGACAGTACCGCCGCCCCCAGCCCCCCCGTTTTACTTACCTGACGCCTCGAATCTTCGCTGCTCGTCCTCGTCATCTTCATTGCAGCTCAGCCTGGTCGCTGATTGGCTGCAGTGGATGGATTGAAAGCAGCGCAGCCATTGGCTCGCGCTGCTGTCAATCACATCCGATGACGCGGCGCGCCGGGGGGCGGGGCCGAGTGATACAGCGAGCGGCTATAGCCGCCGGCTGTATCACGGGAGCGCGCCCGCAAGCACTCACCACTATGCGAGGGAGCTCGCATTAAGGTGGTAAATGCTTGCGGGGAGGAGCTAAAACAGCCGCCGAGGGACCCCAGAAGACCAGGTTCGGGGCCACTCTGTGCAGAACGAGCTGCACAGTGAAGGTAAGTATAACATGTTTGTTATTTAAAAAAAAAAAAAAAATTACCTTTACAACCCCTTTAAGCTTGTGTATTATAGGGGTATTTTTATTTAAAAAGTATAATTTCGGCCGTAACACCACTTTAAGGTCATGGAGTGGCCTAGCCAGTCTCCAAACCTTAAAGTGGAAGTCCATGCAAAAACTAAAATCCCTGCATCTATAGACATTAGGGATCTAACACTAACCTCTCTAGTATGTTCAGCTCTAATAGATGAACAAACCTGTATGGCTACAGTGCAATCTGAAAAGTAAACTAAACACTGAAAAAGTGCCTTATTTGATTAATGTGTCTCAGTGTCAAACATTCAATGACACATGATATCTTATATGAGAAGTCCAGTCTGAGCTCGTTTGGCTGGGCTTCTCCTATGGGTCACAGGAGTGCAATCAGCTTTGCACTCCTGTTTTCAGCAGAGAGCGGTCTAAAGTCCGCTGTATGCCATTAGTTATGTTGTATGATTTATGCATAATGTCGTACCCCTTTGGTCTCTCTTTTTGTATAAATGTGCCATTGTATTGCCACAAAGTACCATACATGTATAAACTCTGTGTACATTGTTCACTAAAACAAGTTTTGAATTGAAAAAAAAAAAGTCCGCTGTATGCTAACATCACACAGGTAAGTCCAAGCACTGTGTCACCCCTGGAAGTCTGGATCTGCCAGGTGCCTGGACTAATGACTGTCTCAGCCTCTCAGTGAGCTTCTGAGACGGCCGCTCCCCGCCCCTCCACAGCTCAGTGCTCCAGTGAGCGTGGAGAAGCAAAGCAGGAGAGCTGCTGATTGACAGTCAGCAGCTCTCTCCTCAGGGAGCCAAGAGAACCGAGCCATTGGTGGTGTTCGATGGCTTGGTTCTCAGTGCAGACACTGGGGGACAGATGCAGCATGGGACCGATGCTGCATCCATCTAGGTAAGTATAATGGGGGAAAAAAACTGATTCCCATACTTCTTGTAAATCAAACAAAATAAAAAATATATAAAAGATAAAATGTCCAGTGCATCCATATGTAAAAAACAAATGTTCTTTGAGGTATTCAGAGAAGAGGGGGGAGATTTTTACAAACGTTTTTACAACCTCTCCTGAACGATTTAACTTGACAGATAGTAACCCAAGTTTAAAACGTCCGTTTTGCCGCGTTTAGCCAAAAATGAAAATTTTGCTTTTCAAAAAAGGCCTCTAAACTCAACTGCCTAGAAAAACGACTATAAAGGACCCTGTGTACATGTAATGATAAGATAACATAGAGGAGAGTTCAGGGGCAGCTGAAAAAAATGCCCAACTGCTCCTAAACGTCTATTTAGCAGCAGCAGTGTACATGAGGCCTTATGCATCATGAGTCAACTGAGCAGAAGGTGTAATCACACCAGTAGGGGAACTTCTACACCGCTTGCACTGGCCGCAATGGGAGATATTTCCTGGGTCCTTGATGTAACTTGGTCCCGTGATGTTTGGATGAACTCGGCAAATGGCAGACCAAAAGGCAAACACTATATCCAGATGGCACTCCTGTACCAACCAGAGGGGTCCTTGGCACTCTTGTTGGTGGCCTGTGTCCGGTGAGGCCTCTAGCACATGTTTTAATGGCGTCCTACTATCCTGGATATATGGATGCCATTAGACGTGCTGGAGCATGGATAGAGAGGTTAGTGTTAGATCCCTGGTGTCTATCGATGCAGGGATTTTAGTTTTTGCATGGACTCCTACTTTAATCCTATAGAAAATTTATGGAGGGAGCTGAAATTTTGAGTTGCCAAGAGACAGCCAAGAAACCTTAAGGATTTGGATAAGATCTGTAAAGAAAAGTGGACCAAAATCCCTCCGGAGATGTGTGCAAACCCTGGTAACCAACTACAAGAAACGTCTTACCTCCGTGCTTGGCAACAAGGGTTTCTCCAAGTACTAAGTCATGTTTTGCAAGGGGATAAAATACTTATTTTACTCACTGAACTACAACTCAATTCATAATATTTGTATTGGGTGTTTTCTGGATTTTTTGTTGAAATTCTGTGTCTATCATTTAAAAAACACCTATTATAACAATTATAGACCCGTCATTTCTTTGTAAGTGGGCAAACTTGCACAATCTGCAGGGGATCACATAATTTTCCCCACTGTATGTGTACATATGAATGTGAGCTAGGGACATTAGATTGTATACTCATTGAGGACAGGGACAGATGTAAATGTACAATATTCTGTATATAAACCGATGTAATATATTTACTATTTTTTTAAAAAGGAGCGACAAAAAAATATGATCCTTGTTTTTTATATTTTATTACAGGTATTTATGTAGCGCCGACAATGTACGCAGCGCTTTACATATGTATTGTACTTTTACATCAGTGCGTGCATTCAAAGAGCTTACAATCGCAGGTCTCTTAACTCTCACATTCATACACAAACATATTATTCTTTATATTCCTTATTACCATTTTAATCATTTGAGTCTTGTTGAGACAAAAATCTTGCTCAGTTGGATTTATTTATTTCCTCTGAAGAACATAGCGAAATTCTGCAAGTCACGTTTCCCTATGTGGTTTCTCATGTATCTACCAAACTCTAAAATTCCCTAAAGTTAGGCATGCTTGGAATGTACCAATTTTTATATAAATGTTTCCAAACCCTCAGTGGTTTTATGGTTGTAGCGTGGGATCTAAAATCTGTTTTGAAGTAGCCAAAGGAGCGTACAGTTAAAGTAACGCTCTACTTTCTTTCCATGCTGGTTATTTTGTGTAGTGTTTGTGTATATGTATGTGTGTGTGTGTGTGTGTATGTATATATATATATATATATATATATATATATATATATATATATATATATATATATATATATATATAAAAATATTGGTGGGATATATTAGGCAGCAAGTGGATATATCATCCCAAACAATGTGTTGAAAACGTGGGCATCACAGTTTGTTGTGTATGGAGATACATAGTTGCCGACTGGTCAGGGTGCCCGTGCTGACTTGTCCACAGCCAAAATTGGCTACAATGGGCACATGATTATTAGAACTGGACCATAGAGCAATGGAAGAAGGTAGCCTGATCTGATTAATTACTTTTAATTATACATCATGTGGATGGTTGGGTGCATGTGCATCACTTACCTGGGGAAGAGATGGCACTAGAATGCAGTATGGGTAGAAGGAATGCCGGCTGAAGCAGTGTGAGGCTTTGGACAGTGTTCTGCTGGGAAACCTTGGTCCTGCCATTTAATGTGGATGCTACTTGACAGGTACCACCTACTTAAACATTGCTGCTGACCAAGTGCAGACGGTGTTCCCTAAAGGCAGTTGCTTCTTTCAGCAAGATAATGAGCCCTGCCACACTGCAAAAATTGTTGAGGAATAGCTTGAGGTACACGAGTTTGAGGTGTTATATATCTCATATATATCTCATGTCAGGGCTTTAAGTTGGCTAAATGCTGTGTTTTGGTCTAGCTTTTTTTTTTTGCGATACACATTGTGACTGACAATGGAGGGCAGTGGAAAATATATTTGGGTTTCATCTGCTAAGACAGTAGACTGTTCATGGTTCACTTGGTTTAGTAGATTAAATGAAGCTGTGTTCACTTTGAATACCGAAGGGAAATGAACAAAACAGGATTTGTGCTTGCATGTGATTGGATGGCAGAAGTCAACACTGATTCCTTATTCACTAAGCTAAGGGAAATTTGTGTGCTACGTCAAGTCTCTACTCCTTTAATAACTCAACAGCATTCTTTCCTTTCCACCTTGTGCAGATCTTGCTGTTGCTGACTGTCTGAAAATGCTTGTTCCTGGCTGTCTGTGGCTTCTATACTGTAAGAAAGTGGCCACACATGCATATCAGTCAGAGTGAAATCATAAGACCTAAACTGCATCCAGTGACTGCAAAGCAATAGAGCTGTGATTGCTGACCCTCGTGGTGCTGCTGTACTGGGGATTACAGGAGGCTGATATCATAGCAGGTTGAGGTTTTATGAAACTTCTAATAATTTTGGTGTTTTTTTTTTTTTTTTTTATATACATTAGCTTGATTAAATGGTGTCTTTATCTTTGCCTGGAGTTTTCCTTAAGAAAAACGCTATTCTAAAAAAGATTTTTCTTTATCGTACATGGGACACAGAGCACCATAGTAATTATTATGTGGGTTATAGGCCACCTTCAGGTGGTGGACACTGGCACGCCCTAAACAGGAAGTTGCCTCCCTATATAACCCCTCCCATACCGGGAGCACCTCAGTTTTTTCACCAGTGTCTAAGGTGTTGGTCACGAGTGAAGATGTGCACTGAAGAGCTCCGCTGTAGGGATCCTTGCTGGATTTAAACAGCCTCCATAGACCGGATCCATCCAAAGTGCCACTGAGACCAAGGTGGATGGTACCCAGGCCTTGTATAGGAAGCACAAGGTTTTTCCTGTAACGCCTCTCCATGCAGGGCTGGACAACGGGACCCAGGGCTTTTTGGTCATGCCTACTTTACCTAAAGCTTTTTCTGGCGGGGTGCTAATACAGGTCCAAGGTAGTGGAACTCCGATAAAAAAGGACCCGGTCCTTGAATGTTTAACGCAACCCGCCGTGATGGGTGAAGTTTGGATCTGTCTGACTTCAGCAGTATCCTTGTGGCGAGGATAAGGTAAGGGAAGAAGTCTAGGAACTGTAAAAAGTCCACCTATGTTTTTTTTTCTTCCATGAGTAAAATGTTGTCATGCCTTAAAGTCTCCACTAGAGGGAGTAAATGCACATACCTTTTTAATGTTGCCTCTTGGTCAGCTCTGTGAATGCCTAAGTGCAGGTGTGCGGTCTTATTCATGCAGCTCGTCAGGGGATTCCTATCAGGAAATAAGTAATGCATTCTTCCCCCTGAGGGAAGGGGCTAGCAGGTACGTCAAGTGTACTCCCTCCCCCTTCTCCCAACCCTCCCCTCCTCGGAGGGGGGGGGGGAGCGGTGGCTTCCCATATATTTTGTATGTGTATCGTGTTTTTTCTGTGTCACAGCAGTGGATGGTCCGGCCTCCCCTCCCTCCCCTCGCACTGGGTCTGCCAACTGGCAAGAACTGAACGCCGCGCACACTTGAAAATTGAAAAAGGGGGAGCGGGTTGATGTGTGGAGGGAGCGTGGCTTAAGCACGGCGCCGTGTGCGGGACATAGTGTCCACGAGGCACACAGCGCAGGTGCTGGGGACACAGAGTTTGCAGATACAAACAGTGCTTGCTTTGGCAACACAAAAATATACAACTCTCCTCAGCGAAAGAGCTGGAGATACAGCTGCAGATCACACAGGAGCGGTGGGGTCACGTAAGGCACTGCATACAGGCATTTTCCCAGTAAAGGAAACACTTTTTACTCAGCACAAAGCTGAACTCTATAAGCGGCATTGTATGCTAGACTATTGCTCAGCAAGTAGTGCATTTACTTAGTGCCTCTGCATTTATGCTTAGCACTATGGCTCCCAAAAAAGACACCACAAAGAAGGTACCAAAAATTTCACCCCCAGGCACTGGGAACTCCCGTTGTGCCTCCACAGTGTCATCCTCTCCTGAAATATCAGATGTGGCAAGCCAGGGTGAGCCATTTGAACCAATTGGTGGTGCAGCTGCTTCTCACATCTCAGCCCCTGTATACGTGACTGAAGATGCATTTTCTTCTGTCCTGCTGGGCCTAGAAGGAAGATTAGCGGCTTTAATCGCATCCTCCATCCAAGAGGATAGGAGGCGCGCTAGATCCCCCTCTCCCACCTTAGACCCTTTACCAAGGGGACAGTGGGTAGAGGATGAGGTGTTACCCTCAGGCGATCAGGAAGAAAAACAAACCGATTACTCCTCTGCAGAGGAGACAACGGTGGGTGAACCTTTTTCAGCCTCCCCATCTGGGAAATTGCTGGTACATTCTCTTAAGGAGATAGTTCGTTCCACTTTCAAGCTACCCCTAACGGAGTCAGCTGAAAGTTCTGTTTCTTCTTTAGGTTCCTTAAAACAGCCTTTGCATGCATTTCCTGTCCATGCATTACTAGAACAGCTTATTTATGCTGAATGGGATCACCCAGAGAAGCATTTTCTCCCTCCAAAGAGATTCACAGCACTGTATCCCATGGAGGAGAAATTCACCAAAAAATGGAATGTACCAGCAGTTGACGCTGTGATTTCCAGTGTGCATAAAAGTCTAACTTGTCCAGTAGACCCTGCACAAATGCTTATGGATCGAAGAGTTAAAAGGTTGGAATTCCTGTTAAAATCCTCTTTTTCCTTGACAGGTGCTATTACTCAGCCTGCAGTCACTGCAATAGGCATCTGTCAGTCCCTAAAGGACTAGTTTAGACAGGCCCTTAAGGAGGTTCCTGCACAACAAGCCCGGGATTTGGCCGAACTACCAAAAGCATTATGTTTTGCCATAGACGCCATGAAAGATTCTATACATCAGGCGTCCCGCCTTGCGCTTGTGCTAGTACACATACGTAGGATCCTGTGGTTAAAAAATTGGTCAGCCGAAGCACCATGCAAAAGGCTCCTGATTGGTTTTCCTTTACATGGGGATCGGCTATTGGGGATGATTTGGACAAATACATTCAAATGATTTCTAGTGGGAAAAGTACCCTTTTGCCAGTCAAAAGAAAGCAGAAACATCCTTCATTTAAGCAGACTCTTTCTCCTGCGCCAGGGGCATCTGCCTCTAGGCAGTAGCGACGGCCTCCGCCGTCAGACACTAGAGGAAAGCCTCAGGGTCAGGCCCAAGCACAAAAGAAGTCCTGGGGGCGGAAACCTGCAAAGCAGAATTCTAAAGCCTCATTATGAAGGGACACCCCTCCCCTCGCCAGAGTGGGGGGGAAGACTTCTGCAATACTCAGAAGTCTGGCAAGAGGGAATTCAGGACAGATGGGTCATCTCCACGGTGTCTCTAGGATACAAACTAGAATTTTGGGAGTTTCCGCCGTCTCGTTTTCTAAAGTCAAACGTTCCCAAAGATCCAGGGAAAAGGCAATCTCTGTTTCTGGCACTAGACTGATTATTGGCTCGGGGTGATCATACAAGTCCCCACAGATGAGCAAGGTTTGGGGTTTTATTCAAACTTCTTTACGGTACCAAAACCAAATAGAGATGTCAGACCCATTCTAGATCTAAAAAATCTAAATCTGTTCCTGAAGATCTGCTCCTTTTGCATGGAGTCGTATCGGGTCAGTGGTTTCTTTATCCTACAAGGAGGAGAACTTCTGCCGTCTATCGACATCAGGGATGCATATCTGCATGTCTCTATATTTCCCACTCATCAAGGGTTTCTGCGGTTCAAGGCAGCATTTCAGGTTGTAGCCTTGCCCTTCAGGCTAGCTACAGCACCCCGGCTGTTTACAAAAGTTCTGGCCCCACCTCTAGCCAGGTTAAGGGCACAGAGCATAACAGTCTTGGCGTACCTAGACGATCTATTGCTAATAGCCTAGTCGGTGGCTCGTTTGGAGCAAAGCATGCACATTACAACCAAATACGTGATCTGGGTTGAATTCTCAAACTAGAGTCTTCCTTAAAACCACTAAAAAGGCTGGAGTACTTGGGTCTGATCATAGACACAGCCCAGAAAAAGGTATTCTTGCCTCAGGCAAAGATCAACTCCATAAGAAGGCTGGTGCGAATGGTCAGGTCGAAAGGAGATCCCTCCATTCGCCTTTGCATGAGGTTGTTAGGAAAGATGGTGACTTCATGTGAAGCGGTTCCCTATGCCCAGTTCAATTTGAGACTGTTGCAAAACCGTATCCTGTCTGCTTGGAACAAAACGATTCAAGCTTTAGACTTGCCAAGGTGGCTGTCCCCAAAGGTGTTCCAGAGTCTCAGTTGGTGCTCAATATCCGGGAATCTGCAGAAAAAAACCTTCATGCCAGTTACCTGGAAAGTGATAACGACAGATGCCAACCTTTCAGGTTGGGGAGCAGTACTGGAAAAAGTCAACTGTCTAGGGACAGTGGTCCAGAACTGAAAAAGCCTTGCCCATCAACATCCTAGAGATTTGGGGCGGCCGCGTCTGGCTCTGAAGCCCAGAACATTCAGGTTACGGGATTGTCCTGTCAGGATCCAATCCGTCAATGCCACAGCTGTGGCCTATATCAATCGCCAAGGGGGCGCTAAGGGTCACGCAGCTCAGAGAGTGGTGGACCATATTCTAGCTTGGGAGGAAAAGGATGTTGCTTGCCTATCGGCAGTCTTCATTCCAGGAATAGAGAATTGGCAGGCGGACTACGTGAGTCGCCAGCAGTTGTTCCCGGGGGAGTGGTCCCTTCACCCCGAAATTCTTTCTGGCTATATGCCAAAGATGGGGTATCCCGAACGTAGATCTTTTGGCGTCCAGGTTCATGTAGTTGGTCAACTTTATGTCAAGGACAAGGGATCCACTCGCATGTGAGACAGATGCGTGGTGACCCAATGGGGTCAGTTTTCACTGAGTTAGGCTTTATTCCCTATTCAGTTGCTGCCACGGCTTCTTTGCAGGATCAAGCAGGAAAGAAAGCCGGTCATTATTGTAGCCCCAGCATGGCCCAGAAGGTCCTGGTATGCAGAAAGCGTAAACATGGCGGTGAAGGATCCATGGTACCTTCCACTATGGCCAGACCTACTCTCCCAGGGGCCGATATTCCATCCTACCTTACAAATTCTAAGTTTGACGGTTTGGCTATTGAAGCCCACATTCTGAAGAGACGTAGTCTCTCGGGTCAGTGATTTCTACCTTCATTAATGAAGCCGGCTTCCAGAATTATATATTATAGAGTCTGGAGGGCTTATGTTTCCTGGTGTGGATCCAAGGGTTGCCACTTTAGGAAATATAACGTAGGTAGAATTCCTGTTTTTTTCTACAAGTACAAATGAAGCTGGCCTTGAGTACTATTAAGGGCCAAGTCTCGGCTTTATCGGTCTTATTTCAAAGACAGTTTGCTTTGTTTTTAATGGTCCGGGGTTTTTATACAAGCGGTAATGCGGCTTATTCCGCCAGTTAGACCACCCTTGAACCCTTGGGACTTTGAACTTAGTTTTTTGTCGGTATTGCAAAAACAGCCCTTTGAACCATTACAGCATACTCCCTTGGTCCTTCTGACAAGGGAAATAGTGTTTCAGGTTGCCATACCCTCTGAAAAAGGGTATCGGAGTTGGCCGCTCTTTCCTGTAAAGAAGCCATATTTCATTAAGTTTTCACCTAAACCAAGATATTGTCCTACTGTCGTTTTTTTTTTTTTTTTTTTTTTTTTTTCCCCCAAAACCAGGGTCTAGGGTAGAGAAATCACTACTTTGTCTTGATGTAGTGAGAGCAGTCGACGTTTATTTAAAGACGACTGCTCAGGTCTGAAAGACTGATGTTTTTTTATACTGCCAGAGGGTCCTAGGAAGGGACAGGCAGCGTCGAAATCCACTATTGCTAAGTGGATTCGGCACGTTATAATTCAGGCCTAATTGTTAAAAGGTAAGATTTTAAAGCGCACTCTACTAGAGCAGTTAGTGCTTCTGGGGCAGTGCGTCACCAAGCCTCCATGGCTCAGATCTGCAAGGCCGCAACTTGGTCTGCAGTCCATAGTGTCACCAGATTTTACCAAGTGTATGTAAAAAAAGGGCATGAGGATATCGCCTTTTGGCACAGTGTGCTGCAGGCAGCAGTATAGGTCCTCAAGTCTGTTGGCGCCCTACGGGTTGTGTCTCCCTCCCCTCAAATAGCATTGCTATGGGACGTCCCGCATAGTAATTACTATGGTGCTCTATGTCCTGTGATGTACGATAAAGAAAATAGGATTTTTATAACAGCTTACCTGTAAAATCCTTTTCTTGGAGTACATCACAGGACACAGAGCTCCCTCCCCTCTTCTTCTGAGGTATATGTATATTAATAAAATATCCTAAGATGAACTTCTGTGCTACTAAAGTGTATGCTATGTGAAATGCTGCAAAATCAAAAAAGTGAACACCACTCACTAACTATAATCTAAAAATACCACAATCAACAATTGTGCCTGTGATTTTGCCCAAAACAGAATAAATAGAATAATCGATAAACAATAATCAATGAATAAGTGATAAATCATATAAAGATCAAATAGTCCATAAGTGAATATCCGTGACTGTAGTGCAAATCAATCAAGTGAATATAATGCGTGAATATTCTATACAGTGAAACATCAAAAGTGCGTTGATAGTAGATCTCGTGACTTTCGTGGTGTTGGATACCCACTAGGGGCTCCCAGAACTCTCACCTTGTTGCCACCAAAATAGTGCCTTTATGTATCCATTCAGGACTGTGCTTGTTCCAATCCAATCTGTGTAGTTGTTCTGGTGCGTCTATGGGGAGATGGCGTTCTCTCTGGTATATGGACTCCACATATGGGGGGTAATCAAAAAGGAGGATACTCCAATAGGGTGATATTGTTAAAGCCAAAGATTTTATTTAAAATTATCTGCTTACATAGAGGTAGGAGAAGTAGCGTTGAAACAGCAATAAACACAGTGTGTTTACAATCCCCGCTACATCACTTCCGGTCCGCGCTGTTGTGTATCCGGTTACGTCCTACGCGTTACGTCATATCACATGACTTCCTCAGGGCACCAGATTGGTTGTTACCATAGTGTATTTATATAGTGGGGACAGGAAGTGTACTCGACGCCATTTTATTGTAGACCAAGTGTGTGCTAATCCCGCGGCCATCATAAAGAGGATGGACTCGCTAATGCTTTATGAATAAAGTTTCCATGTATTCATACAAACCAGTAAAAAAAGTTTGCAGCAGAGGTGTTTAAAGTTGTTTATGTTGGTACTAGTGACGTTAATTGAATCAGTCTCCGTTCTGATGGCGATCATGCTTCATTTATAATAGATCATGCAAGTTTCCAATAATATAATTGATAAGATTGTAAGATACATATTATTCGTAAATATACCCCGTATTGTAGCTGACAAAATAGATAAGATAAAACACTGAACGATTGGCTATAAAGAAAATATGTTAAAAGTTACTTTAATATATCATATTGTTAAAAATATGTAAAAAAAAAGAATAAAAATATAAAAATGGATATTGCTTTGCTACAAAAGCTGAGGTGCTCCCAGTATGGGAGGGGTTATATAGGGAGGCAACTTCTTGTTTAGGGTGTGCCAGTGTCCATCCCCTGAAGGTGGCCTATAACCCACATAGTAATTACTATGGTGCTCTGTGTCCCGTGATGTACTCCAAGAAAAGGATTTTACAGATAAGCTGTTATAAAAATCCAATTTTTCACTCAGTGCCCAAAATATGTCAAACTAAGTTTTGGTAGTAGTATAGTAGTGAGCCAGCCTCAGACAGGAAGTTTTGGGGGCGTTTTGTACACAAACTGCGTAGAGCTCCAGAACCCCACCAAACACCTGCTGCTTACCAGTCCTTAGATGTGGTGGCTGCGTTCATCTTCTCTTTTCAGGCTAAATAAAGTTGTTGTAATCCCTTTAAATTAGTATTTATGCCCAGGGTGGACTTTCCATTTACGTGGCCACTGTCTGTCACAGTGGTCACATGATTGGGAGCTCATCCCTCCATTTCCTGATAATGACTAAAGGCTAAGAGCTGCCTGACAGCTCGGTCCCAGTGCTGGGAGCGCACTTCCAGCACAGAAACCTTGGCCATTCATGGAGGCATATGTGCAGCTTGTTGACATTAAAGGCCACCCTCTTTGCCGCTGCACATATGCAGTATGCGGGCAGCAAGACGTTAAGGCTGCTTTCACACTGAGGCGCTTTACAGCGACTCTCCTCTCACTCCAGTGTGAAAGCCTGAGTGCTTTCACACTGGAGCAGTGCGCTGGCAGGACGCCAAAAAAAGCCGCATCTTTGCAGCGCTGTAGGAGCGGTGTATACCCCGCTCCTAAATCGCCCCTGCCCATTTACATTAGTGGGCAGCGGCGCTTTGCAGGCGGTTTTAACCCTTGTTTGGCTGCTAACGGGGGTTAAAAGCGCCCCGCTAGCGGCCAAAAGCGACGGTAAAGCTCCGCTAAAAATAGTGGCACTTTACCGCCAACGCCCCAGTATGAAAGTAGCCTTAAGTGTTACTAAACGCACAACAGTAAAGTCCGTCTGTATAGGCCGTAAAGCATGCTTGTTATACTCACTGGAACCTAAGCGGTTAATCCTCCACATTGTGTAAAAAGGCTGTTTGATCCTGTCTTTTCTGACCCTCCCCTCCCTTCCACTGTCCCCTGAGAATTTCCTGATGACACAGTCTATGGAGTCAAGCTGCACATGCTCAGTTTGGGGTGTATTGCTAGAGAGGGCTTTTTTTCTTCTTGGGAAGGGTGTATGTGATCTATTCAGCACTGTCCAGACAGAGGGTCAGGTCTTGCAGTCTCATAGTTCAGTCCGAAAACTCCTCTTATAACCTTTAACCAGTGCTTGGCTGGACACTGACAGAAGTCACAAGACTGCTATATACTGCTGATGAGAAAAGGTATTTAGCAGTTTATATTTACTAAAATAATTGCATTTCCATGTTCTGTGTACTGTGGGAGACCAGATATAGTGAATGCAGGGTCCTGGGATTAGTAACATTTTAAGTACAGAAAAGTACCTGTTGATTATGTATCCAAGGACTGGTAAGCTGCAGTATTTACATTTGTTTGTCCTTTGGGTTTTACTACAATGTTAGGATATTGAAATCCATTCCAAAAAAAGGATGATTTGTGTAGTATTGTAGATGTTGCATCATTTTGTTATAAGAGTGGAGTTTTCCTTTAAACAGCTTCCCCTAAACTCCTCATGGATACACTTCTACATTAACCACTTGCCTACAGGGCACTTTCACCCCCTTCCTGCCCAGGCCATTATTAGCTGTCAGCGCTGTCGCATTTTGAATGACAATTACTCGGCCATGCTACACTGTAACCATATGAATATTTTTTTTATCATTTTCTTCACACAAATAGAGCTTTCTCTTGATGGTATGTAATCACTGCTGGGTTTTTTATTTTTTACTTTAAAAAAAAAAATTTCTTCGTTTCTGTCAGTAAATTTTGTAAGTAAGTAATTTTTCTCCTACAGTGATAGGTGGCACTAATGGGTAGCACTTACTGTCATCACTAATGGGCACTGATTGCTGGCACTGGTGGCGCTTTATTGTAATCGGGGCACTGATCAGTGCCCTGATTACATGTCTCAATGTCCCCTGCGAGGAGATGCCGCTAAGCGGCTCTTTTTGCCACACACTGTCAGTGTGAGGCGATGAAAGACGATTATTGGACACAGCCGATCTCTTTACACATATCAGGGTCGCGCAGTGTCCTAGTAACACGGCGTGGCTGTGCATGCCCCCATATGACGTCCACCCAGAAAGAGAGCTGCACCATCCCTCCGTCATTTGGCGGCTAGCAGTTAAAGCAGCATTTAACCCAAAAGCAAATTTATGTTGCAACTTACCATTTCTTAAATGTGATGGCTGCATTTGTTTTCCTTTTTAGGCTTGCTTTCTTTCTTTCTTTCATTTTCACATGGTGATCTGGTCAGTTAGTCTGTTTTTTTTTTTTTGTTTTTTTTCAACAGAACATGCTATCCTGCAGTTGGAGGGTTAAGACAAACCATTTATCACTAACAGGGGTGCTTACAATGATCAGCTTTTAATAATTTACATAAAACCCTTATCCCAAAAGAAAAAAAAAAGGTGTTTGCTGTAACTGCTTAAAAAATGTTAGCTGAAGTTTTACTTTAATTTTTAGTGTATCTAAATCTGCTAAATGTCAAGTACACATGTACCGAAATTCAGCCCGTTCAGCAGAAGCAGTACAAATTTCAGTATGTGTGTTACCCCTCTCTGTTCAGTAGAAGCCGATCTAACAACCGGCTTCTGTCATTGAACGTTACTACTGGAAAACTGGCATTCAATTGCCGCTTGCAGCCAGTGGCTGCAGCACAGATTTGTGTATTCTGGCAGAGGGTGGAGTCCCCGCTGTCAGAATACAACAGAGCAGTGGGAGAGTTTCCTGCTACTACAGCTTTTGTATGGATGTGGGGATCTGAGTTTTTACTTATTTATTTTGAACATTTAATTCACTTGTTGAAAGAAAAAACTCTACATGTATACCCAGCTTAACACACCCTTCCCCCCCCCCAGACTGACAATGCTGCTGTCCAAAGGTGTCTCTATTGCTCCTCCATCCAGCGTGTAGGCAGTTTAATACAAGGAGGTGTGTTATTGGCCAGATCTGTCACAACCAGGTGCCCGCAGTTAAAGAGGAGGTCCAGTCAAAAAAAAAAAAAAAATTAAAAGTCAGCAGCTACAAATACTGCAGCTGCTGACTTTTAATTGGACACTTACCTGTCCCAGGGTCCAGCGATGCGGGGGATCGAAGCCCCGCTCGTCTCCCCCTCCGTTCAGAGGCGCCGGCATTGCAACTGTGGGTGCCGGGCTGTGGCTTCACAGCCTGGCACCCACTGCGCATGCGCGAGCAGCGCCGCGCGCCGTGATTGGCCGCTCAGTCACCTGGGACCTGTAATGGGTCCCAGATGATTGACAGGAGGGAGGGAGCAGAGCTGAGCCCTTCCTGTGCCAAGGGGGAAGTGATGTCATCAGCCCAGGCACTGGAAGAGGCAGACTACGAGGGACCACCTAGCAACATGCATTTAGAGGTAAGTAAAAAAAAAAAAAAAAAATATCCACATTTTTTTTTTGTATTTTTTTTTTTTTTTTTTTTTTTTTTTAGGATTTTTCATGTAGTTTTTTTTTTTTGGGTGGAACCCCATATTAAGATGCCCAGGCCAGGGACAGAAGATGGGGAGGTGAACACGGCTGGGGTGAGCACAGTGCCAGATTGTGGGACAGATGAGTGTCTGTTTATAAAAAATCAGCAGCTACAGTTTTTGTAGCTGCTGACTTTTCATTTGTTCACAGGAGATTGGAACTCCTCTTTAAGCTGCAATTTATGCCTTTTTTTTGTTTTTGTGTTTAATGCCACTTTAAATCCTTTTGCACACAGAACTGTAGCGGTATACGTATTTTCATTATGCTTCGTTTGAAGCCAAGTTTTCATAAACGGAGGGGGTTGAAGAACTTCCTTATGTATTACTATAGTTTGCAGCCGTAAGCACGTGGGAAGACGGGGAGTGTTGCTCTGCTCTGTGGGAATGTGAGCTCTGCAAAGCCTGTAAACAGCCGATGAGTCACAGCATTGCTATGTCACAGTGATTGGAGGGCCTCCCTCAGTGTGGCTTCCTTCTGTGTAAGCGAGTGGGTGTACTCAGGCAATGTCTTTACAGGGAACAGGGCCTCCTCCAGCGTATTTACGCTTTAAGCGTCGTTCCAGGTCGCCGTGTTTGCACCAGGTGAGGATTCCAAACTGCTGCAGGGCTAGGGGTGTCTTGTGGATTTTTAGCTTGCTTAAAATGAGGCTGTTCTTCATAGGATAAAGGGAGGGGGGGTCAGAAGAAAGGGATCACAACCGTGGGCCTTCTGTTTTGTAGTGTTTTATGCTTTTTTTTTTTTTTTTTTTTTTTTTTTTTAGAGACTGCTGCCTATTTATTTTTATTAGATGAACATTCATTTTTGCTTTATTCCAGTTATGTAGAAAGTTATAAGGGAGATACTCAGACATCGCTTTCTTTTTAAATTTGTGCAAATGTCCACATATTTAGGATAAGCTTTTGAGAAACCTATTCTCTTGATTAGGTCAAGTATGACATAAGTGCTGGTTGACCTAGTGAAGTGTTTTAGATCTTTCCAAAGCTTGCTCTTACTATGTGCTGCTGCTTCTAAAAAAGAAATCTGCTGCATCTTGCAGTGCCCCTCTTCTTGCCTTATCTGAAGTTGCCTAGACAGCCCTAGGTGGTTATGCAAACCGTTTCTCTTATTCCAGTGATCCATTCAAAATGAAATGCAGATTTATGGTAACTATCATCCTGTGATGTGTGCCCGACTGGAGAGAATCACACGGAGGTTGCAGCTTCGATTTCCATTGTCATTACGGGTAGAAATGCTTGTTTATATTTAGAAGCGTGGTTGCTTGAAGATTTGTGTTTGGTCAGCAAATTAAATGTGAACATAGACTGCAAATTTAGCAGATTCCGGGAAATTGCTGATCATCTTTGTGATGCAAGCCTTTCATATGACTTTGTCACTGTAATCATCACACAGAATAATGAAGATGTGCACATGTGCCCTTTTCATCGTCTTATTCCGAGTTGTGATTCTGAATCACTATTTTTTTTTTTCCTGATATTGGCAGTACATGTGTTTTTTATATTCCTTGGTAGGAATATATGGGTGTCTATTAACACTTTACAGAAGTGGCATACTACCCTTTACAGGTTGCAGTTTCAGGATTCCCCTTCTTGGAAAGAGTTGTGGTATTTATTTGTCAATCCACACTAATTAGATCACCCTTGATTTAGCAAAACAATCTGGAAATCGGAGACCTGAGGACATATTGCAGCTAGACTGTTTTGATCTGAAAAGCCAAGCTTTTTTGTAGCATAAAAGGAATTGGTTTATTCCAGCCTACTTGGTCAGATTTGAGGTTGCAGTGAATGTAGGAGATTAGCCAGATGAGATGTCTTGCTTTGCTAGTAGAAGGCATGTTAATCCTGCCATTAATTAACGTGAGCCCGGTTTGTTATGATCATGCTTGTGGCACTTTTCCTTTCATTATGAGAGCTCAGCAGCTAGCCAGCTGAGAACATTGCAAGTGCTTAGTAATGACTTTTCTTCATTTTTGTCTTTTTGAAGTCCTTCTTTTTTGTTTGTGAATTTCTACTACAGCGAAATAAATAAACACTTAAAATTCTCTATAGAGCTAATCCTTAAGATTTAACACGTTCTAGCAAGAAAAAAAAAAAAACTGCCGGTGACATAAAAGAGCAGTACCTTAATCAGCAAAATAGTAACCACATTCTGATTTCCCCCCCCCCCCCCTGCTTCAGTCTTGCTTTCTCTTATGATGTGTTTCTGACCCTCTCTGATCTTTATTCCCATATCACAAGCATGCGGGAGTCATCCTTTCATCTTATGAGTGCTTTGCTTCCCAAATCACCACACTCTTTGCCATCAGTGAGGCTGTTTGCGCTTTTTCTTGCCTTCCTTTGTTGGACTTGCCCTCAAGTCATTCGCACACTTGGACCCCCTTTTTTTTTTCTTCTTCTTCTTTTTTTTTTTTCCTCCTCCTTTTTGTCTCCATGGTTACAGTCTCCAAGTTGGCTGGTTTTTGATGGTTTCCATGGTGACCATCCTTGGGAAATCTGTAGTGTTTTCAGCTACATTTTCTTTTCATCAATGATTTAAATGCCGGGTTTGTAATAAGCCGTGTGTGTGTGTGACATTGTCATATTGTGAACACGCATGAACCAGTTTCCGGTGTGTTTTTTTTTTTATGTTGCCAAGAGGTGATTCTCGACCATTCATTTCTTCATCTCTATAGGTTCTCATTGGCATTTACGCTAATCAGCTTCTGGCTTTGATTTAATATTTTGCTTAGTGGCCAGTTTAGCTGAATCTCAGTTGCAGCTTTTGGTTGTCAACCGTTTCCCCAAGGTCTGTTCTTTCTGTGTGTTTTCCAGTTACATTTTGGGTACTTTCATGGTAAGTTCCCCTAACTCTGATATTGGATTCACTTTAGACTGTTTTGTCATAGCACGTTGTTGCTGTATATCTGTACGGTGTTTTGGGGAATGCAAAGAATTCAGTGAATCTGAAACTGTTGTTTTCTTTTACAGTTGCTTTTTCTGCACCGTTCTGTCCTGGTGATTGTTTACAGGTTATGACGACTAATCTTAAACCAAACAAGGCATTAAAGGTAAGATGCTACTCCCATCTGGATCATAATTGTGGCGCATTTGATGAACACTGGAAAAGTGTAGATATCATTGTGTTCGGAGAGGATCATTTTATTTTTTGTCATGAAAACTGAAAAGTGTTTACATTTTGACCAAGAAAAAACAGACTATTATGCTGATACATGCTCAGTCATGGGATCATTTCCTTTGTAATCATGTGTTTATGAGGTAGCTGGCAGAAACTTTGTGATCATAAGGCTATAGACACAGTCATAAGGCTATATAGACACAGTCATAAGGCTATAGACACAGTATTAAAAGGCAAAAATTAAAGTGATTTTAAAGGCAAACTTTTTATTTAAAAAATAAAAATAAAACTCTCAAACCCCCTTTGCTCCCTCATCACTGGCTGTGATTGACAGCAGCGGGAGCCAATAGCTCCCGCTGCTGTGCCTGAGCCAATTAGGAGAGAGCGAGCCTCTGCTCTTGTGCACATTGCTGAATTAAGATTAAGAGATTAAGTATTTGGGGGGGCTGTTTCCAGAAGGTTTTTTTTTATTTAAAGCGGTAGTAAATCCCCACAAATATGAAAAAAAAAAAAATCAGGCCCTCTGCAGGTTTAGGTCATAATGTACTAGTATGCCCCCCATACCAGCACATGATTACAGACTTGGCTGCACACGGAGTCCTCCAGTGCAGCACTTTTACAGCTCCCTGGCGCTTCCATCTTCACCCGGTCTTCCAGGTTCGCAGGCTCCTGCTATGTGAATGGCTGGGGCCAGGATGACATCAATGGGGCATGTGGCACAGGGCTCTGGGGGTACAGCACGGGTACCTTACCAGCTGCATCTCGTGCGAATATCTCCAAACAGTGCAAGTTTGGGATATATTCACTGTACCCACAGGTAAGCCTTATTATAGGTTTACCTGTAGGTACAAGTTAAGTGGACTTTACTCCCACTTTAATGCATAGATTGCATTAAGGTAATAAACCTTCTGCCTGTAAAACCACTTTAAAGGATTGGTATGTTAAAATAATGTAAATTTTGGGTATAAAACTGCAAAGTGAGTCACTGAGCATCTTCTGGATTTATTTTAGGACTTTGGTGTCAATATCTTTGCACTCATCTCCAGGTCCACCGTCTTGTTACAGCCAGTTGTGATTTTTTTGAAAAAAATAAAAATGGGTAAATCAGCGCAGCAATTTCAAACTTTTATGAAATAAAAATGTAAGTGAAAAAGAATTTGTAGTTATTATTTTAGAGCCTGTGCAGAAAGGCAACTTGAACTTAAAGTGTTTGTTAACCCAAAATTACAAATCAATGACAGTCCCTCTATTATAGTCAGGCATAGCACACTGTAGAAGTCTTTTATTAAAACGAGGCTTGTAAATACCTGTTTAGAGCGATCGTCAAGCCGGCCACATGACTCGCGGCCGCTGTACAGCTCCGATACATCATGGATACAGCAGGAGGGCTGAGGGCTCCCTCTGACGTCAGCCAGGGAGATGACATGCAGTGGCGTTGCTATGGGGGTGTAGGGGGGGGCTGAACCAGGTGACACCCACCAGAGGGGTTACATCAGGGCCGCCGCCCACTGCTACATAATGTACTTCAACACATGCTTGTGCTTACGAGTGTGAGCAGGGCAGCAAGCCGTGTGGGGGAGACTGCCTGTAACCACTCCCCCATCTTAAGCTGTCCCTCGGGGATCTCCAATGTCTCTGGAGGCAGCCAGAGTTTGTGGGCGGAGACGGGGGTGTGGCTGCCTCCTCCCACAGACTCCTTCACTCTGGCTGATCCCGCAGATGAAGGAGAAAAAGGTGATAACACAGCAGTCCGGGTGTCTTCATCTCCGGGCATGCTGTAAGTTACTGTACACGTCACTACAGGGAGTCCTAACCTGGCACTATGCCACCCCGGCCTGCCCTTTACCACCCTAGCCTGTCCTATACCACCCTATACTATCATTTACAGGGGCCATGCCGGGGTGCGCTCTGTGACCGTGCGCTGCCTGCAGGGCGCTGGGCAGGATAGACAGGAGGGGGCGTGACACCATGTTTTGCCGCACCAGGTGACACCAACTCTAGTGACACCACTGGTCACCTGACCACTCAGCCCCTTCTGCAGTAGCCCTGGAAACCGGCTGAGAGTCACATGACGGGCCTGAAGATCGCTCCTAAAAGGTATTTACAAGCCTGGTGTTTATAAAAGATTTATGCAGTGTGATATCCCTGCCTATTATAAAGGGACTGGCAGTGACAATTTATAATTTCTACTAATAGCGACGGGCGGGTTAGACTGACAGGGAGCTGACAGGCAGGAAGGAGGGGGTGAGAGAAAACATGAAAGCAGGGTTGTGAATAACGGAGGGACACAAACTGACCACGGTGGTCAGGGCTCAGCAGCCCTGTTTATCGTGGTCAGCGCAGAGAGGGGGACACAGGAAGTAGCAGGAACAGGCAGGTTTTTTACAGTTTAGAGAGGGGCAAATTACACAGCACAAGCACTGTGTTGTTTAATCTGCTGTAAGGGACCAGGATCTGTATTTTTTTGGGGGGGGGGGGAGGGGGGGCGGTTAACTAACACTTTTTAATTTGAAACTTGGATCTGCCTAGAACTTTAATACAACCCTCACCAGCTAGCTGAAAATACTTGGCTCACCTTTGCTGCAACGCCATTTTATTCAACTGTGGAGAGTGAAGGGATGTGCTTTGAAAGCTACGAGTTACTGAAGTTGTAGCAAGAGGGCTGTGGACTCCAAATGATCAGTACTGTAACATGGTGTGGGTCCAACATACCCTGAAGAAATGGGTACCACCTGAGGCAGCCTTTTTTGCTGTCGTCCTGCACCATAAAGACCAGTATTACTGTGCAGCTTGGGAGCTGGACATACACACACGGGGCTGAACTTGCAGTGAGGACAAATTATCTGGAATTAACAATCAAACCTTTGGGCCAGCCCAGACCTGTGGCTGCCTCAATTTGCCTCGTTGGTGGCACAACCCTAGGTATTTCTGCTGATGCTGTCCTCCTCATTGCAGGAGCAAGTGAAAATTTAATATGCTGGGGGGGGGGGGGGGGGGTGAGGGATATGGCAGATTATTATTATTATTATACGAGATTTATATAGCGCCAACAGTTTACTCAGCGCTTTACAATGTATAAGGGGGACAACACAATTACAGTACAATACAAAAGGTACAGGAGGGCCCTGCTCGTAGAGCTTACATTCTAAAAGGGAGGGGGTGGTGGTTTAAAGATTAAAGCATACAGTTCACTTTGCATTAGGTGGAGATTGTGACACAATCGCCAGCCTTTCCACCTCATACATTTTAAAGAATGCTTTGCATTCATTTAAAAAATGCTAAGTATTCTGAGTGTGGCTCATGCAGAATGAGCAACCTTCTGTATTCACTAAGCAGATCAAGGTGGACCAATGTAACTATCTAAAGATGATTTCCAGCTATGGTATTTTTTTAAAGTGTATTTGCACTTTTGCAGTCACTTTAAAGAAAAAAACTTTTGTTTCCATTTACACAGTATATCTAAAATTTGTATATATTTTAAAATCTTTCTTACCTTTCTGGGTGTTGGTTTGGATCTTGCCTTGGGCTGACTGCAAGCTACCCTAAACAATTTGAAGAGCGAAAACGCACAATGCAGAAGCCCAGCATCTACATCTTTATAGTGGTTCTAAAGCCTTAAAGTTTTTTTAACTTAACACATTCTATGCATTAAGGTCAAAAACCACCCATGCTGCAGCATCCCTCAAGACCCTCACTGGGCAGATTTCTAGCAGCGGGAGCCATTGGCTCTTGCTGCTGTCAGTCAAATGCTGTGGCAGGGCTGAGCCGCCTGGTCTGTGTCTATAGAAGCAGACTGGGCGGCTTGGGAGTGTGTGCCCACATAGGAATTGTAAAGTCTTTTGTTTTTTTATTTTTATTTTTTCTATAAAAATAACAAACATGTTATATACCTGCCCTGTGCAGTGGTTTTGCACAGAGCAGTCCAGATCCTCCTCTTCTTGGGTCTGTCTTCTCTACTCCTGACCCCTCCCTCCTGACGAGTGCACCCAAGCTGAGTCACCGTCTCCCTGGGTCCATTCAAACATGGAGCCATGGCCTGGCCCTGCCCCCTCTCGCTCCTGATTGGCTGACAGACTTTGATAGCAGCAGGAGCCAATGGCATGGCTGCTGTGTCTCAGCCAATCAGGAGGGAGAGTCTCGGACAGAGATGGGGCTTAGGTAAGTATTAGGGCGGCTGAGGGGGGCTGCTGCACACAGAAGGCTTTTTTATCTTAATGCATAGATTGCATTAAGATAAAAAACCTTCTGACTTTACAACCACTTTCAGTTTTGTAGCTTTCAGAAAAGAGCAATTAAAGAGTTAGTAAACTGCAGTTCATACACTCTAAACCTTTTTTTAAGTGTTGAGTAGGGTAGGAAAGGGTTAAAACACCTGTCAGCTCTTCCACTGGCAGCCTTCGTTTCCCATTGGGGAGATTAGCTTTACTTCCTGCCCTGTTGACAGAACAGAATAGAATAGTCTCTCAATTCTTTCCTAGGCAGTTGTCACCCGGACCGTTGTCCACAATGGAAGATTGGGCCTCTGTTCCTGTATCGGTGGCAACTCAAAATTTAGGACAAATAGGGTTACTCTCCCCATGATGATGCACGCAGCAAAATGTAAACAGGATATATAATCGTTCCCTACTCTGTGGAAAATACACTGAGCTTTAATGTGTTTAAATGTATTTTCTTGTTTTTTCATTGAGAGATGCAGCTAAATAATTGCTACACACCAGGTGCACTAGAACGCAATCTAGGGGGCCGCACCACCCTTTATTCCATTGAGGAAGGATGCTTTTTTTCTCAGCTCCTTGATTTGAGGCTTTATTTCATGAGATTTAAAACTTTCGCCCTGTTGTTGAAAAAGTGCTGCACAAACTGTTGGCACTACATACATCCTGTATAATTGTAATGGCTTTCGTTCCTGTTTTGGTGACGGGCTGAATATTCTAGAACCTTGTAGTCTCCTTAGTCAAACATCTAGCACATGTGGAACTCTGATAGCCAAGTTCCGTCTCCACTCTGACAGCCCTGCTTAAAACATGTCTGAGGCATGAATAACGTGCTTTCACTGGGGATGGTCTATAATGGTGCTGGAGTGGTCCTCGATTAATCACAGTGATCATTTAGTTCCTGCAGATTGTGTTTGTGTCCCCCCCACATAATAAAAAGCAGGATATTTCTGGTTAATTTTTCTTGTAAAAGTTTTTTTTTTCTGGCCATGGCCAATACACTTTAAAGCTGAATGCAGGCAGATACAAAAAATCACCAATTCATGCAGCTCTGTTTTAAATAATACATCAGTAAATGTATTTTTTAATGCAAGAAGTGAAAGACTCTAAATGTGGTTTGGTATTGGCCCTTTTGCAGTCCCTCTTACAGCAGAGCACAGACAGGAGAAGGGAGAATCAGAACAAGGAGCAAATTACCGTAATTGTATTGCAGTGCAAGGAGCATGCAGAGTGACTGAAAGAAGAAGCTGAAAAATGATGAGCTCATCTCTCTGTCCAGTGTCAGAGTGGTGAGGAGTTGAGCTTTGTGAAATGGTCTTGTGGTCTTCTGGGACCTGTGACGTGTCCCAGAAGGCAGCAGGCCAAAAAAGGGGAGAGGCCAAACTTCTGCTTGGATCACCATGGAAGTATGAGTACCTATCAAAACTAGGTACTCGCTCCCCAAAAATATGACCATCTGCCAAATGTGCGGTCACAGCGGGCCCCAACTCTTTTGGCACCAGGGACCAGTTTCACGGCAACCAATTTTTCCAGGGACCAGCAGGAGGAGATATTCATGGAGTCAGCCCCCCCTTTATAGCACAGTTCCCCCTTCATATCAGTGTCCTCAGTTCCCCGAAAGGGGGCCTGTGATGTAAAAATGTAAAAGGGACTGCACTGTAATGATTACAGGTCAGCGGCAACCGCGGTCTGTGATGCCCCTGTGCGGACCAAGGTCGCCGTTAATCTCCTGCTTTGCGGCCCAGGGGTTGAGGATCCCTGTGTTAGGGGGAACTTAAAGTGGAACCTCCCCTTTAGGGTGAAGTTCTGTTTTAGGTGCCAGAACTGGATAGGCAAAAATATAAATCCTTTGGCAGGTAAAACGTATATATATATTTAATTTGTCTGTCTAACTGTTTACCTGGAGTTGAGCTTTAATATTCCTCTTGAATTGATCTGTATTGGCATATGCTTATTTCAATGTAAGATGTATTTTTTTTTGTTATAATGTGTTAATATTTTCTTGGCCTTGGTAAGAATAACATATTTTCCAAATGATCTGTTTCCACCAGTCAGGAAATGAAACCCATGAAATGAACTTTTCTTGAACTTTGCCTTTTTTTAATTTTGCTCTTAGTGTATTGTGGAGTATTAGTCATCGTGGCATCTTTATCTTTTATTTTTATATGTTAGTGATTCTAAATGCTAACATTTTTATAACAATAAAATATTAAACATGATACCTGCTCTATGGAATAATTTTGCACAGAGCGGCCCTGAAACTCCTTTTCTCGGGTCCCCCCGCTGAAGCTCCGGACTTTTTCTCTTCAAGGTGTGCCCCCTTATCAAACCGCTTGCTATGGGGGTACACCTGCAGGCTTGCTCTCCAGCCATGCTGTTTCCCTCCTCGCAGTATTTGATTGACAGCAGCAGAAACCAATGGCTCCTGCTGCTATCCGAGTCCCTGTTAGAGGAGGAAGAGAGGAGAGACAAGACCTGAAGCTGGGACAGCGCTGAAACAATGACAAGCTAAGTGTTTAGGGAGGTGGAGGGAAATAGTGGAGTGAGTGTTCTATATCTTAATGCAGGGAATGCACTAAAGTGGCTGTTAAGCCACTCTAACCTGTATGCACCATCTGCGCTGTCTCCTATTGTAGTGTTCCCCTCTGTTTATGATATTGATAAAAATTAAATGCTGCAAATATCTAATTTCAGAGCCGAGATCACGATTACATGACCGGCCGGCTTTCTCCTTTCCTCCTCTGACAGATACAGCGGGAGGGGCGGATATTCCCCCCGCTGACGTCAGTCGGGAGGGGAGGAGGAAAAAGCCGGCTGGGCTTTTGGTCTTGGCACTGAAATGATTTATTTGCAGCATTTATTTTATAAATCGTACACAGAGGGGGGATACTACAATAGGAGGCAGTGCTGATGGTGTGTACAAGTTAGTGTTATGCAAGCAGGGGGGGGGGGCACGCAAGACTTTCACGAGCTGACAGGCAGGGAGGGGGGGACACAGGAGCAGTGAGGAGACAGAGAGCAGGGCTGTGGATGACGGAGGCATGTAAACTGACCACGGCGTCAAGGCTCAGCAGCCATGATACACCGCGGTCAGTTTACATAGGGGAGGGCAGAAACTGGCAGGATCAGCCAGGTTTTTTAGGTGTTACAGGGGACCAATTGACACAGCACAAGCACTGTGTCATATATAACCTGCGAGGGAGCAGGATCCATTTCTTTTTTTTTTAGGTTAACAAATGCTTTAAGGTAAAAAAAAAAACGTGCTTTAAAACCACTTTACCTTTGTCGCTAGAGGCACCCACATATTACTTGTTCTATTGCACGGGGGCCCAAAACGTCAATAGGGCTCATTGCGGGGGTTAGAGTGAGAACTACAAGGGGTATTTGGATAAAAAAAGAGAATTGCTTTGAATCTCTGTAAGGATGCCTAACTGTTACTGTGGGATTGGAATTGAGACCACGACATAATTGCCAGTTGTCCCATTTTTGACAATTTTTTTTTTAAATGTCAGCATCTTTTGTAATGTATGGACATTATGATAACCGTTGGTCTACCTTTTGCAGGTAAAGAAGGAGGCGGGAGAGAACGCCCCAGTACTGAGTGATGATGAACTCGTGTCAATGTCTGTACGGGAGCTAAACCAGCACCTACGAGGTCTCACAAAAGAAGATATCATCCGCCTAAAGCAGCGTAGGCGCACCTTAAAGAACCGAGGCTACGCTGCCAGCTGTCGAGTAAAGCGTGTCACTCAGAAAGAGGAATTGGAGAGGCAGCGAGTCGAGTTGCAGCAAGAAGTGGATAAGCTGGCGCGGGAGAACTCCAGTATGAAGCTTGAGTTGGATGCTCTACGTTCTAAGTACGAAGCCCTCCAGACCTTCGCCCGCACAGTTGCCAGGGGACCTATCACCCCAACTAAGGTTGCCACCACCAGTGTCATCACCATTGTGAAGTCTGCTGACATTTCAGCATCCATACCATTTTCTGCAGCATCCTAGTATCTACAGAAGGAGAGAACTAGCTGCCTGTTCTAAAAGGGACTTGATGGGATTCACTTGCATTGTTTCTTGGTTTCTTCCCAGCCTATCCAAACGTTAGGCGTTGCCTTTTATTCCTTTGCCCATCCCAACATGATGATAACAGCGCTAAGGCCTTGATGTTATTGTGCCAGGGAATTTGGCTCGTTGCATTGGATAAGGTTAACTGTATTCATTTTTATTCATAGGACTTTCATGTGCATGTTTATTGGACCTTCACAGACCCTTCATAAACAAGCTTAGGAAAGCAGTGGAGATTTCACCCCACCATAATTTATTTATTTATATTTACGTATTTAGAAATCTACTGACTGCCTCTTAACGCAAAAAATATATGTAGTACTCCATCTGTGGAACCATCTCATTTTTGATGGTACACTTTGTATCAGTATGTCGCCCTCCTTGGAGCAGTTTAGACTGTGATAAAGTGGTTTCAAAATGGCCTTTCAAACCAAACTCAGGATTTCTTTATTGGTAAAATGTATTGTGCTACTGTACTATTTAGTACTCTTCAGTACAATTCTCATTTGGCATAAATGCATATCTTACAGGTGCAGTGAAGAGCACCTGTATAAAAGAGTTGATTATGGAGTAATGTGGTTGACTTTTTAAAGGTGGTCGAATGCAATAGATCATCTTATCATTCAGCTGGCCAGTGAGACTGTTTTATACAGTTTAATTCAATTTACATTTCTTGCAGAAGAAAGATTGGGGCTTCCCATGTGGATTTCAGTTATGCTGTTTTTACTGACTGCTCAACTTTTTGGCCTGGTATTATGACTGGTAAATTGGGAAGGAAAGTTAGTTTTTATAACTTAAAGTCTTGTTGGTTTAGGTATGTATGGAATTGCCTATTGTAAAGAATGCAAAGGAAGGTTTTGTGGCGGTCCCTGTAAGTGTTTGACAAATATTTTTAAGTTTTAAGGTATGTATCCTTCTGTAGGTTGACCTGTAGTTTTATACTTTTTTATAAGCTTTGTATTGAATAATGAAATAGTGTTTCATTTGAGTATCAAAGGTTATTGGTAAAATGTGTCACAGAAGATTTGAAAACAGAAAGGTCTTGAAGGTATTATGGGCTGGTTTCCTAAGCAAAAGATCCTTTTTGGGATTCTTTGACTTGGCACTTAGTAGGTGGCGGTAAACTTATTTTTATTGGCTTAGGGTTGATCAAATCTTTTTTCCAAATGACCAAGACTATTTTTTTTTTTGCAAATTTTGTGACCTAGCAGTGTCCAAAAGGTATGTTAAGGCTGGCTTCACACCTATGCAAGTGCGTTTTCCTGCCCTTTTTATGTTGCTTTGGGCAGGTGCATTGACATGCTCTGCCATACCCATGAAAAGCCCCTATAACGCACATTACCATATCAGATAACGGGCATGACATTTTTGGGCCAACTCTTGTCAACTGCACAGATGTGAATTGGCACCAATTAAAACAATGGAAAACCTATGCAAATGCACTTATGTTCTCCAAAGGTTGCATGTTAAGACACATAGGTGTGAACAGGGCCTTGATGATCAAAACCTTTTAGGTTTCAAAATTATATTTCAAATCTATATCTTGCTTTGATGTGAGAACATGAAATAGATTTTTGGAACAGAGTTCACTCATCTGATTAGTCTTTCCCCCTTTACAGTGATGGATAACTATAGAGGAGTCAATGGAATGAAGAGGGTAGAGGGTTCTAAAAAAAAAGCTTAAAAACCTATTGAAAGGAAAACATTTAGTCCCAGAAAGCCTTTTACCTGACACCTTTATTAACTCTGGAAGCTGTACCCCCCCCCCTCCCCTTAAATGCAGAGAGAGGGCAAAGAACTAGTCACCGATATTGCCTGTGTCCCCTCTGTATCTGATCTCTGGCCATTATAGATTACTATTTGTGTCTCTGTATGAAGACTGCCTTGTAGGTAGAGCACAGGGCCCAGCTTCCTGATGTCAGAGCCTGGGGTCCAGCATGGAAAACTGTACAGTAGTCACCAAATCTTTCTCAAATTCTCCTAAAAATAGCAGTCAGCAGTGCCTTAGATCTCACACTGCAGATATACATCTATGAGTCTACAGAACAGAAGTGTTCAGGCTGGAAGTACACTGATTTATTTCAGGGGGAACTCCAGACGAAAGGTACCATTTTTCAGGGCACTGTGTAGGCACTATTAACGTTTCTAGATGTTCCCTATAAAATAGCAAGTCTCTTAGTATTCAGTTCCAATTAAGCAGAAAGGGTTTGTTGCGGTTGCTTTAGTTACAGGTATAATCCCAGATTGCTTTTCAAGTCTCTTTGATATGTTGGTGTTCTGTTTTGTGGAAGGGCTTAGCATCTGACTAAAGGTCAGTCAAATTGAAGTTCCAGAATGTGTTTAAAACCATGTGGCAGTGTTTTTGTGCTTTGATTGCTATGAAGTTGGTGATGTACTAGTTGTAAGGAGTCTGTGCTCGTTTTGTAGAGTATCCAACAGGTAATAAAAAAAAAAAAAAGAAGCAAGTGATTTTTAAACTTCGGATCCATTGGCAAGTCATCTTGCTGTTAATTAATGACCATTTCATATCTCATCTATACAACCTTGTACATTGAAGGTTATTAGGCTGGCAAATGATCGTGCTGTTTCCTCTGGATAAAGAACAATGCTGCTCTGACTTTCAGCTTTTTCTGCAATATTCATGTCATACGTACATAAACAGGAACATTCTATACTTGGTTAAGAGAAACTTAAAGCTTGTCTTTTAAATTTGTGATTGAACCTGTAGGGTTCAGTAAGGCAAAGTAACTCATAGCAACCAACGAGGTATGCTTTTTGGTATGGCTGGCCTGCTGCTGAAGTTTCAGTAGCACCAGCTGTAAATCACTGCTGTCGGCATGATGCTATGACATAAGCTTAATTAAATTCTCTTTTGCAGCAGTTGTTGCTTTTGTCCCCTGTAATCATTCATCTGATATGAGAGTTACTAAATTTACATCAGACCAATATTGCTGTCATCGCAGCATCTATACTGTTAGGCCTCATGCACACTGGTTCCTTGTAAACGCTGTTTATCCTGACAGGAGACAATCTGCGTTATAAACTCGCCTAAGCTGCATTATTATTTCAAACCAGTTTAGGCGAGTTGAGTAATGTTTGAAGTTTGGGAGTGTATTTCATTGGCCAGAATTTTTATTTTTGTCCGGCCATTGAAATAATAAAAAAACACTGAAGTGCTAAACGCTCCTAGCGTTTATGTGTGTTTTAACAGCATTTTTTTGTGGTCAAAATTCCCTCTCCCGAACGCGATTTTACGGCATTCAGGACACATAGGATAGATAAAAAAATGTGAGTTTAACAGCAGCAGTGTGCATGAGGCCTATGTGACTGGTAAACCGCGGCATGTTCTTTAACCAGAGGAAGAGTGATTGTCAGCTCCTGATCACAAAGTAAATAATGTCACCTGCATGTTTCCTTGACATCAAATTTGCAGTAAGGTTCCAGTGGTTGTGCATACTGCTGTTCAGATTCTTCATAAATTCCCCAATCTAAGCATGTCGTTCAGCTTTACTCTTGTTTTTGAAGGTGTCTGAGCTGTCCATTCCGTACAAGTCAAATTCCCTGGCGAAGGACTTACCAAAGGGGAATTGTGGACTGTAAAATGCAGTCATAACTGCAGAACCACAGTGGGCCTTATTTCTCACTTTCGTAAAGGGCCACTAAACACGAATGACAGAGTTATTTTATGTAAAAGAAGCTTTAATAACCTTCACAATTTTTCAGTTTTATTGGAACAGGTGATATAAAACAATGTTTTAATGGGGAGCATGTTTCAGATACACAGCTCACTTCCACTCCGTAATCCATAGAAGAAAACGTTGCTGTCTTTTTGGTGCCTTTTTTTTTTCCAAATGTGACAGCTGCACAGCGTAGTTACACATCTGTCAAATTGAGATGTTTGGCATTTATGTAATGTAGTTGTGTCGCCGTCTTCTCTGTGTTACAGGTCTAGTTATTAATGTTATTAGTGGCTCTTTCACATAACATAATCTAACTCTTTTTATGGAAGTTTTAGTGGTCCTTTGAAGAGCTGGTCTTGCTGCTCAAAGCTTCTTTATTCTCCCATCATGCACTTGGAGAATTATTTGTTGCTGTCAGCACCAAGAGCATTTCTTCCTTTGAACACTTTCGCCTGTAAAGCCAATTATCTTCTGCTTCTGATAAGTCCAATCTATGTAGGAGCTTGTGTTGCGGAACCAATCCTGTACTCCCTTGGGTTATAGGAGCAAGTGACGACCACACAAGGTATTTTTGAATAGTTTTAGGAAATTTTAGCTATTCTGTATACACAGGAACACAAAATATATGGCAGCAATCAGCTGCACTGAGATTTTTGTTATTGCTCTTAATTTTATTGAATCCTATATTTATTTGACGTGTGCCAAAGGATTTTGGCTACGAAAGTACTAGCCCAAAACAGCGACTCCTTACCTCCTGCCCTAATGGAGGGGTGGATAAGCTGAACAAAAAACAAAACATAAAAGGGAGAACAGGGACCTGGGCGTTAATAATGCTGTTGATACCATGGAAATGGTAGGTAATCCATATTGGATATCCATAAGGAACATATGGAAATATTTAAAGAGAGATTAAAACAAAGTTTTATCTTACAGAGTTTTTTTTTTCTTTAAGTGGAAGAAAAAAAAAAGTAAATCTAAACTTTTTCTGTTTCACATTTTAATAATAATGCAGTTCTTTATTGGAAGATGATGCAAATATATGGGTTACTGTGAAGATATTTTGGGGTAAGAGGAATAGTCCTCCCTCTTGATCTCTATAAAAACAGCTTGATTTGACTTCTGGAACACAAAATATCTTGAAAAATTGTATTTTGACCATTTACGCGCTGTATCAGTGTTCAAGTTTATGGGCATTTTGCAGCATGTAAGTGGTTAATTTTCCTCCTTGTCTTTTGCTGTATAACTGTATTCGTCTATGGGTTAATATTTTATATGTGATTCTCTTTGGAAGAACATTTTTTTTTTTTAATTTTCATTTGTGTTTTTTTATGTCTTACTATATTCTGTTTTCAAGCCCTCCTGCCAACTTTTTCCTCCAAGTGTTTTCTGTTGTGTCAAGTATGACCTATTTGGAAGGCGTGAAATTGTTGCACAGATATTTATTGCTAGTTTAATTATGAATTGTTTTCCCATGTTTTATTCTGATCAGAGATATGCGCCTCCCTGCAGAAAAGTCAGTAAATTTGAGAACTATCTGTTTGTTCTCAAAAAATGTTTAAAGTAGAACTATAGGCAAAAACTTTTTTTTTTTTCATTTTGGATAGAGCAAGGGAGGGTTACAACCCCTGTCAGATTTTTTTGCCATCTGTGTCCAATTGGGGAGATTTCCCTTCACTTCCTGTCCCATAGCCATACAGGAAATCCCTGCGAATTAAGGGAATTCCTTGGGGACCCCCAGGTCCCCATTGGAAGATTTCCCTTCCACTACATTTCATGGGACAATCCAAAATTTGGGATTTTCTTTTACTTTCATTTGCAATGATAATGGTAAACTGAACAAATAGAAAGGGTGAATCACCCTAACGGGGGGCACAGGCAGCAATGAAAACTGACGAGCCTTCTAAACCCTTTGCAGTCTATTCAAAACTAATTGAAAAAAAAAAATTGCCTTTAGTTATACTTTTAAGCAGATTGGTTATCATAACCAATTTCACATGGTGGTGGCAGTTTATGTGGCCCTTTGGGTGATGTATATGGGCATATTCAAGATAAGGCGCTGCAATTATGTGCAGAGTCTGTTATATCATAGCAACCAGTCAGATTGCAGTTTCCTGGTGTCAGACCAGGGAAATATTTTGATTGGTTGCTGTGGCTTAATGGATTTTTGCTTTTAGCGAGGCCCATAGATTTATGTAACTAGATCAGAAGTCCTGGTCTGTCTATGGTTAATATAAAGGTAATATATGCTCTATTCGTCATATCCAATATGGCCATATGTGATTGATGCCAACAGGTTGAATTTTTTTACTCCATAATTAGCCATAGAGTTGATCATGTGAATGGGCCATTGTGATTGCCATGCAGTGACAGGATATATCCAGCTACAATGACCATCCAGGCTGTTGAGTATCTGGCTGGTATCAGGAGTTGCTTTTGTGACATAAAACTATTGGTTTAAAATCGGTACATGCATCTGTAGAACCTTTGAAAATGCCAACAGACTGCTAAATTCAGCCTGATTTTGTTTTTGTGGCTTCATTTGACATTTGTTCCTTTTACATCATCAGGCATACAAACAAAGGGCAACGATTAACAAGCCTCTGCCTAGTGGCATAAATAAGAATGCTGGAAAAAGGAATAAACTCATTCACCTTAATGCCGCGTACACACGGTCGGACTTTTCAGCTACAAAAGTCCGACAGCCTGTCCAACAGACTTCCGGAGGACTTTCGGCAGACTTGCGGCGGACTTGTGGCAGACTTTCTAACGAACGGACTTGCCTACACACGACCACACAAAAGTCCGATGGATTCGTACGTGATGACGTACACCAGACTAAAATAAGGAAGTTCATAGCCAGTAGCCAATAGCTGCCCCAGCGTGGGTTTTTGTCCGTCGGACTAGCACACAGACGAGCGGATTTCGGGGTCCGTCGTAGTTACGACGTAAAGATTTGAAGCATGTTTCAAATCTAAAGTACGTCGGATTTGAGGCTAAAAAAGTACGTTGAAAGTCCGGAGAAGCCCACACACGATCGGATTACCAGCCAGCTTTAGTCCGTCAGCGTCCGTTGGACTTTTGTAGACGAAAAGTCCGACCGTGTGTACGCGGCTTAAGAGTCAAATCAGTTGCACACTCAGTAAGCCAAAGGTTGCCTTAAATGCATGTATTACAAATTATAATAGATCAGAGGTATAAGAGAAAAAATGCCCCCCTAATTCCAACTCCATTAAAACTTGATAATCAAACCCTGTTGATCTAAACGCGTATTTTTTTAAAGGTTCCTGCTTCACTGTTTGCATTCCTGTGACCGTGCCACACCATATCGAGCGTAAGCTTTTGTCCTTTAGGCCCTGTGTGTACTTTCGTTTTGAAAACTTGTGAATTAAAGTCATGTCTGTCTGTAATGTCTGTCTCGAAGTAAAATGCTGCATTTTCTTCTTAATAGCCGATCGTTGAGGTTTTCCAGGTATTTCTGATAAATGTATCTCCAATGAAGCCTTCAGATTCTGTCATGTGGTTATATCTTCTATATAGGACATCATATCGCAACCCTTATAGAATCGCACTTCATTTACTTTCCCCACAATGTTCTGCAAGCATCATATGCTACCAGTATGCTGAATCTGTATAGTGTCTGAATTGTGGTTTTCAAGTTAAAAAAAAAAAAATTGTCAAATCACATTTTATATCTCTGACTGCCACAAAACAGCCAGTAAGCTATTGAATATAGTCTGAGCTAATATCACTTGACACAGCTATTAAATTGTGCATTCGCCTTAATCTTCAAGTACATATTCAACCAACATACCAAGTTGCTGTTTCATTGTAGTTGTTGGTGCATTTTTGGTAAACGGCCTAAAGCCACTGCGAATTAGGAGGGTTTTCTTTGTGTGTATTTTTAAGAGACTTTTACTGTAGTATCTGTGAACAAAATTCCATGTACCAGCTTAGGTTTTAGTGTTAAGATTGCTAACATTTCATTCCTCCAGCATACATTTTTTTTTCACTGTCTGTCATTCACTAAATGGTCATTAGGTTCCAGCAGATTCATGTTTTTTTTCCCTAATATTGGGAGCAGGCTATTTTTTAAAATTCTTCTTCCCATGCAAGGTGTATTTCTGGACATGGACGGTAGTTTTAAAGTTTTGCACTTCAGTAAAAAGTTTTTGTGCTGCAGATTACAGAAGTATTCTACTGCTGGTCATAATCCACACAGCAGACGGCTACATTAGAACTTCAATAGTCAGCATTAAAATATAGCACTATTTTGGATGCAGTATAGTCACTGTCACATGATGACATTACATTCAAACATCTGATAAGATAAAGGGAAGGCTTTCTCTTTGTGTGTTTTTTATGACAACAGTCCTTTTTTATGTTTGTTTTTCCAAGTGATGTATTTTCAGCTCTTTTCTGAAAGTAATAACTGTTATGGCAAATATTGACTTATAGCTTAATGCATTGAGCCTATAGTCTTTTTGCCCATTTAGGAGTTAAGCTCAATATACGGGTGATACTCGAAAAATTAGAATATTGTGCGAAAGTTCATTTATTTCACTAATGCAACTTAAAAGGTGAAACTAATATATGAGATAGACTCATTACATGCAAAGCAATCTAGTTCAAGCTGTGATTTGTCATAATTGTGATGATTATGGCTTACAGCTCATGAAAACCCCAAATCCACAATCTCAGAAAATTAGAATATTACATGCAATCAATAAAACAAGGATTGTACATAGAACAATATCGGTTTATTGGTTTGGGCCCCTTTTGCAGCAATTACTGCCTCAATGCGGTGTGGCATGGAAGCTATCGGCCTGTTGCACTGCTGAGGTGTTATGGAAGACCAGGATGCTTCAATAGCGGCCTTCAGCTCTTCTGCATTGTTCGGTCTCATGTCTCTCATATTTCTCTTGGCAATGCCCCGTAGATTCTCTATGGGGTTCAGGTCAGGCGAGTTTGCTGGCCAATCAAGCACAGTAATCCCACGGTCATTGAACAAGTCCTGCTGGAAAATGAAGTCAGCATCCCCATAGAGCTCGTCTGCAGAAGGAAGTGCTCCAAAATCTCCTGGTAAACAGCTGCGTTGAACTTGGACTTAATGAAGCACAGTGGACCAACACCAGCAGATGACATGGCTCCCCAAATCAACACAGACTGTGGAAACTTTACACTGCACTTCAAGCATCTTGCAGTGTGTGAGTCTCCATTCTTCCTCCATTCTCTGGGCCCTTGGTTTCTAAATGAGATGCAAAATTTGCTCTCATCAGAAAAGAGGACTTTGGACTACTGAGCCAACGACCTGGTCCGTTTTTCTTTAGCCCAGGTAAGACGCTTCTGACGTTGTTGTTCAGGAGTGGCTTGACAAGAGGAATACAACATTTGAAGCCCATGTCCAGGATCCGTCTGTGGTGGCTCTTGATGCACTGACTCCAGCCTCAATCCACTCCTTGTGAAAGTCCCCAACACTTTTGAATGGCCTTTTCCTGACAATCCTCTCCAGGCTGCGGTCATCCCTGCTGCTTATGCACCTTTTTCTTCCACACTTTTCCCTTCCACATAACTTTCTATTGATGTGCTATGATACAGCACTTTGGGAACATCCAACTTCTTTTGCAATTACCTTTTTAAAGGTTTCAATGATGGTTTTCTGCACAACTGTCAGGTCAGCAGTCCTTCCCATGATTGTGATTCCAACTGAACCAGACTGAGACCATTTAAAGGCTCAGGAACCCTTTGCAGGTGTTATGGCTTAATTTGCTGATTAGAGTGGGACAGTTTGAGCCTAGAATATTGCACCTTTTCACAATATTCTAATTTTCTGAGATTGTGGATTTGGGGTTTTCATGAGCTGTAAGCCATAATTATCACAATTATGACAAATCACGGCTTGAACTATCTTGCTTTGCATGTAATGAGTCTATCTCATATATTAGTTTCACCTTTTAAGTTGCATTAGGGAAATAAATGCACTTTTGCATGATATTCTAATTTTTCGAGTAATGCCTGTATGGTTCAAACCTCGGGCCAGTTCAGCAGGGACCTGCCGAGATTCAAAACCATGTGTGGGCAGGCTGATTGCTGATCAACTTGGGTACAACCAGCCTGTTGGATTTTTCATGCGATTATTGCCAGTGGATATATGCTGTGTGTTCTCCCGGCCAGGGCGGCTCACCCGCCGGGAGAACATAATAGCTCCGTGGGAGGAATTCCCCCATCCACACTAACTGTGTCAATGGGGGAATCAAGTGATTTTTTTTTTTTTTTGCTGGAAAGCAAAGCACTTTATCTATGGCCAGCTTTAAGCCTACTACAGTCCACTAGTTTGTTTTCATTCAACCTAGCGGGTTGAATGAAAAAATAAACAGCTCTGGTCGAAGCCGCTGTACTAACAACCCAATGTTAGTACAGTGATCTCCCCTGCTGTTCTGTTGTGTTCTGACAGGGAGAGCCCCCCCACTGATGAGGAGCCAGATGCCTGCTGCTTTTCCAGCATGGTCGCACGGCTGGCTTCTGTCGGACCGGCTGCCATACATACAGGCCGAATGTCGGACGGTTTTTATTGAACCGGCCGCTGTCATCTGACATTCGGCCCATGTATATTAGGCTTTCTGGCTGACTGGCCAGGGCTCTCTCCTTTTCAGAGTGATTGGTCTTGTATCCATTCCCTTCTAGGTTTCTTCAGGTAGCCTATAGTAGGTGGACCTGCTGAGTCCCATCGACAGTTCTTCTCTCTGCACAGGCTATATACAGCACAGTGAAATCACCACTACATCTAGAAGGTAATATCTGGGTTTGCAAAGGAATTTGGCATCCACAAAGTGGATTTATAGCTATTTTGGGCTATACTAAATGAGTTTTTGTAACCGGGCTTTAAAATACAGTTACCGATTAACCCTCCTTCCCCTTTAATACAACCATCCACGCCCTTGATATAAATACTATTTCTAGGGGTCTTTGATCTGATCATGTTAAGTCACAGGTACTCTTCCATCTTAGATGGTGTGTAATTCCAGAATGCTGCAGAGATTGGTGTCACGTAATAATGTGGTGCTGTTCCCTCAAGCATTCTCTGATGAGTCCAGGGAGGCTGTGGGTCCTTGACACCCTGTATTCACAGGAAATGAGTTCAAGACACTGGGTGTCATTTAGCTCAGAAGAGGACTTGATGCTGGTTTGTAGAGTAAGACACGTGCTGGAGCTAGGCTTTTAATTTGGCCATTATCTAATATTCTTCCTCTTTTTTTGGGGTGTTTGAATCCAAATATAGCTTTCACAAAACAATTCTTGAATAAATTTGACCCATATTATGCCATTACATTGAAGTTCTTCTGTAGCTATAGTGACATTCAGATCTGTCACTTTGGTAGAAATGTTGGCCAGTGTTGGTGGTGGGCTTGTTAACCAGATCACCATTAAACATAATCTATTTCTGGCTCTTATTTTTCTAATTTATAATTTTATTTTATTTTTTTTAACTTTACTGTCAGTGACTCTACAAAGTGTTAGGCTCATGACTAGACTAGTATAATTACAAAAAATGTAAGTAACTTGTCCTCCCATGTTGTGGACTCATAAATCAGAGCAAAGTAGCCATGAATGATAGATTTTTTTTTTTGCCATCAAACTTCCTCGCATTGGCTTCTGGTTTGTTTATCAAACAATATATTAAGTATGTGATTTGAAGTGAACAAGTGATTGTATGGTGGAAGAGCATCTACAATGTTATATTGCACATATTTGTAAGAGTGAGTGCGTTCTATGTCTTATATTTGCTTTCACCCCCAATCATTTTTTGTATTTTAGATTTGATTAGCTAAACTTGTCCAGGAGTGTGACATTTTATATCACTACTGGATATAACCATCACATCGCTTTCTGTTATACCCCACTGTTTGATAATGTTTTCTAACAAAATGTGATTTCTCCTTATGTTTCATATCATTTCTGTTTTAGTTTGCATCCTAGACACACCACAAGGGCAGTTACCTTGCTTTTACATTAATAAAAATAGAGATCGTGTGGTTTTTTTTTTTTTTTTTGTTTTGTTTTTTTTTTACTTCATCGCCTCCTGATTTTATCTATGTGATTATTCAGTAGGCTTAATTTCAATATTTATTTTTATTTTTTCTTGTGCTGCTTTTTTATACATTATATAAATAATAAATTATTGGGATATATCCAAGTAATTGTGGATTTATGTTTGTATGTCAAGACCGTAATCCTGTGTACTGTACTTGTGCACCGATTTCTCCTTATCTGACAGCCACAAAGTAATTTATTGCTGTATATAATACTGCTGTGACTGGTTTTGTACCTTTCCAATAAAGAGTTCTCATTGAAGTCTCTGTGAATTGCTGTGAGTTCTCTGTTCTCTAAAGCTGCGAACTGCTGTGAATTGTTCATGTTTTGAATCTGAAGATCAAATGTGCCACCTCTGTAGGTGAGTCAGGGCACCAGTTTGGAGGGAAGAGGTAGAATTTCAGTCAGACTTCCTATTGGGCATACAAATAGTACACTCCAAACTTTTTGAGGATGTTTTTATAAGTGAGCGTTGAAGTGACTTACAAGTAATGGTGCCATTGTCAGCACATCTAATATTGTGGTTATTACCAACACATCTTTTACTCATAATACGTCTTTTATTAGTCTTAGTGATATTTTGGAGCCCAAATATGGCTCTTTTCTCAGTGACAGTAGTGTCACCACTGTTGCGTAAGGAAGGATCCAATTTAGGTCCTCGAAACATTCTAAGTTTTTCTGTGACTAATAAATGTCTCATTATGAGCAATTTCCCATTGGGGGCACATACACCCCCTTGGCCTATCTTTGTTCTTTAATCATAAATGTTACAAAAGATGAAGGCAGAAGTGACCAGCTGACTGCCCACCATAATGCGAGAATGGGTGGCATAATGGACTGACTTGTCTTGTGAGACATGGAATGTTGAGGGAATAAATAAACCTACAGGCAACGTAGAAAAGCTCCTGATTTCCATGTCATTTAATGTGGGTACTGAGAACCTGTTTGCCCTGTATATAGATAAATGACTCTCCTGAAAACATAACACAGAGAAGCAATGTCTTCAGATCTATTTCATTGCTTACCATGAAAGTTCTTTTCCGTATTTTATAACTTCTGTAATCCCTCCAGTATGCATAGAATTACAGTTGCCTGTCACCCGGCATGGCTATCCGCTTACCAAGAAATCGGAGTTACTTGGGATTTCACAACCCACTGACAGAACTTTTGCAGACAGACAATAAGAATGAGTCAGCAAATACAGCCATATGGAAATTTCCACATTCAGGGCTATTTTCTACCATATGATGATATAAATCTCTAAATGGAATCTGTTAAGACTTTAAATGGGGGGGGGGGGGGTCTAACCTATCACCACTCTAATATTGTACTTTTTTTTTTTACTTTCATTTTTTTTATTCCCTTTTGGGTTTGGTACCGATGTACTCTGGATATCTACAGATACCACTGAGGGCTTTTAATGTGTTTGTGCACTTTTAAGAGCTCGAGTTGGGGACCACACTTTTCAGAGCGCCCCTGACAGTGTGTGTGTATTTACAGTATCTCACAAAAGTGAGTACACCCCTCGCATTTTTTATTTTATTTTTTCATGTGACAACACTGAAGAAATTACACTTTGCTACGATGTAAAGTGTACAGCTTGTATTACAGTGTAATTGCTGTCCCCTCAAAATAACTTAACACAGCCATTAAGGTCTAAACTGCTGGCAACAAAAGTGAGTACACTCCTAAGTGAAAACTTCCAAATTGGGCCCAAAGTGTCAATATTTTGTTTGGCCGCCATTATTTTCCAGCACTGCTTTAAATCTCTTGGGCATGGAGTTCACCAGAGCTTCACAGGTTGCCACTGGAGTCCTCTTCCACTCCATGACGACATCATTGAGCTGGTGGATGTTAGAGACCTTGCGCTCCTCCACCTTCCATTTTGAGGATTCCCCACAGAAGCTCAATAGGGTTTAGGTCTGAAAACATGCTTGGCCAGACCATCACCTTTACCCTCAGCTTCTTTAGCAAGGCAGTGGTTGTCTTGGAGGTGTGTTTGGGGTCGTTCTCATGTTGGAATACTGCCCTGTGGCCCAGTCTCCGAAGGGAGAGGATCATGCTCTGCTTCAGTATGTCACAGTACATGTTGGCATTCATGGTTCCCTCAGTGAACTGTAGCTCCCCAGTGCCGGCAGCACTCATGCAGCCTCAGACCATGAAACTCCCACCACCATGCGTGACTGTAGGCAAGACACACTTGTCTTTGTACTACTCACCTGGTTGCCGCCACACATGCTTGGCACCATCTGAACTGAATAGGTTTATCTTGGTCTCATCAGACCACAGGACATTGTTCCAGTAATCCATGTCCTTAGTCTGCTTGTCTTCAGCAAACTGTGGTATTTCTTGTGCATCTTCTTTTGAAGAGGCTTCCTGCTGGGACGACAGCCATGCAGACCATACACCGCACACTGCATCAAATTGGTCTGGGCACTGACAGGCTGACCCCTCCCCCACTCCTTCAACCTCTGCAGCAATGCTGGCAGCACTCATACGTCTATTTCCCAAAGACAACCTCTGGATATGACGCTGAGCATGTGCACTCAACTTCTTTGGTTGACCATGGCGAGGCCTGTTCTGAGTGGAGCCTGTCCTTTTAAATCAATGTATGGTCTTGGCCACTGTGCTGCGGCTCAATTTCAGAGTCTTGGTAATCTTTTTATAGCCTAGGCCAGTGGGGGTGAACCTTGCCACCCCAGATGTTTTGGAACTACATTTCCCATAGTGCTTATGCACTCTGCAGTGTAGTTGAGCATCGTGGAAAATGTAGTTCCAAAACATCTGAGGTGCCAAGGTTCGCCATCACTGGCCTAGGCCATCTTTATGTAGAGCAACAATTATTTATTTCAGATCCTCAGAGTTCTTTGCCATGAGATGCCATGTTGAACTTCCAATGACCAGTATGAGAGAGCGATAACACCAAATTTAACACGCCTGCTCCCCATTCACACCTGAGACCTAACGAGTCATATGACACCAGAGAGGGAAAATGGCTAATTGGGCCCAATTTGGACATTTTGACTTGATGTACTCACTTTTGTTGCCAGCGGTTTAGACATTAATGTATGTATGAGTTATTTTGAGGGAAAACAGATTTGGGGGGCACACCCTAAAAGAAGCATTTAAAGATGGTGCAGCCATAGGACCATAAAAACAGAACAAAATATTAATATATTACAGCCAGAGGCATAACTAGAAACTTCAGGGCCCCGGTGCAAGAAATCATGAAGGCTCCCCCGAAAAAGCATGATTTTGATACTTTTTTTTTTTGTAGAGGGGTGTTGGGGGGGGGGGGGTGGCAGTGGTGGTAGTGTTGAGGGGGGGTGGCAGCGGAGGTGTTGAGGGGGGGCTGCAGCGGTGGTGGTGATTCCTCCTCAGAATTCTGTTACACGGTGCCTCCAGCCTAGGGATGCCTTTGCCTCATGGGGACTTCTGGCAATCGCAGAGGAGAGAGCTCCTCCCCCTTCACTCAATTGGTGTCAGTGGACTTTATTTTCAGTGACCGCCCCGACTCCCTACATTCTTTCTGGATAGAGGCGGGGTTCACAGTCTCAGCTATGCCTTCTCTCCCCTCAACGCTATCAGTGGAACGAAAGCAGGCCCCTTGCACTGGCAGATGGACGGGTGGGCAGGCCCCCCTGAAGTGGCAGAACTGCAGGGCCCAGTCACAAGTGCGACGGCTACGCCCTGATAATTCCGCCACTGATTACAGCGTACACATGCAAAAAATTACATTTAACTCATGCAAGGCTATTTACAACACCTGAACATTTTCTAAAGGACTCCACCTATGACACAGGTGGACACTAATAAGAGGCAATGATGAGGGAGTGGGGTGCTCCCACCCAAAGGGATTTGGTCAGAATCCATACAATAGACACATTTTTGTTTGTCTATTGTATGGATTCTGATCAAATCCCTTAGGGTAGGAGCACCCCACTCTGTCGTCATTGCCTCTCATTAGTGTCCACCTGTGTCATAGGTGGAGTCCTTTTAGTTCTCCAATATAGAGGAGTGTATTTCTCCCATGGGTCAGAGAAGCAGGATCTCCCATTCTATGGATAGCATAAGACCCACTGGTAATGGGGTACGTTGTCACAGTAAGTGGGCTTAAGCACCATATAGCCATATGGTGTGACCAAATCCCCATATTTTTTGAAAATGTTCAGGTGTTTCAAATAGCCTTGCAGGAGTTAAATGTAATTTTTTTGAATGTGTACGCTGTAATATTTTGCTCAGTTATTTTGAGGGGAGAGCACATTTATACAAGCTGTACACTCACTACTTTACATTGTAGCAAAGTGTAATTTCTTCAGTGTTGTCACATGAAAAGATATAATAAAATATTTACAAAAATGTGAGGGGTGTACTCACTTTTGTAAGATGCTAGCTGCTGAGAATACTGGGGAGTTTTGGGGATTGCATTTTTCTCTGGGATTTCTCAATATTTTCAGCTAATTAGCAAAAGTTTACCAGCATATCTCTTTGACAGAAGTCAATCAAACCATCAATTTCTGTTGAGCTAGGACAGCCACACGCTCATCATAATCCAGATGGTCCACAGTGAACTGGCCAAATTTCAATCACTGTTTTGCCAGCTTAAAGCCTAGTACACACCATTAGTTTCTAGTAGCCGATGTTAATACAGTGATTTCCCCCCGGTGAGCTGTTATGTTCTGACAGGGGGACGGCCCCCGCCAGAACACTTCAGATTTCAGCATGCACATCTGCTGCATGTGAAACCCCCTCTCCCCTGCCAGTGCTCATCAGTGCTGCCTATCAGTGCAAATCAATGCTCCTTTTCAATGACAATCAGTGCTGCCCGTCCGTTCCAATCAGGGCCTATTAATGCTGCCTATCAGTGCCACCTATCAGTGCTAATCAGGGCCTATCGGTGCCAATCATTATTGCCTAACAGTGGCACCTATTGGTGCCTATCAATGCTGCCAATCATTGACACCTATTGATGATAATAAGGGCCCATCAGTGCTTCCTATCAGCAGGGCCACCTTAATAACATCATGGGCCCCTGGGCAAAGTAGTGCTCTAGGGCCCCTACCAGGGAGATGGTGACCTGTGGTGTGCTATGTGCGTGGTGGCAAGGAGTGGGTGTGGCTAAAAGATGCTATTTATTGGGTGTGGCTTTTGAGTCTGATTAGAAACAAAAAATACACACAACCAGGGAATTATCCCAAATTAAATTCACCCCCTATACACACTGTCCCGCCTTCTCTACACACTGCCCCCCCCCCCCATTTACACTGACCCTCTGTGTACACTGACTCTTTTTTTCCCTGAACACGCTGCTCCCACTCCTTTTTTTTTTTTTTTTTTAAACTATCCCCCCTCCCTGTACATGCTACCCCCCTGTCATAAATGCCTCTCCCAGCGGCCTGTATTTATGTATGACTGTACACAGTACGGGGGGCAGGAGGGCACAGTATAGGGTGTAGTAATGTATAGTGTCAGGTTTGGGTAGTTTGGGTGGTATAGTGGAAGGTTTGGGTAGTATGGATGGTATAGTGTCAGGTTTGGGTAGTATAGGTGGTAAAGTGTGAGGTTTGGGTGCTATAGTGGCAGGTTTGGGTAGTATGGGGCGATATAGTGGCAGGTTTGAGTAGTATAGGATTGTATAGTGGCAGATGTGGGTAGTATAGGGTGCTATAGTGGCAGATATGGGTATTATAGGGAGGCATAGTGGCAGATGTGGGTAGTATAGGGAGGTATAGAAGGAAGGAAATCCTGGACTGTCGCAATCCATGAAAAAGGCATCTTTTAAAAAAATTACTAAAAATTCAAAAACGGTCACATCAAAGAGTGGATGAAACAGGGCTCAAAGGCTACCGCGTTTCACATCAAATGATGCTTACTCATAGTATAGGGAGGTATAGTGGCAGATGTGGGCAGTATAGGGAGGTATATTGGCAGATGTGGGTAGTATAGGGAGGTATATTGGCAGATGTGGGTAGAATAGAGGTATTGTGGCAGATGTGGGTAGTATAGGGCGGTATAGCGGCAGATTCGGGTAGTATAGTGAGGTATAGTGGCAGATTCAGGTAGTATAGAGTGGTATAGTGGCAGATGTGGGTAGTATAGAGGTACAGTGGCAGATTTGGGTAGTATAGGGAGGTATAGTGGCAGATTTGGGTAGTATAGGGAGGTATAGTGGCAGATTCAGGTACTATAGAGTGGTATAGTGGCAGATGTTGGTAGTATAGAGAGGTATAATGGCAGATTTGGGTAGTATAGGGAGGTATAGTGGCAGATGTTGGTAGTATAGAGAGGTATAGTGGCAGATTTGGGTAGTATAGGGAGGTATAGTGGCACATGTGGGTAGTATAGGGTGGCAGATGTTGGTAGTATAGAGAGGTATAGTGACAGATGTGGGTAGTATAGGGAGGTATAATGGCAGATGTGGGTAGAATAGAGGTATCGTGGCAGATGTGGATAGTATAGGACGGTATAGTGGCAGATTCAGGTAGTATAGAGTGGTATAGTGGCAGATGTGAGTAGTATAGATGGGTATAAGGAGGTATAGTGACAGATTCGGGTAGTATAGGGAGGTATTGTGGCAGATATGGGTGGTATAGGGAGGTATTGTGGCAGATGTGGGTGGTATAGGGAGGTATTGTGGCAGATGTGGGTAGTATAGGGAGGTATAGTGGCAGACGTGGGTAGCATAGGGAGGTGTTGTGGCAGATGTGGGTAGTATAGGGAGGTATATTGGCAGATGTGGGTGGTATAGGGAGGTATAGTAGTAGGTTTGGATAGTACATGGTGAAATAGTGGCAGGTTGGGTCTGTATGCAGTGACGATGTGCTCAGTCAGTCACTTACAGCATTCCTGGATACGAACACTCCCAGGGCTGTTGTTGTCTCTCCTCCTCAGCCTGAGTGAACGAGTCTTTGGAAGGAGTGGAGGAGGCAGCCACACCCCTGGCTCCACCCACCAACTCGGGAGATAGGCTGTTCCTTGGGGATCTTCCCTAACTGGAATAATTGACAGAGGAGAATGACAGGCAGCCTCCGCCGCACCGCTGACCAGGGGCGATGCTAGGTCTGAAAAAGATCTGGGGCTAGAGCCCATAGCAGCAGCCATCAATCTTTTTGCAGGCCTGTGGGGGGGTCACGCTGGTGGTAAGCCATATTTTGCGGGCAATGGCTGGTGTTGGCGCTTTAATCATCATGGCACCATGGTTGATATGGTGTCAGGGTGATTGAAGCATATTGTTTCTATTGTTAAATTCTAATATATAATGAAGTGGTTCAACTCACCATAATGCAGAATCAGAGGGAGCCCTGGGCGTGTCCCACTTGCCCCTTTCTCCTGCCACCAGATGCAGCATGTCACTTGCCACCGTCGCCTGTCACCAGATGTGGATTGTCATTTGCCACGTCACATGCCACCATTTGCAGATTGTCACGTCACCTGCCACCATTTGCAGATTGACACTTGCCACATCTCCTGCCACCATTTGCAGATTGTCAATTGCCACGTCATCGGCCACCAGATGTGGGTTGTCACTTGCCAACTGATGTGGATTGTCACTTGCCATGCCAGCCAATGCCACCAAATGTGCATTGACGCTGCATTGGTGGCAGCACTGGTCTGTTTAGTGAGGGAAGGAGAGCGGTGATGCAGGGCGGGCAGTGAGAGATGTCATCTTGCTGCTCCCCGCCACACCTCCGACATTGCAGTAAGGGCGTCTGGCTGCAAAGTGGAGCTCCACCGATGACATGAAGCACGTGATCTCCACTCCACCGGGCTGTGAGGGCGGAACAGCGCTGATGTGTGTTGGGCAGTGAGAGATGATGTCATCTCTCTGCTCCCTGCTGCACCTTGCTCCCACATTGAAGAGGTCCAGCTGTGAAGAGCGCTAATGTGGAGCGGGCGGAGAGATGTCATGTCTGCTTGTCCGCCCGTTCACTTCTCTCCTCCGCCTGTCTCATGCAGCCAGCCCACTTGCCGCAGCGGCCATGACCTGCTGCTTAGGCAGGGACCCTGTGGCAAGAGACTCGGGGCTATGGGCCCCAGATTCGGGGCTATAGCCCCAATAGCCACCCCCTAGCAACGCCCCTGCCGCTGACACTCCTGCTGACCCGATTGACTTGGCAAAGCAGAGCAGTACATGTTTACAAAGGGACAGGTAAAGTGCAGGGGCCCCCATGCAGCTGGGTGGGCCCTGGGGTGCCCGCTCATTAACAAGGCCCTGCCTAACAGTGCCACCAATCAGTGCCACCTATTAGTGCCCATCAGTGCTGCCAATCTATGCCAATCAGTGCCACCTATCATTACTAATCAGGGCCCATCAGTGCTTCCTAACAGTGGCAATCAGTGCTGCCACCCAGTGCCTATAAATGCTGTCAATCAGTGCCCATCATGCACTGAGTGCAGGGATGGGGAGATGAACTCAGCAGACAGGCACATTGTCCATGGGGGGCCGGCCTGGTGGGGCACAACTGAAATTCATCAATGTTTATTAATGCCACATGGCAATCTTTAGTATAACAGGTAAACACCACACTACTATTTACAATAAACTACTGGAGGTAAAATATAAAGGTGTCTGTAAAAAGGCTACTAAGCACTGTTACGTGTTCCCACACCACGAAGAAAAAAAAAAGTGGAGCGGTAATTTAATAATCAAAAACTTAACAATAATGGTGGAACCCGCTAATGTATGGAAATCTCAATAAACGTCAATATTACCACAATACCGGTCTCTGTGATATGTAACTTCACATATAATACACATCAAACTGAAAACAAGACATAACAAATGAAACTTAGCAGGGATGGTGGAAACCATATTTTTCAATACAGATTAACTTCAAGAGCAATAATTCCAGTGATATGTGATTTCACATGTAATACACATCAAACTGAGAATAAGACATACATTTTCTTAACACTTAGCAGGAGTGGTGGAAACCCCTCTACAGAATAGAGACTGCAAGCCAGGCCTTCTCGTCCAACATCAGTGCCTGGCCTCACAAAAGCGCTTCCCATGAGCGAGTTTGGGGTGGAAGGACTTGACTGGCCTGCAAAGGGTCCTGACCTCAACCTGATAGAACACCTTTGGAATAAATTACAGTGGAGACTGCGAGCCAGGCCTTCTCGTCCAACATCAGTGACTGATCTCACAAATGCGCTTCTGGAAGAATGGTCAAACATTCCCATAGACACACTCCTAAACCTTGTGGATAGCCTTCCCAGAAGAATTGAAGCTGTTATAGCTGCACAGGGTCAACTCAATATTGAACGCTACGGACTAAGACTGGGATGGCATTAAAGATCATGTGCGTGTAAAGGCAGGTGTCCCAATACTTTTGACAATATAATATATGTGTGTGTGTGTATATATATATATATTATTATTATTATACAGGATTTATATAGCACCAACAGTTTGCACAGCGCTTTACAGCGTTAGGGCAGGCAGTACAAATACAATTGAATACAGGAGGAATCAGAGGGCCCTGCTCGTTAGAGCTTACAATCTAGGATATATACACGTACGTGTGTTTGAGCTTTGGAGTGCACACCCTAATGCAATAGGCTGCGCACACGCATGTGTAAGTATAATACTTACTACTTTTTTATTACTAAAGCAATGGTTTTAGGATACTGCACTAGTTCTGTGTGCCCTCTCTTTCTCTTTGTGGTTTCAGTTGTGCAGACTCTCCCAGTCTTAGGAGGGCACCAAGACGAGGTGGATCCACACAAGCCAGGACCTAAGTAGCCTATTTATGTGTGCAGGCCCACTTCTAAGCGCAGGAGGTTTTTGTGTTTGTGACAATTCAAAGGATTGGGGCTGCTCTGTGCCAAACCATAGCACAGAGCAGGGAAGTATAACATGTTGGTTTTTGAAAAAAAAAAAAAAAAAGTTTACAATCACAAGGATTCTGTTTACAAGTGCAAAGGTTTTTCCTTCCTCACAAGAAAATATGTGTCTTGTGAGTTCTGTACTTCCCTGAAAAGTCAGCAGACACAATACTCGGTTACTAATCCTTATTAGATCTATTTATAAGAAAGATCTGCTTTCTTTTTTCTAATGAGGCTGATTATTCATACTGTATATATACACATAGTTACATAGTGGGTGGGGTTAAAAAAGACACAAGTCCATCAAGTCTAACCTATAATCAGGGAGGTTGTATTATGGTCCTTCTCATCCTGAGGTCACTGTATAGCCATTTTGTTACAATATATCCTCACCCAGCCTTACCTTTTACTTAGGTGTGTGGATGTTTCCACCCCCTCCTTAAAGCGGAACTAAAAGGAGTATACTCGCCTTCCCAATGCTTCCTTGTGGGCGCCGTCATCTTCTTCTGTGTGCTGGGTTTCGTCCATCTTCATTGGCTGGCACGAGATGCACATGCGCAGGAGCTAGTCATCCTGGCATACATGATCGGCCCGGGCCGCTGTAAGCATGTAGTGTGTCTGTGGACATGATTGCCACCATGTCCCAGGACCAGGCAGCAGTCACGTGAAAGTCAACGTTAAGGCAGAACCCCGGCTTAGAGATGAGCATAAACTGTGTGTAATAGTGTGATGCACAGACCAGTCCAGCGTAACTCTGTCTCCTCACTCTCAGTAACAGAATGGGGTCCCGCTGTGCACTTCTTCCACTCTCCCGTAACATATGGCTAGGTACATGGGGTCTCTGTACTGCATGTTTGGTCCCAGTTACTTTTGCAGGAACTGAATGCTAGGCAGGAAGCCAGAACACTGACCCCCTCGCCACTGGAGGACCTGACACTTACTCCAGGTACCATGCTTATCGACCATCTGCTATACATTTCCACCAGTCTGTGGTTACCCGTGGCAACTACTGTTCCGCTCCAATGCTGGGATGGGGAATTTTAGGGGTAACAGAATAAGATTTTTTCTAGCAGGGATATTTTGGGGAGGAGGGGGTGCTAGAAGGGGTGATTTGTGCTGGGGGATGGGAGGAAGATGATTTGGGCTAGGAGGAGGGATTTGGGGGAGGGGGGGTTGTGCTAGAAGAGATGATTGGGATGGGGGGATTTGTGCTAGGACATGAAATCCTGGGGCTGTTAGAAAGGGGGGCTGGGGGGGGGGAATTTGTGTTTGTATGGATGATGGGGTGTATGTGTGCTAGGGAAGAAGTTTGGGGGAATTTGTGCTAGGAGGGGGAATTTTGGGGGTTGACAGGGGTAAGATTGGTTCTGGGGGAGATTTTGTGCCAGGAGGGGGGATTTGTGCCGTGGGTATAGGGGGGAGAAGATTTGTGCTAGGAGGGGGGATGGGGGGGGGTTGTGCTAGAAGAGGTGACTGGGGAGGGGATTTGTGCTAGGATGGGGAATATTGAGGCTGTTAGAAATGGGCATTGGGGTGAATTTATGCTGGTAGGGATGATGGGGGGTGTAATGAAAGGTCCCACACTCCGCTTGAGAGCTTTCGTCATATACGGGGCTGCTGGAGGAATTCCCCTTCCCCTCTCAAAGCTAATCCACATAGACATACATCCCATAATACTTTGCTCACAAGGCAGACACATACAATAGAACAATTGAATACAGTCACACCCCAAATGACCCAGCAGAGAGCACACCACAGTGTGAGAAAATATACAATATATACACATTTCAGTGTGGTTGTACAGTGAGTCCAATTAGTACAGATCAGGCTGGGGTTCTCGGCCAACCTTTGCCCCTAATAGACACAGGGTGGTTTATACATAGGAGTTGCATGGAGAGCTGAAACAAGGGTTTCCTAACCTCTCCAAGGGATTCTGGGTTCCACGGGCCCCCTGCCAAAAGTGACTCTATTTGTGCTAGAGGTGAAATAATTTAGGGGGAGGATTTGTGCTAGGAGGGGGAATTTGGGGTGGGGGTGGGGGGGGGGTTTGACAGATGTAAGATTTGTGCTAGGAGGGAAAATTTGAGAGGGGATTTGGGGGGTTTGTGCTGGGGGAATGGACAGAAGAGGATTTGTGCTAGGAGGGGGGATTTGTGCAAGAAAAGACATTTTTTGGGGGGAGAGGATTTGTGCTTGTAGGGATGATTGATGGGTATTTGTGCTAGGAGGGGGAGGATTTATGCTAGTAGGGATGACTGGGGGGGTATTTTTGTTAGGAGGGGTAATTTGAGGGGTGAGGATATGTGCCAACAGGGTGCTTTTTGGTGAGGGATAGTTGTGCTAGCAGGGAACATTTGGGAAGAGAGGATTTGAGCTTAGAGGGAGGATGGGGAGTGCTGGGAGGGGGGATTTCAACAGGGAAAGATTTGTACTAGGAGGAGGGGGAATTTTTGTTTGGCAAGGCTTGCAAGGGGAATTTTTGCTTAGGGTTAAGCTTGATGATTAGTGCTCAATTTTTTTTTTTTTTTTGGGGGGGTGGAGGATTTTTGCTAACACATGATGCTCAAGTATCTTGGGGAGGGGGTGCAGTTTGGCGTCTTTGCCCTGGACGCTAGATGACCTTGTCCCGGCACTGTTTGCATGTATTATGGTATGAGCTGAACCTGCACCCTGACTATCTGTAATAGACCGACCTGATGTGGTGCTTTTTTTTTTTTAAATTTGGTGTTTTTCCTCAACCTACTGAGACTTTGGGGTTCAAAACTGCGTTTTAATCTCGGCCCCTTCCTCACTTTTAGACCTCCTTCAAACTGAGGCAGTTTTTAGGCGTTTTAGCTCTAAAAATAGCGCCTGTAAAGTGCCTGAAAACTGCCTCCCATGTCATCCGAATGTGAAAGCCTAAGTGCTTTTACACTGAAGTGGTGCGCTTGTGGGACGTTAGAAAAAGTCCTGCAAGCAGCATTTTTGGGGCGGTTTGGGAGCGCGCTCCCAAAACGCCCCTGCACATTGCAATGAATTCCTGAAAAGTGTTCCGGAAGCACCGCAACATGGGCGTTTCTAACCCCTTCTTTGGCCGCTAGCGGGGGTTAAAAGCGTCCTGCTAGCGGACGAAAAGCGCCGCTTAAGCAGCGGTAAAGTGCCACTAATACGAGCAGCGCTTTACCGCTAACGCACAGGCGGCCCCAGTGTGAAAGGGGTCTTAACCTTTCAATATGCTAGCTTCAGACCAAAAGAAGGCAGATTTAAGAACTGCCTTGCACCAATTTCAGGTACAAGGAGTGGTTGTACCAGTTCCTTCAGAAGAAAGGTTACATGGTTTCTATCTAAACCTATTTCACAGTCCCACAGTCACATTTTGCTGTAGAAAATCAATACTTCCAATTTGTAGTACTACCAGTCTGACTCTCATCTGTACCATGAGTATTCATAAAAGTGCTTGTTCCACTTCTGGATCTTTTAATAACCCAGGGCATTCATGTCACCAGTTACTTCGATAACCTCTTGATTAGGATTTCTCCATTGTCCAGGGTACGATTCAGTTCCTTCAATCATTTGGCTGGATAATCAATTTTCCAAAGTTTGCTCTCCAGCCCCCTCACATTGGCTGAAGTACCTGGGTCTAATTTTAAATACAGCCCAAACCAGAAGTTTCCTTCCTCAAGAGAAAGTTTCTTCTCTAAGGACCCACTCGTAGGTCTAATGGTAGCCTTCTTCGAGGCATTTCCTTTTGCCCAGTTTGACCCCAACATATTCATGCCATGGAACAAGCAAATCCAATCCTTAGATTGCCTAGTGCTTCTTTCCAGCCAGACGACACTCTCCTTAACATGGTGGTGGTTCCCTGGAAAATAATTCCTTCACAGGCCCTGGAAGGTGGTAACACTGGATGCAAGCCATACAGGCTGGGGCAGAGTTCACAATTTCATGACTGTTCGGGGTACAGGGTCCCCACAGGAGTTAAAACTTCCCATTACCTCTACGGAACCAAAAACCCTCAGATTATCTCTTCAACACTGGACCTCCCTTGTGCAAGGTTATCCAGTCATAAACTATCAGAGGGGTCAAGCAGCCCTAAGAAAAAGAAGCCTATTACTCTCTTGGGCAGAAACTCACATTACAGCTCTCTTGACCATCCACATCCCTGGAGTGCAAAATTGGCAAGTGGACTTCCTAAACCACTAATGCCTAGACCCAGAGGCTGGTCTCTGCACCAAGATCTTTCAAAATCTCTGTCAAATGTAGGGAAAAACCAGATGTGGACACCCTGGACTCCAGGTGGTTCAAAAGCAAGGTGAAACAAATTGTAGCAAGACTATGGATACTCTAGCCTTCGTAGTAGATGCTATGGTGATTCCTTGGACTCCGTTCAAGCTGCTTAATGCCTTTTCTTCAATGAAGACCTTCCCTCGACTGCTGGTATGATAGAGGAAGAAAGGGTCCCATTAATTGTTATCACACCAAACTGATCCAGAAGGATGTGGTGCACAGACATACAGTCCCTTGAAAAAGTATCTATAGCCCTTGAAATTTTCCACATTTTGTCATGTAAAACCAAACACGTAAATGTATTTTATTTTGATTTTATGGGATAGACCAACATAAGGTGGCACATAATTGTGAAGTGAAAGGAAAATGATGAATGGTTTTCAATTTTTTTTACAAATAAATATCTGAAAAGTGTGGCGTTCATTTGTATTCAGCCCTCTTTACTCTGATACCCCTAACTTAAATCTAGTGAAACCAATTGGCTTCAGAAGTCACCTAATTAGTAAATAGAGTCCACCTGTGTGTAATTTAATCTCAGTATAAATACAGCTGTTCTGTGAAACCCTCAAGGGTTTGTTAGAGAACCTTAGTGAACAAATAGCATCATGAAGGCTAAGGAACACACCAGACAGGTCAGGGATAAAGTTGGAGAAGTTTAAAGCAGGGGTTATGTTATGAAAAAACATCCTAAGCTTTGAACAATCTCAAAGAACACTGTTTAACTGCTTGCTGCCTGCCCACCGTCAAATGACGGCGGAGCAGTGCAGCTCTTGTTCTGCGAGGAAGTCATATGACGGCATCCACGAGCGGCCACTGCTACGCGCCCACGGGGGCGTGCAGCATGGCGATCGTGGCCGCGCCATGTTGCTAGGACACAGCGCGACTCCGATCTGTGTAAAGAGTCGCGTCCGCGGCTCTTAAACCATGTGATCCGCTGTGTCCAATCACAGCCGGTCACATGTAAACACGGAGATGCCGGTAATCGGCTCTCCTTGCCTCACACTGACATGTAGGAATGTAATCAGGCACTGATCATCAGTGCCCTGATTACAATAGTGAAATACAGTGTCACAATACAGTGCTCACCATTGCCCACCAATGCTAGCATACAGTGCCCACCATTGGCAGCAATCAGTGCCCACCACTGCCCACAAGTGCCACCAATCAGTTCCCATTAGCCATGCCAGTCAGTGCTGGCAATCAGTGCTGCCTATCAGTGCTGCCCATCACTGCTGTCCATCAATGCCCATCAGTGTCACCCATCAGTGCCCATATGTACCGCCTATTAGTGCCCATCAGTGCCACCTAACAGTGCCCATCAGTGCCACCTATCAGTGCCCATAAGGGTGGCATATTAGTGCCTCCTCATCAGTGCCACCTCATCAGTGCCCACCAGTTCACCCTATCAGTGTCCATCGGTGCTGCCTCATCAGCGCAAATCAGTGAAGGTGAAAAATTACTTAGTTACAAAATTTACTGACAGAAAAAAAGTAAAAAACATTTTTTTTTCAACATTTTTAGTCTTTTTTTTTGTAAAACATAAAAAACCCAGCAGTGATTAAATACCACCAAAAGAAAGCTCTATTTGTGTGAAGAAAATGATAAAAAATTTGTTTGGGTACAGTGTAGCACAAGCGCGCAATTGTCATTCAAAGTGCGACAGCGCTGAAAGCTGAAAAGTGGCTTGGGCAGGAAGTGGGTGTTAGTGCCTGGTAGACAAGTGGTTAATCCATCACATGACAATGGAAAAAGAATGGCACAACTACAAACCTACCAAGACATAGCCGTCCACCTAAACTGACAGGCTGGGCAAGGAGAGCATTAATCAGAGAAGCAGCCAAGAGGCCCATGGTAACTCTGGAGGAGCGGAAGAGATCCACAGCTCAGGTGGGAGAATCTATCCACAGGACATCTATTAGTCATGCACTCCACAAATCTGGCCTTTATGGAAGAATGGCAAGAGGAAAACCATTCTTGAAAGAAAACCATAAGAAGTCCCAAAGCCATGTGGGAGACACAGCAAACGTGGAAGAAGGTGCTCTGGTCAGATGAGACCAAAATTGAACTTTCTTTATTGTACATCATGGGACACAGAGCCTTAAGTAATAACCTAATGGGTATATAGGCACCTTCAGGTGATGGATACTGGTATACCCAATCCAGGAAGTTCACTCCCTATATAACCCCTCCTTCTTCCAGGAGCACATCAGTTTTTTTGCCAGTGTCTAAGGTGTTGGTCATGAGTGAAGATGTGCTCTGAGGAGCTCCAGGAGGGATCCATGCTGGATTTAAATTAAGCCTCCATAGACCAGATCCATCTAAAGTGCCACTGAGGACAAAGTGGATGATACCTGGGCTTCGTATCCAAAGCACGAGGTTTTGCCTGTAACGCCTCTCTTTGTAGGGCTTGACCCGGGGACCCAGGGCTTTGGTCATGCTACATTACCTAAAGCTTTCCTGGTGGGGTGCTTTTTACAGGTCCAAGGGAGTGGAACCCCGATATAAAGAGACCCGGTCCTTGGAGGTTTGCTAAACGCAGCCCACCGTGATGAGTGAAGGTTGGATTGTCTGTTAATTCAGCAAATCCTGCGGTGGAGATAAGGTAAGGGAAGAAACTTAGGAACTAAAAAGTCCACCTGTGCTTTCTTCTTTAAGGGAAAAAATGTTGTCATGCCTTAATTCTCCACTAGAGGGAGTATATGCACATACCTTAAAGTGGAGGTCCGCTGATAAAAAAATATTAAAAGCCAGCAGCTACAAATACTGCAGCTGCTGACTTTTAATATATGGACATTTACCTATCCAGGGAGCCCGCGATGTTGGTAGCCGAAGCCGATCCGTCCTTCGTCTCTCGGCTGCTGCCGCCGTCATCCTCAGTAAGGGGATAAGGAAGTGAAGCCGTGCGGCTTCCCTTCCTGGTTCCCTACTGCACATGTGCGGGTCGCACTGCGCGTCCTCTCAGGTCCCTGCTGAGTTCTATGTTTCACAGAATACAGCGCGGGAGGACGGGGTAGGCGCCGGAAGTGGCATAGGTCAGCGCAAGCGCTGCGGTGAGCTATGCCAGGAAGTGGGAGCAAATACCTGTATTAGACAGGTATCTGCTCCTTCCTCCCCCCTGAAAGGTGCCAAATGTGACACCGGAGGGGGGGGGGAATCCAAAAAGTGGAAGTTCAATTTTTGGGTGGAACTCCACTTTAATCTATTGTCTTTACTGTAAAGCTCAGTGTCAGTCTGTGTGTGGCTGCAGCAGCTTGCGCAGGGGGAATCCTCTCAGGTAAGAGATCTGCCAAAATGCTTTTTTTCTCCCCCCTGAAGGGACAGAGGGTTAGGGAAACACCAGCGGTGTACCCCCCTTGTAATACCCCCCCCCGCCGTGGGGGGTGCGAAGGCCCCGAATTAATAAAAAAAAGATTGATAAAATAGATTGATTAAAAAAAGACAGCTGTTGTGTCCTTATGCTAGCTGGTGTCAGGGGCTCTGCCTCTTCCCCCCCCTCGTGTTGGGTCTGTAGAACCGAAAGCCGCCCGTGCGCGAGTGCGGGAACATTTTCAAAACGAAAGAGGGGGGCGGGTTTACGGAGGGGGCGGGGCCTAGGTTCAGAGCCGTGCAACGTCCACGAGGATGCACGGCAGGCAAACAGGATAAAAAAAGACAGCTGGAGCAGTCTCTCCTCGGCTGATGAGGAGGAGCAAGCAGGATGCACACGGGACACAGGAGCTGTGGGGCACGGAAGAGTGGCAAGTGGCATTCCTGATACAGGAAGACTTTTTTTCCCAGTACTAGGCTGGGAAAAAAATTAGTGCAATTTAATAGTGCCTCTGCTTTGTGCTTAGGACTATGCGTACCAAAAAAGACACCACAAAGAGCAAAAAGGTACCAAAGGTTTCACCCCCAGGCGCTAGGATCTCCAGTCGCATTTCCACACTGTCATCCTCGCCTGAAATACCAATTATGGCAAGCCAGGGTGAGCCATTGGAACAAATTGATGGTGCAGCTGCTTCTCACAGTTCGGCTCCTGTATACGTGACTGAAGATGTCCTTTCCTCCACCCTGCAGGGCATGGAAGGAAGATTAGTGGCTTTAATCGCATCCTCCATTCAAATGGATAGGAAGCGTGCTAGATCCCCCTCCCCCACTTTAGACCCTTTGCAAGGGGAACAGTGGGCACAGGATGAGGTATTACCCTCAGCCGATCAGGAGGAAAGACAAATCGATGATTCCTCTGTGGAGGAAACAATGGTAGATGAACCTTTTTCAGCCTCACAATCTGAGAAGTTGCTGATACAATCTCTTACGGAGATGGTTCATTCTACTTTCATGCTACCCCTAACGGAGTCTCCTGAAAGCTTGGCTTCTTCCTTGGGTTCTTTAAAACCTTCACAACCTTTGCATGCGTTTCCTGTGCATGCATTACTTGAACAGCTTATTTATGCTGAATGGGAATAACTCGGATAAGCATTTTCTCCCTCCAAAGAGATTTTCAGTTCTCTATCCCATGAAGGAGAAATTCACCAAAAAATGGAAGGTACCAGCAGTTGACGCTGCGATTTCCAGTGTGAATAAAAGTCTAACTTGTCCAGTAGACAATGCACAAATGCTTAAAGATCCAACAGATAAAAGGTTGGAATTCCGGTTAAAATCTGCTTTTTCCTTGGCAGGTGCCATTACTCAGCCTGCAGTCGCTGCAATAGGCGTCTGTCAATCCCTAAAGGACCAATTTAGACAGGCCCTTCAAGAGGTTCCTGCACAACAAGCCCGGGAATTGGCTGAACTACCAAAAGCATTATACTTTGCCATAGATGCCATTAAAGATTCTATTCACCAGGCGTCACGCCTTACGCTTATGCTAGTACATATGCGTAGAATCTTGTGGTTAAAAGCACCATGTAAGAACCTCCTAACTGGATTCCCTTTTCATGGGGAGCGGCTATTTGGGGATGATTTGGACAAATATGAAAACAATTTCTAGTGGGAAAAGTACTCTTTTGCCAGTCAAAAGAAAGTATAAACGCCCTTCATTTAAACTGGCTCTTTCTCCTGCGCCAGGGGCTCCTGCCTCCAGGCAGTGGCGGCAGCCTCCGCCATCAGACGCTAGAGGAAAACCTCAGGGTCAGGCCCAGGCTCAAAAGAAGTCCTGGGGCCGAAAACCTGCAAAGCAGAATCCTAAAGCCTCATCATGAAGAGGCACCCCTTCTCACCAGGGCGGGGGGAAGACTTCTGCCGTTTTCAGAAGTCTGGCAAGAGGAAGTTCAGGACAGATGGATCATTTCCACGGTAACGCTGAGGTACAAACTGGAATTTCAGGACTTTCCACAGTCTCTTTCCTGAGGTGAAATGTTGCCAAAGATCCAGAGAAAAGACAATGTTTATTTCGGGCACTAGACCGATTAATATCTCAGGGGGTGATCATACAGATCCCCACAAAAGAGCAAGGTTTGGTGTTTTATTCAAACCTTTTTATGGTACCAAAACCAAATGGAGATGTCAGACCCATTCTAGATCTAGAAAATCTTAATCAGTTCCTAAAGATCCGCTCCTTTCGCATGGAGACAATCAAGTCAATAGTTTCTATTCTATTAGAAGGATAACTTCTGGCGTCTATCGACATCAGGGATGCATATCTGCACGTTCCTATATTTCCCGCTCACAAAAGGTTTCTGCGGTTCGAGGTAGGACAGCAGCATTTCCAGTTTGTAGCCCTGCCCTTCGGGCTAGCTACAGCACCCCGGGTGTTTACAAAAGTCCTGGCCCCACCTCTAGCCAGGTTAAGGGCACGGGGCATAACAGTCTTGGCATACTTAGACAATCTATTGCTAATAGACCAGTGGCTCGTTTGGAGCAAAGCGTGCGCATTACAACCAGTTACCTGGAAAGTTTGGGTTGGATTCTCAACCTAGAGAAATCTTCCTTAATACCGCTAAAAAGGCTGGAGTACTTGGGTCTGATCATAGACACAGCCCAGAAAAAGGTGCTCTTGCCTCAGGCAAAGATCAACTCCATAAGAAAGCTGGTGCGGATGGTCAGGTCAAAAGGCGATCCCTCCATTTGCCTTTGCATGAGGTTGCTAGGAAAGATGGCGGCTTCATTCGAAGCGGTTCCCTATGCCCAGTTTCATTCAAGACTGTTGCAAAACAGTATCCTGTCTACTTGGAACAAAACAATTAAAGCTTTAGACTTGCCAATGCGGCTGTCCCCAAAAGTGTCCCAAAGCCTCAGTTGGTGGTTACTAACCCAGAATCTGCTTAAAGGAAAATCCTTCAGACCAGTTATCTGGAAAGTGGTAACGACAGATGCCAGCCTTTTAGGCTGGGGAGCAGTACTAGAAAAGACAACTGTCCAGGGACAGTGGTCAAGAGCTGAAAGAACCTTGCCCGTCAATATCCTAGAGATTCGGGCAGTGCGTCTGGCTCTAAAGGCCTGGACTTTCAGGTTACGGGATTGTCCTGTCAGGATCCAATCCGACAATGCCACAGCTGTGGCCTTTATCAATCACCAAGGGGGCACCCAGAGTCTCTCAGCGCAGAGAGAGGTGAACCATATTCTAACTTGGGCAGAAAGGAATGTTCCATGCCTATAGGCAGTCTTCATTCCAGGAGTATAGAATTGGCAGGCGGACTACTTGAGTCGCCAGCAGTTATTCCCAGGGGAATGGTCTCTTCACCCCGACATTTTTTGGGCTGTTTGCCAAAGATAGGGACTCCGGACGTAGATCTAGCGTCCAGATTTAACATGAAGTTAGTCAACTTTGTGTCCAGGACAAGGGATCCACTCGCATGCGCAACAGATGCGTTGGTGACCCCGTGGGATCAGTTTTCACTGATCAATGCATTTCCCCCTATTCAATTGCTGCCTCGACTTCTTTGCAGGATCAAGCTGGAAAGAAAGCCGGTAATTCTGGTAGCGCCAGCATGGCCCAGAAGGTCATGGTATGCAGAACGTGGGCTTTCCGGGTCAGTTATCTCTACCCTGATTAATGCAAGGAAGCCAGCTTCCAGAATTATATATTATAGAGTCTGTAGGGCTTATGTTTCCTGGTGTGAATTCAAGGGTTGGCACCCTCGGTGGTATATCATAGGCAAAATTTTTGCCTTTCTACAATTAGGGGTAGAGATGAAATTGGCCCTGAGTACTATTAAAGGCCAAGCCTCAGCTTTATCGTTCTTATTTCAAAGACCACTTGCTACACATTCTTTGGTCCGGGGTTTTATGCAATGGGTGATGTGGATTAATCCGCCAGTCAAACCTCCTTTGAACCCTTGGGACTTGAACTTAGTTTTGTCAGTGTTACAAAAACAGCCATTTGAACCGATACAGCATATTCCCTTAGTCCTTCTGACAAGAAGGCTGATGTTCTTGGTTGCTATATCCTCAGCAAGGAGGGTTTCTGAATTAGCTGCTCTTTCCTGTATAGAAGCCATACTTAATTATTCATGAGGGCAGAGTGGTGTTACTCCCTCGTCCAGACTTTTTGCCAAAAGTGGTCTCAGGCTTTCACCTGAACCAAGATATTGTCCTGCCATCGTTTTTTCCAAAACCATGTTCCAGGGAAGAGAAGTCACTACATTGTCTTGATGTGGTGAGAGCAGTGAAAATCTATTTAAAGACAACTGCTCAGATTAGAAAGACCGATGTCTTATTTATTCTGCCAGAAGGTCCTAAGAAAGGATAGGCAGCATCGAAATGCACTGTCGCTAAGTGGATTCGGCAAGTTATAGTTCAGACTTATAATTTAAGGGGTAAGATTCCCCCTTTTCAAGTCAAAGCACACTCTACCAGGGCGGTTAATGCTTCTTGGGCAGTGCGTCACCAGGCCTCCATGGCTCAGATCTGTAAGGCCGCAACTTGGTCTTCAGTGCATACATTCACAAAATTGTATCAGGTGGATGTAAGGACGTATTAGGATATCGCCTACGAGTGCAGTGTGCTGCAGGCAGCAGTATAGGTCCTCAAGTCTGGGGGTACCCTGCGGGTTGTGTCTCCCTCCCCTCAAGTAGCATTGCTATGGGACGTCCAATAAAGTTATTACTTAAGGCTCTGTGTCCCATGATGTATGATAAAGAAAATAGGATTTTTATAACAGCTTACCTGTAAAATCCTTTTCTTGGAGTACATCATGGGACACAGAGGTCCCTCCCCTCTTTTGGGGGTTTTAGTATATTGCTTTGCTACAAAAACTGCTCCTGGAAGGAGGAGGGGGTTATATAGGGAATGAACTTCCTGGATTGGGTATACCAGTGTGAAGGTGCCTATATACCCATTAAGTTATTACTTAAGGCCTTGTGTCCCATGATGTACTCCAAGAAAAGGATTTTACAGGTAAGCTGTTATAAAAATCCTATTTTTTGCCTTAAAGCAAAACCCTATGAGTGGCAGGAAAAGGAACACTGCACATCACCCTGAACACATCATCCCCACTGTGAAACATGATGGTGGTCATGGGCGTCTGGAGGAGGGGGCAATGGGGTCAAGTGCCCCCCCCTGGAAGCATGTGCACTGCACTCAGGAGCCGCAATCTGAGGCAGAGGAAGGGAGCTGAAGCTATCAGTGCTGCCTGGCTCCTATCACAGGATCTGCACACACAGATCCTCTCAGTCTTCGGGAGCTTCAGGCAGCTTTGTGGGGGAGTGGCGCTGATGTCACCCCCCTCAGCAGGAGCCTGGGAGGAAGAAGATCTACCATGCTGTTAAAATGAGGTCAGTAAACAGGGGGGATTGTGCAGAAACTGACCTTTGGAGGTGAAATGATTGTACTGGGGGGCAGACTGCTGCTTCCCCCCATGTCATATGCAGTGCAGTGACCACCATGTGCAATGACCACCATGTGATGTATTGTGCCCACCATGTGCAGTGCCCACCATGTAATGAGGAGTGGTGTGCCCTCTGTGTAATGTGCTGTACCCACCATGTAATGCGGAGTGGTGTGCCCTCCTTGTAATGTGCTGTGCCCATTATGTCATCTGCTGTACAGTGCTCACCATGAAATGCGGAGTAGAGTGCCCTCTGTGTAATGTGCTGTGCCCACTATGTAATGCGGAGTAGAGTGCCCTCTGTGTAATGTGCTGTGCCCACCATGTAACGCGAAGTAGTGTGCCCTCTGTGTAATGTGCTGTGCCCACCTTGTAATGCGGAGTAGAGTGCCCTTTGTGTAATGTTCCGTGCCCACCATGTAATGTAGGGTAGAGTGCCCTCTGTGTAATGTGCTGTGCACACCATGTAATGTGGAGTAGTGTGCCCTCTGTATAATGTGCTGTGCCCACCTTGTAATGCGGAGTAGAGTGCCCTTTGTGTAATGTTCCGTGCCCACCATGTAATGTAGAGTAGAGTGCCCTCTGTGTAATGTGCTGTGCACACCATGTAATGTGGAGTAGTGTGCCCTCTGTGTAATGTGCTGTGCCCACCTTGTAATGCGGAGTAGAGTGCCCTTTGTGTAATGTTCCGTGCCCACCATGTAATGTGGAGTAGAGTGCCCTCTGTGTAATGTGCTGTGCACACCATGTAATGCTGAGTAGTGTGCCCTCTGTGTAATGTGCTGTGCACACCATGTAATGTGGAGTAGTGTGCCCTCTGTGTAATGTGCTGTGCCCACCTTGTAATGCGGAGTAGAGTGCCCTTTGTGTAATGTTCCGTGCCCACCATGTAATGTGGAGTAGAGTGCCCTCTGTGTAATGTGCTGTGCACACCATGTAATGCTGAGTAGTGTGCCCTCTGTGTAATGTGCTGTGCCCACCATGTCATCTGCTGTGCTGTACAGTGCCCACCATGTAATGCGGAGTAGCCCTCTGTGTAATGTTCTGTGCCCACATGTAGTGCGGTGTGCCCACTGTGTAATGCGGAGTGGTTAAAAAAAGGTAAGAGTAAGAACACTAAGTAAAGAGGGGTCTATTCCATGGGGGGGGGGGGCGTGCCCTGGCCTGCTCTAAAGGGGGATCTATATGGGGGACCCTGGCCTGCGCTTTATGTGATAATGAATGGCTAAGCCCCTCCCCTTCATGACATTGTCAAAAAGGGGCGGAGAATAGGTGACCTTAAAATGAAAATGATACCCCTCCGAAAAAAGTTCTGTGGATGCCCATGGTGGTGGCAGCATCATGTTGTGGGCAGTGGCGTCACTATGAGGGGGCGGGGGGTGCGATCTGCACCCGGGTGACACCCACCAGAGGGGTGACACCTGGGCTTTTTTCAGCTGGAACACAGCGGAAGAGAGTTCTGCCATCTCTGTCACTGCCCTGTGCTTTCCGCTCAGTCCTGTACTTCTAAACACAGAAGCCAGGCTTCTGTATTTAGAAGTGACACAGCGCTCCTGTCCGGCCAGATTTTCGCCACCTGTCCACACTCCCGCAGCATCGCTCGCCGCTGCCTGTCACACTACAGCCGGGGAGGGAAAGCTTTTGCTAGGCGGCTCCTCTCCGGCTCTGACGTGTCTTACAGGTCAAGAGAGGAACCTGGGAGGAGGGACATCTCTCTCAATGGATTGAACCATGCTGTATCTGAGGTCTGTGTTCACAGGGGAGAGTTTAATATGTGCTAATCTTACAGGAAGGGGGATGGGTGTTTGTGCTGGGAGGGGGAAGACAGTTTTGTCCAGGAAGGCGATTCGGTGGTGGTGGTACATGGTGTACCTACCTACACCATGTACCTACCTGAACCCTGTACCTAGCTGCACTTTGTACCCTGTACCTACCTGCACCCTGTACCTACCTGCACCCTGTACCTACCTGTACCTACCTGCACCATGTACCTTTCTGTACCCTGTACCTACCTGCACCCTGTACCTACATGCACCCTGTACCTACCTGCACCCTGTACCTACCTGCACCCTGTACCTACCTGCACCATGTACCTACCTGCACCATGTACCTACCTGCATCCTGTGCCTACCTGCAGCCTGTACCTTCCTGCATCCTGTACCTACCTGCACCCTGTACCTACCTGCACCATGTACCTACCTGCACACTGTACCTACCTGCAACCTGTGCCTACCTGCACCTGCACTCTGCACCCACCTGCACCCTGCACCCACCTGCACTCTGCACCCTGCACCCATCTGCACTCTGTACCCACCTGAACTCTGCACCCACCTGAACTCTGCACCCACCTGAACTCTGAACCCTGCATCCACCTGCACTCTGCACCCACCTGCACTCTCCAACCACCTGAACTCTGCACCCACCTGAACTCTGCACCCTGCTCCCATCTGAACTCTGACTCTGTATATAGCATCCTCATAGTATTTAATGACCCTTAAGGACCCTCCCACACCCAGCTGCTGTGGCACGCTCAACCACCCACCCCCCTACTTGGGGAAAGATGTGGAGTGTGGTTAAGTTCTTGTACTTTTTTATCTGAGAAGAATTAGCAATTAGCACTGCGGTAGGCTGGGGTCGGGGGGTGGCGTGAGAGGCACGTAACGCGGTAGCCTGCTCAGTGCAATACTGCCTGTCATGCTGGGGGGGGGGGTGACGCCATGTTTTACCGCACCGGGTGACACCAACTCTAGTGACGCCATTGGTTGTGGGGATGCTTTTCTTCAGAAGGACAGGGAAGCTGGTCAGAGTTGATGGGAAGATGGATGGAACCAAATACAGGGAAATCTTAGAAGAAAACCTGTTAGAGTCTGCAAAAGACTTGAGACTGGGGCGGAGGTTCACTTTCCTGCTGGACAACGACCTTAAACATACAGCCAGAACTACAATGGGATGGTTTAGATCAAATCATATTCATGAGTTGGAATAGCCAACTCAAAGTCCAGACCTAAAGTGTAAATCCAATTGAGAATCTGTAGCAAGACTTGGAAATTGCTGTTTACAGACGCTCTCCATCCAGTCTGACAGAGCTTGAGCTATTTTGCAAAGAAGAATGGGCAAAAATCTCACTCTCTAGATGTGCAAAGCTGGTAGAGAAATACCCAAAAAGACTTGCAGCTGTAATTGCAGCGAAGGGTGGTTCTACAAAGTATTGACTCAGGGGCTGAATACAAATGCACGCCACACTGTTCAGATATTTATATTAATATTTATTTTGAAAACCATTTATCATTTTCCTTCCAATTCACAATTATGTGCCACTTTGTGTTGGTCTATCTCATAAAATCCCAATAAAATACATTTACGTTTTTGGTTGTAACATGACAAAATGTGAAAAATTTCAAGAGGTATGAATAATTTTTTTCAAGGCACTGTACTCTGAATTCTGACGGACGCTCCTTGGCCTCTCCCAAACAGACCAGACTTATTGACCCAAGACCCCCTATTCCATCCTGCTTCTTAGTCGCTGGCTTTGATGGCATGGCTGTTGAAACCCAGTTTCTAAAGGATAGCGGTATTTATGACTGTTATTACCAACTTTACTCACTGAAAATCCGACTCTCTCAAGATTACCATTGCACATAAAAAAGGCTTACATATTTTGTATGGATTGAAGACAGATGGCTGAACCCAGGGACTACTCTATCACTTGTATTTTGGCCTTTTTTCAGTCTGTCCTAACCAGTGTCTGGCCCTGAGTACCCTCAAAGGACAAGTTTCCGCTTTATCCTTTCTCGTCCAGAAACTTTCTGCCTCGCAATTTCTGATCAAAACATTTCTGCAGGGAGTTGCTCATATAAATCCCCCAATTTGACCTTCAATGTCACCTTGAGATCTAAACCTGGTGTTCTCTCTCTAGTTCAGAGACCCCCCCTTTGAACTAATTAGAGACATTCCTTAGGAAGACCTCACTTGTAATGTTGTCTTCCTGGTGGGCATTATATCTGTTAGGCGTGTTTCTGAGTTGGCAGCTCTTTTGCACAAGGACAAAGTGGTTTTGAAACCAAAACCTTCTGTCAGATTCTCACGTACCTGATTGATGAGCCCCAGAGCAAGGTCTCCCTTACGTATATCTGACTCACGGCCCCTGGTAGAGCAGACAGGAGGCATGGGAGTGCAGAGTGGTATGGGAGCCTGGCGGGTTAGTTGCTGGAAGGGCGGCTCTGGGGTCCCAGATGCTGTAGAGGTGATCACCGATCAGACAACAGATAGGCTGGAAGCAGGAGCACCCGATATCCACACCCAGAAGTTGGATCAAACAGTCCGTACACAGTTCAGGGGTTAGTGGATTCCAGAGGAAGAAGGCAAGCTGGTAGATGCACAGACAGGTGATGCTGGAGCAGGAGCAGGACAAACAGGTCAGGTCCCAGGCCGGGCCAACAACAGGCGGGCAGCGAGGTATCAGAGTAGCAGGCAGGTTCAAAGGTCAGGTGCAGGCGGAGAGTAAGGAGAGTCCAAAGGTCAAGCTGGGTCATTCAGGAGATCAAAACACACAAAGGCAGGTAAACAGGAGCAGGGGTCCTCCACAAGAAGAAGATTGACAAGACTAAATCGGATACTTGCAGAAGACTGGGACACTAGAAACAGTCGTTTTGCTTCCCTTTCTTTTTTCTAGATGGGCAACCAGAGCATACCTCATTTTCTATTTCCAGTGTTGTCAGATGTTCCTTGGCTGGGGGACTGAATATTCCTAAGCAGTGCACTGAGAGCGAATTGGATTAAAAGTCGAATCTACAAATGATTGTTTCCAGTAAAAAAGAGCGATGTACGGTCGCATGCGTTACTAAAGTTGCCATGTTGGCAGAATGTGCAGTTTATAGCACAAGAAAGTTTTCCTTTCCATCACCCCCAACTGAAGCGGGGAAAGTTTCAGCAATAAGAGTTACAAGCAGAGAGAAGAATATCTCAACAGGACACGACTACTTCAACCTTACGGCAAACCTAGCAGAACCTCGCTACAGAAGTGGATACCCAAAGTACCGGTCAACACTACTTACCTACCAGCGGACATGGCGGACATCCCATTAGTATCCTGGAACGTTAGGGGATTACATTCCCCGCTGAAGCGCACCATGATTCGCATGTGCCTGAAGAAATATATTCCCGGAATTCTTTGCTACCAAGAAACCCACTTGACTGCGGACACTGTGAGCTTCCTGAGATACTCCTGGGTGGGAAAGGCCTATCACTCCACGCACACCTCCTATTCCAGGGGGGTAAGCGTGTTGATCCATGGTAACCTGGACTTTGAAGAAATTGCACATGAAATTGATAGTGAAGGTCGATATGTTTTTCTTCATTGCAGGTTGGGCACATTGACTTGTGTGCTGGCGGTAGTATATATTCCCCCCCCCTTCACGGCGGCGGTGCTTAGGTCCCTGCTGACATTTATGGATGGCAGGCCTGACGCACCATTGTTGGTAACGGGGGACTTTAACTGCTGCTTAAATCCAGTGGAAGATAGACACCCAGGACCCGGAGCCTCTGCCCTCTCCAGGGTTACTCCCCTGGCGCGGTTGTTGCAAGAGGTGGGCTGGGTGGATGTCTGGAGACATAGGAACCCAGGAGTGAGACAATTTACATGCTTTTCCAAAACCCATGGTTGTTTATCTAGAATTGACCTGGGGGTGTGCAGCTTAAACATGCTCCCGTTTGTTTCTGATATGATACATAGGCCCCGCAGTGTATCCGACCACTCACCAGTGGTTATACGGCTTATAATTGCCCCAATAGCTATATTACCTAAAGCCCCTTGGAAGTTCAATGCTTTTTGGTTAAAACTGTTCCGCTCACATGAGGGGATAGTTGGGAGCATGTGTGAGTTTTTCCGCACCCAGGATCCAAATGAATCGATAATTGGGCAATGGGATGCCTTCAAGGCATATTTGAGGGGTGTGTTAATAGCTGAAATGAATAAGGTTAAACAGGACTCTTCCGCACTTAAAAATGAACTTGAAACCAAGGTACAAGAGATGGAACAGTTATACGTCACGGATCCTTCTGATTCGACCAGGGAGGCATGGCAGGCAGCTCTCTCTGCATACCGACAGCTGCTATCCTCCTCGGCCGATAAGAAGAGATTCTTTGCTAAGCAGGCGTTTTTTGAGGAGGGCGAGAAAACAGGCCGCATACTAGCGAGAATCGCAAATTCGTACCAGAAGTCCCCAACTATAGGTGCTATCAGGACTAAAGCGGGTAACATAGTTAACACGCCTGAGAAAGTGATGCAGGAACTAAACACTTTTTATGAAGATTTGTATAAGCCGGGTACATCTTATACATCTGAGGAGTTAAAACAATACTTAGATCAGATAGATTTCCCTAGATTAAACGAAGATCAGAGAGGGCTCTTGGAGAATCCTCTTACAGTGGAAGAACTACAGGATGCTGTTGGATCTTTCCCTAACTGCAAAGCGCCCGGGGAAGACGGAATCCCCATAGAAATATACAAACAGTATCCTACTGAATTATTGCCCCAGTTGCTTAAAGTCTTTAATAGAGCCCGGGAGGAAGGCCGTCTACCAACATCAATGTCAAAGGCCAATATTGTTTTGCTGCTCAAGCCTGGTAAGGATCCAGTAGATCCCGGGGCGTATCGCCCGATTTCTTTGCTACAGAGTGACGTGAAAATATTAGCGAAAGCTCTGGCCATTAGACTAAATGGAGTTATTACTTCGATTGTCCATGGAGACCAAGCTGGTTTTATGCCCAACAAATCGACGGCAGTCAATTTGAGAAGGCTATTCCTCAACATGCAATCCAAAGCAGACAATATGGGTTCCAGGGCCTTGCTGTCATTGGATGCCACTAAGGCATTTGACAGCATAGACTGGAATTATCTGTGGTCGGTCTTGAGGAGTTTCGGATTCGGCCCCCGGTATGTCTCTTGGGTTAGGCTACTTTATAGCCAGCCGGAGGCCGCTGTGAGGGTTGCAGGCTACCTATCCCCAAGCTTTGTGTTGAGGAGGGGTACAAGGCAGGGTTGCCCCCTGTCTCCCCTCCTCTTTGCACTGGCTATTGAGCCTTTGGCGATCGGGATCAGGGCAAATCTGGGCATTACGGGCTTCTGCTACGGTGACATGCAGGAAAAAATTATGTTGTATGCTGATGACACCATGCTCCTACTCGGTGACACTGGCCCCTCCCTTCAAGAGGCCATGTCGACCATATCTAAATTTGGGAAGTTCTCTGGCCTTCACATCAATTGGTCAAAGTCTGCCCTTCTCTTATTGGATGGAGATGATTCACAGGAGGTCTGCGCCACTTGCCCCATCCCGATTGCCACTACTTTCAAATATTTGGGGATTCAAATTACGTCCCAGCCCCGAGACTTTATACATCTAAATATATTTCCACTCCTACAGCGTTTTAGAGACAAAATTAAGACATGGAACTCTCTTTTAATGTCAGTAGCAGGTAGAGTAAATTTAGTAAAAATGATTCTCATGCCCCAGTTACTTTATTTTCTACACAATACCCCCATGGTTATTCCCTTAAAAATATTTCACATAGTCAATGCCATTTTCCGAACCCTTATTTGGAAAAATGGTCCCGCCCGGATCAAATTAGAACACCTACAGAGACCCAAGGACTGCGGTGGATTGGCATTGCCCAATCCATGGCTGTACTACCTGGCCTCCCAACTGCAGCATCTGATTGGTACATTCGTCCCGTCACACAACTCATCCCACAGGCTAATGATCCATACAGCAGGTAAGGGACCGATACACATGGCTTTAGAGGCATTGGCCTTCACTAAACCACATAAAAAATACCCAACGTTTAGCCTAATTCAAAAGGTGTGGAATAAGACCAAATATCTCCAAAATGTAGATGGATATACGGAATATAGTCCCATTTGGCACAATGACACATATGGGGAACTAGCTAAATTACAATGCGGAACTCGCTGGAAGCGGTTTGGAATCACTCATATCAAGCATATATTTAGGGAAGGTGTGTTGCGAACATTTGCTGATCTAAAAGAAGCGTATAACCTGCCAGCATCAATGTTATTCTATTATATGCAACTTAGACACGCAGTACAGATACAGGGCCGCTCCTCGGAGTGGCACTTGTCCCCGGCCCCGGTTTTCAACCTTCTGGAGGATGCCGGCTCGTCTAAAGGATTTATCTCTCAATGCTATGCCATCCTGTTGCAATCCGTGATGAGACGCCATCCCTTGAGGGTGAGAGAGAGGTGGGAGGCAGAGGTGGGACAGCTAGACGAGGATCAGTGGGAGGAGATCTTTCAGGCAGTGAACCAATGTTCACTTAATGTGTCACAAAAACTCACCCAACTATATATCCTATTGAGAACATATTATACCCCGCACAGATTACATTTAATGAACAGGCTGACGGAACCAACATGTACTAGGTGTAAAAGGGAACATGGAGATCTGATTCATATGTTGTGGAGATGCCCCAAGTTGCATACGTACTGGGCAGGAGTGGTTCAAACTATTAACTCAATATTTAATGTGGATCTTCCACAGGACCCTAGAGCATGTCTCTTGGGTGCTCTGGAGGAATACGAATGGGAAGGTCACAACAGAGAAGCTGTGCATAGAGTACTCTTTCAGGCCAGAAGGCTGATTATGACTCACTGGAAGTCCGATAGGTCACCGACTGTTAAGGAGTGGACTGAAAGTATTAACACAACTCTAAAAATGGAAAAATTGATTTACCAACATAGAGGTAGCATGCAAAAATTTGAAAAAATATGGGGTCCATGGTTAGATACACCGGGATTGGCACCTATGGAACTGGTATATGACAGGTTGTTAGGTAATAATGCCGGGTGAGACCTAGATAGAGGTTGACTGTGACTAGAATAACCTTTTAACAATGTTATATGGAGATTGTTACTCTACTATTGGATTATGTGTAGCACAAGAGGTGATGTGTAAACCTGGCTACAATGCTTGTAATGATTTCCCTGCAAACGCAATAAAACCTTGTTGGATTAAAAAAAAAAAAAAAAACAGGAGCAGGGGTCACAGGGAGCTGCAGATCAGACAGCACCGATCCAGTGTGCATCTCCAGTTTAAGTAGGCCGTTTGGCGCCAAGTGACGCGCGCGCATGTGCACCAGTGAGCACAGGCGCATGCGCATAGGTGCACGCCAGAGCGGCCAACACTGCGTCTTCTACTGGGACTTTCCTGACACCTTCATTAAGGACATAGTTCTTCCATTCTTTTGTCCTTCCCAAAAAACATGACAAGGAAATTGCCCTACATTGCATGGATGTGGTCAAGGTCTACCTGGCAGCCAAAGGCCTTTGTTTGCATAAGTGAGACCCTATTTGTTCTGCCTGTAGGCCCTCATAGAGGGCATCCTGCTTCTCGCTTCACCATTGTCAGGTGGATTAGGCAACTTATCTTCAGTGCCTTTGCCCTTAGGGACAGAGTTTCCCTATCAGAGCTCATTCCACAGGGCTGTTGGTGTCTCTTATGCCGCGTACACACGGTCGGACTTTTCAGCTACAAAAGTCCAACGGACGCTGACGGACTAAAGCTGGCTGGTAATCCGATCGTGTGTGGGCTTCTTCGGACTTTCAACGTACTTTTTTAGCCTCAAATCCGACGTACTTTAGATTTGAAACATGCTTTAAATCTTTACGTCGTAACTACGACGGACCCCGAAGTCCGCTCGTCTGTATGCTAGTCCTACGGACAAAAAAACGACGCATGCTCATAAGCAAAAACTAAACGGAAGCACTCGGTCTAGTAAAACTAGTGTTCGTATTGTAGGTAGCACATTCATCACGCTGCAAAATCTGTGATCGTTAAATGCAGCGCATTTTATTTCTTCTTTACGAATGCTCTAAAGAACGAAGGTGTTTTGCTGTTCATAATCAGAGTTCTCCCAAACTGATTTCTGAATTCTTTTTCTCTTTGATCTCATGAATGATATAGTATGCTTTTTATAAACAATGTTTCCATACTAATAATACTTTTTCCCTTATTTTTTTTTTTTTTAAGGTTTGTAAAGTTACCACAAAGAACCCATTATTCTTGTTTTTTTTTCTAGTGATTATTTTTTAGTTTTTAGATAAAGTTAACCCAAAGCACCGTTTTTGTTTATGTATATTTTTTTTATTTTCAAGACTTACCACTTGAACATTATTAACATTAGTAATGTATTTTTGGTGTGTTTTTTTAAAACTCAATGAGATTGTTGTCCCTTGTTAATTTAACATTGTGTGTAAAATCAATGATTTAAAAGAAAACACATAAAGTCTTTTGCTAAACTCAAAAAAGATCCATTTATTCATGGTCAAAATAAAATAAAGAGGAAGTCAACGCTGGAAAAAGTCGGTGTACAAGAAAATTGGGATCTTGAGGAGTCCATATAAGAGGGAGCACAATCTGGTCCAAGAATCCCAGAGATCAACAGCACCAGCAGATGATCTAGATGTCCCCAGACTGTGGTCCTACAACAGCCTGCGTCTTCTGTCAGACCAGACTGAACCCAGGTCATCACTTTCTTCTCTTCCCTGCAGCCTTTCCTCCACGCTGCCCTGCAGCCTTCCCTGCAGCCTTCCCTGCAGCCTTCCCTGTAGCCTTCTTTTGAGGCTGTGGCTCTGGTGTTTCAGTTGTGGCAGGAGGAGGAGGAGGAGGAGGAGGAGGAGGAGGGGGGGGGCTGCCTCATGTAGTTGGGTGTTTTTTGTTAGCGTGCCCTGCAGCCCCTTATGGATTGTTTCCCCAAATAGGCGCTCACAAATGAGGCGCTGCTCCCAATCCATCTGAAGAAGCCTGCTGGCTAAGTAGCAGCCATAGGCTTCTTCCGCTTCGGGGGGGCTCGTTAAAAAACGGGTGGCCTGTTGCATGAGGCGCAGGGACGCGTCCTGTGTGACCATCCCCTTCCTGGCCCTTTTTTTGGAAAGGTGGAGGGGAGGCACTTGGGATTGGGTGAGGCTCCTACTGGGCCCAGCCACCTCACTTGGCCCAGCCACCTCACTTGGCCCAGCCACCTCACTTGGCCCAGCCACCTCACTGGGAGCAGCCACCTCCTGCCTGACACTGGGCCCAGCCTCCTCCAGGATGATGGTGAATCCGGCCTCCTCCAGGCTGTCCATGGGCCCGGTCTCCTCCTGCCTGCCACTTTCCCCACATTCCTCCTGGATGGACTCATCCTGTGTATAAAAAAAGGACAATAGTTTTAGTTTCTTTTTTTGGGTTCATCAATGACACACAGTTTGCTTCTCATGACTAGCAAATTCAATGTGAATACATCTCTTTAATAAAAGAGTCTAATCAGACACCCTAATTATTTCAAGCAGGTGCCAAACATATTTAGTCACTACTATCATTTGATATGTATACACAATTTGGAGTGCTAAATTATTTGAGACAATTATAACATCCAGTTAACATCATTAATATTAGTACAGTAAATATTTGTTAAAATAATTTACCTGACTCCAGATGGTCATATCCGGTTCATCCAGGATGGAAGACCCAGCTTGCTCCTCATCAGCCTCTGCTGGGGTGGAGGGAAGGGTGGAGGGAAGGGTGGAGGGAAGGGTGGAGGGAAGGGTGGAGGGAAGGGTTGAAAGTGATGCCC
>JBBGZY010000922.1:4120000-4192500 GCA_037952925.1 Lithobates clamitans | reverse complement strand
TAAAAAAAATTACTTTAACGACACGCAGGAATTTAGGGACTAAAAAGGCTACAAGACTGCAGTTGTCGCACTCTGCAGGTGCAGTTGCTAACCAGCTTACAGTAAATGAGGTAATGTCAAAAGGCATTCATGTTGCAAGGAGTACACAATCACATGCAAGGGCAATTAATGAAAACACTTTGAGGCTTGCATATGATTTGATGATGGAAATCAGCAGAGCTTCTGCTCATTTACTAAAGCACTGGAACAAATGCACTTGTAGAGTGCACATGCATTTTGCAAAGTGCAACATATAGATTTGCTTTAGACAAATCAACACCACAGAACATTCAAGCAAATTTTAACGAGGGTGGGGGTGGGGGGGTTGTGAAATCTAGCTAATTGCTAATTAGCAGCACACTATTTGGAGTGAGTTCAGGTGGGGGGGGGGTTGTGAAATCTAGCTAATTGCTAATTAGCAGCACACTATTTGGAGTGAGTTCAGGTGGGGGGGGGGGGTTGTGAAATCTAACTAATTGCTAATTAGCAGCACACTATTTGGAGTGAGTTCAGGTGGGGGGGGGGGTTGTGAAATCTAGCTAATTGCTAATTATAAGCACACTAAATACACTCCAACAAAATACATTCAAAATGAGTAGACTAGGTGGATATGTTCCCATCACTTCATGCTGGGAAGGTTATTGAAGGAAACTATACATGCATGACAAAAAATAACAGGAAAAAATCCCAGCATGTGTGAGGATAAAAAGGGGACATTCACACTATATTGCAATGATGGGAAGTAGTGTTTGAAGCAAGAAATACATTACATTATCAAAGATTACATAAAAGAACATGTGATGCTAATAAAATAAAAATATCTTACCTTAATATAGTCCTTCTGCAGGACCTGTATGATGGCAGAACAGGTCTCTGGGATAATGATCCCCAGAGCCTGGGGGGAGATGCCTGTCGAGAACTTAAGGTCCTGCAGGCTTCTCCCTGTGGCCAAATACCGCAAGGTAGCGACCAGCCTCTGCTCCGGAGTGATGGCTTGCCTCATGCAGGTATCCTGCCTGCTGATATAGGGGGTCAGCAAAGCCACCAAACGGTCAAAAACGGGGTCCGTCATCCGGAGAAAGTTCCTGAAATCCTCAGGATTATTCTCACGGATCTCACGGAGCAAAGGCATGTGACAGAACTGGTCACGCTGAAGCAACCAATTCTTGGTCCATGAACTCCTCCTCGCCCTGTTCATGGACTGGTCTTGGGCTGAAGAATAAACTACAGCACCAAGCACATACAATGCACGAGCTCTACGACGAGTACGTACAGGTAACATGGCTTCAAAACGGTCGGCTGGTCAGAACGCACTAAACAGAACGCACTGAAGAACAGCAAGGCCTGTGAAGAACGACCTGAAAATCAGGAACGAGCGGCCAATAAAACAAAGATTTCTCAATGCCAACTGACCAAACGCACTGAAAAGCAGATACAAACCTCACAACACAGACTGAACAACAGTTAAAACGAACTGAAAAATACGAGTCTCACAAGCGCGAATCGTCTCTCACTAAACTTCTACTAACACGAGATAAACACGAGATTAGCAGAAGGAGCCCAAAGGGTGTCGTACGGGCTATTGAACTTCCGTTTTATAGTCTCGTCGGACTTGGTGTACGTCACAGCGTACTAAGCGGTCGTACTTTTGTGTGGTCGTGTGTGGGCAAGTCCGTTCGTAAGAAAGTCTGCCACAAGTCCGCCGAAGGTATGCCGGAAGTATGTCGGACAGGCTGTCCGACTTTTGTAGCTGCAAAGTCCGACCGTGTGTACGCGGCATTAGACTTTTCAGTATCAAGAATCTGCTTCCCAGATTTGCAAGGCCACCACTTGGTTTCCTGTTCACACATTTTCCAGGTTTTACCAGGTAGATGTTCAGGCCTCGGCTGATGAGAGCTTCAGCCGCAAGGTGTTTCAAGCTGTCATCTCAGTTTTTTGTCTGGGTTCTTTATTCATTGGGTTTTTTATGGGTCAATTGGCATTTCTGATTGCTAGGTTGTTCCCACCTCTAAGTTTATTGTTGGGCCTGTGTCCTGTACAATGAACAGGAATTTTGGGTTACATGCAAGTTCCTTATATTGGGGTATAGTACATGACAGAGACCCCTCCGTCTTGATCACTGATTATTTGATAAATAACTGAAGTTACCCTTGGTCAGGAGTATATGGGTGCCCGCTGTGGGTTGGCCCTAACAATGCATTTTTTTCCCCAGTGTCCAATCATCTGAAGCCAGTCTGCCAGAGTTATTGTTGTCACTTTAGTATCTCCGCGGTGATACCTAATTTGTGTGGCACAATCTGCGTGTAATGACAGGGCAGGGAACATTGGGGGGGGGGGTTACAGGTTCTCTTTAAGGAGACATCAGGGGTCCAATGTCACCTCTGAACTCTGTCAATTTATTATTTTTTTTAAAGCAGATTGTGTCCAATCGAGGAGATTTCCCTGTATTTCCTGTCCCAGGGAAAGAAGTACAAGAGGACATCTTCAAACCGTTGGTACTGGACAATGGTCATCGGGACCAATACTGAGCATGAATCTTTACCATCGGGAAAAAAGCATAAGTCAATTCTAGTTCTTCCACATTCTATCTGAAAATAAATATGGCTCTTCATAACAATTTAAATATTGGAATGATGTGACAATCCAAGACCTCAGATGATACATGCAATACTGGCTTCTAACATCAGATGGCAGTGATGAGCCGAGAACGTGTCTCCACTAATAATGCTGGTATACTTATGCTTATTAAAACTGGACTAACAGACTATAAGGCTAAGTTTAAACTAGCTTCAAAAGCAGCTGTTTCATGAGCGTTTTTGAAGCTCCATGAGAGCTTGTTGACATGGTTGCCTCAAAATTGATAATGCAAATGTGCCACAAACGTCCCTTTGCTGTTTACAGCTCGCTTGGGATGAATTTAGAAAAAGTTACTAGCAGACATGATAATACAAAATTCTATACAATAGAAAACCAACAAAGAGGGGGTGCCTGGCAAGCATTTTTCTATGAGAAGCAAATGCATCAAAAACATGGAAAATGCAATATAAAAAGGAAACCCTGCGCTAAAAAATAATAAAAAGCACCAAGAGTCAAGATACAAAAAAACTCCAACCAAACTATTACAAATAAAGTTGCAGTGCTAAAAATAATTGATAAATAGTCAATAATCTGTCTGGCTTGGGGATCACGTTATCTCTTTGCTGCCAATCCGGTCCAGCTTCAGTTTCCTATACCTGTTTGTCATCTATCACAGAGGAGAGCATTCTTTGATGTTTGATGGACTTTGTTTTATGGACCTTTTTTCACTTTTTATGTTCACTTGTATACAATATGTTATTATATGAATGAGGGTTTCAGAACTCCCCTCAATTATCAATTATTTTTAGCGCTGCACTTTATTTGTATTATAATTAATGTGTCTTAATGCATTAGGTGCGTTAATGAGTGCTCAAATTTTTCTGCACATCTAAATGAGCCCTAACTGCAAAGAAAGATGCATGCATTCTTAGTGGCACTCCGGACAATGCTCAATTTACCAGTGGCTTATTTGCAGCTTTTACAGACTGGTTTCTGTAGATGTAACAGTTTTTCAATCTGGAACTACTTCATAAAAAATCGATTTCAGAAACAAATTTCTTTGAAATTTGTTGCAGTCTTATCTTTTTTGTGGACTAGGATCATTGTGAAGCCCAAGCAGGATGGATATATCAGTGAGCACATAGCTACTGTTAGGTCAGCCAAGTAAAACCAAGCTGGATGAATGTATATAGGGAGCCCAGTGCCAATACAAATTGGTTAAATAATAAAAAATTCTGTGCTAGAACAAAGCATACAACATAAGCAGCAGTAAACAGTGGGACAACACTAATTAGAAATAAAGAATATTAAACCGCGCTAAGTAATAAAATAATATAAATAGTTGATATGGTGGAAATTTGACTGCCACACAAAAATTAAATTGAAAATAAAAAAAACAAAAATTCAAAAAAACTAATAAATAAAAAGATGTTATTTATATTATTACTACAATTTATATGGATAGTGAAAAGATCAACAATTAAAAATCCATCAGTGTATGAATTCTTATACCATAATGCCCTCTAGCAAGTGGCTCAGAACGAGTTCACATCTTTATATAAAAGTACAGTCAAAATTAAAAAAATTAAGAATTGTCAATAAAAGCATTTACATCCGTGTCAATGTTCAATCCATAGGGGGCATAGGTCCTCAACCGATGGATCCAACTCATCTCCAATTGGGATATCCCCCTCATCAATGAACTACCCCTCCAATGGGGTTTGAACCTATCTATCCCCATAAAAATAGTTTTGGAGGGATTCCTATCATGTACCAATAAATAGTGTTTAGACACTGAATGGTTCCTAAAACTTGTTAAAATATTTGTGATGTGTTCATTAAGTCGCACCTGAAGAGGTCGCTTGGTCCTACCCACATATTGTAGGCCACATGGGCACTGCAACAAATAGACAACTCTCTCGGTGGTACAGGTAATGAACGGTTTAATGATGTGTGTTTCTTGTGTGCTGGTGGAAATAAAGGTGGTGGTAAGTCTATGGGAACATGCATCCAGAGTACAGACCCTACATTTCCTACATTGATAAAATCCAGTTAACTGGTCAAAAAAGGTTGGTCTTGTGACCGGAGGGTTCAGAATATTAGGGGCCAACTGAGTTTGGGCGAATGCCCATATCCAGCATGGCGCTGTTCGTCGCTCTACTCGGGCTACGTAATTTTAATCATCCATACATTCTAGTGGATGTTAGGGCATTTTAACCATATCCAAGATGGCGTCCTTGTGCTTGTATCTCAGAACGAGGCTTGGTTGTCTATATAATGGTGGTGGCTCACTGCGCTGCTCGTCCCCATTGAGAACGTCCATTTGATGACGAAATGCGTCTGGGTACGCACGCAGCGACGCTACCACGTGACCAGGAAGCAGGACGAGCTCCGCTTTGTGTTTTTATGCCGGCCGGCGTTTTGTATTTTATGCGATAATCATCCTTCTATTCTGTAAGTGCATTACTTTATACATTAAAACTTTCCTTAAACGTATTACACTATGGATAGTTTATTTTCATTTTGGGTCATGTACTGAGGGCATGGATTCCTGGCTACAGTGGGTGAAACAATCGTTCCCTGTCATCCATCAATCAGCTCCTAGCATGATATAAAGCCTGTTTACCACTGTGAGTCGGTAAGCGCGATCTACAGCCACGGTGGTGGATTATCACTCCCCCCCCCCCTTTTTTTGTGTGCACACCAGGGTGTTGGTATGTCTGTATGTCCATATTAACATCTGATCATACTACACTATGGCCAGTCTTTTTTGTTATTTTTTCTCCTGTATTTACTGAGGGAATTACACCCTGAATCCGGACGGAGCAGATTGGTTTCCATCTCAAAGGCCCTGGCTGGGTTTAAGCCATCCGTCTATCTTAATTGATGTTCTGGTAAGGGCAACTTATTGTTATAATCCTTGGACTGGTATCTACACAAGTTGAAATATTTTGGCGATTTGGTGGTTGATCTTACCTCAGGAGATATTTGGACTTTCTTTTTATTTATTAGTTTTTTTGAATTTTTGTTTTTTTTATTTTCAATTTAATTTTTGTGTGGCAGTCAAATTTCCACCATATCAACAAATTGGTTAAAGTGTGAAGACCAAGCCAGATGTATAACAGTGCCCATTGCCACTGTTATCCTAGCCAAGTGTGATAACCATGCAGGATAGATACAGTCAGGTCCATAAATATTGGGACATCGACACAATTCTAATCTTTTTGGCTCTATGCGCCACCACAATGGATTTGAAATGAAACGAACAAGATGCGCTTTAACTGCAGACTTTCAGCTTTAATTTGAGGGTATTTACATCCAAATCAGGTGAACGGTGTAGGAATTACAACAGTTTGTATATGTGCCTCCCACTTTTTAAGGGACCAAAAGTAATGGAACAATTGGCTGCTCAGCTGTTCCATGGCCAGGTGTGTATTATTCCCTCATTATCCCATTTACAAGGAGCAGATAAAAGGTCCAGAGTTCATTTCAAATGTGCTATTTGCATTTGGAATCTGTTGCTGTCAACTCTCAATATGAGATCAAAAGAGCTGTCACAATCAGTGAAGCAAGCCATCATTAGGCTGAAAAAACAAAACAAACCCATCAGAGAGATAGCAAAAACATTAGGTGTGGCCAAATCAACTGTTTGGAACATCCTTAAAAAGAAAGAACGCACCGGTGAGCTCAGCAACACCAAAAAACCCGGATACTCACTTTTGTTGCCAGCGGTTTGGACATTAATGGCTGTGTGTTGAGTTATTTTGAGGGGACAGAAAATGTACACTGTTATACAAGCTGTACACTCACTACTTTACATTGTAGCAAAGTGTCATTTCTTCAGTGTTGTCACATGAAAAGATATAATAAAATATTTACAAAAATGTGAGGGGTGTACTCACTTTTATGAGATACTGTATGTCGGTAAGCCCGTTGGCACTGTTATGTTAGCCAAGTGTGAAGATCAAGCAAGATTGATGTGTTTATGAAGCCAATTGTCATTGCTATGTGGTCAAGTGTGAAGACAAAGCAGGATGCATATGTGTTAGTGATCCCATTGCCGCTACTATGTTAGCCAAGTGTGAAGCCCAAGCGGGATGGATGTGTATAGGGGCCCATTCCACTACTATGTGGTTAAGTGTGAAGAGTAGACCAAGCCAGATGTAAGTGCGTCACCGAGCCCATTGGTACTGTTATGTCAGCCAAGTGTGAAGACCAAGCAGGATGGATGTGGGTAGGGAGCCCATTGCCACTGCTACGCCAGACAAGTGTTAAGACCAAGCCAGATGTATGTCACTGAGCCACTGCTACATTAGCCATGTGTGCAGACCACATTGGATAAATGTGTCAGTGAGCCCATTGCCACTGCTACGTCAGTCAGTGTGAAGACCAAGCATGATAGATATGCCAGCAAACCCACTGCCACGGTTACATCTACCAACTGAAGATCAAGCAGGATGAATATGTGTTAATGAGTCTATCGCCATTGCTACACATCAGTCAGGTGTGAAGACTAAGCATTCTAGTTACGGGTTAATGAGTTCAATGCCAGAACAATATTCCCAATGCACACGTTCCCATAAGAGGTTGTAAACTAAGTGGGTGCTGAAGTGACCGATGGCTGGAGACTGGAACAACTCAGTGCGAAGGATATGTCACTGTTACACCACGGAACTCTATAAAGGGTCCAGCGTTTTATTAAATGATCACATTGCAGCAAAAAATTATAGATCTTTATGGAGTTGGTGTTGTGCTGGTGATATATGGGGGGTTATTTACGAAAGGCAAACCCACTTTGCTCTACAAGTGCAAACTACAAGTGCAAAGTACACTTGAAATTGCACTTGGAAGTGCAGTCGCTGTAGATCCGAGGGGGATATAGAAAGAAAATAAAAAACAGCATTTTAGCTTGCACATGATTGGATAATAAAATCAGCAGATCTTCCCCTCATTTCAGGTCTTCCCCTCAGATTTACAGCGACTGCACTTCCAAGTGCACTTTCAGTGCAATTTCAAGTACAGTTTGCACTTGTAGTGCAAAGTGGATTTTCCTTTCGTAAATAACCCCCACTGTATCCTTTGCAGTGAATCCAATGACATTGGTATGTCCGTCAAGTAAGAAGCCTAACCAGAATAGATATGAGTCAGTGAACACACTGCCGTGGCTATAGGTCAATGTGGTGTGTAGCACAAGCAGGATAGCTATAAGTCAGAGAATCCATTGCCTGCCACTGCTACACGTCAGTCAGTGTCTTGCTTATATAGGCTAATGTTCTCTGTGCCTCAGCAGCTTATTTCTCCTCTCTTCACTTAGACCAGAACTACGACTCGAGGAGCACAGAAAGTGCAACTGCTCCAGGGGGCTATGATGTCTGAGGGTCCAGTTATGACTGCTACTTTGTGAGTAAAGCACCATGTAGGATTATATAGACACACAAATAAATGTGATGTACTGGATTAATAATCAGTACCAGACGTGATCAGAGGCTGTGTAGGTTTTACAGGATTTAATGTAACATAATTACAATAATAGAATAGTTAGACAGCAGAATCCTGCAAATGCATTTTTCATAAATAAAGTCCAACTCCAGCCAAAACTTAGTTTTTAGTTTTCAGTAGAGTGGATAAGAACCAGAACTTCTGTTATGCCACGTACACACGACCAGTCTTTCCGTCGGAATGAACTCTGACGGTTTTTTCGACGGACTTCCAACGGAGTTCCGCTGAAACGGACTTGCCTACACACCATCACACCAAAGTCCGATCGTTTATAACGTAATGACTAGAAAAAGGAAGTTCAATAGCCAGTAGCCAATAGCCGCCCTTGCGTCGTTTTTGGTCCGTCGGACCAGCATACAGACGAGCGGTTTTCCCGATAGGAACTGATTCCGTCGGAAAGATTTGAAACATGTTCTATTTCTAGGTCCGTCAGAATATTAGAAAGAAAAAGTCAGATGAGGCCCATACACAATCGGAGTGTCCGATGGAATGATTCCGTCTGACCTTTTCTGCCAGAAAGTCCGGTCGTGTGTACGCGGCATAACTATAAGTTTTCTCTGCTTTCTGTGTCCTCATTGGTGAGATTTACTCTCACTTCCTGTCCTGGTGACATCAGTTGCAGTTTTAGATAGTGGTGGGCAAATCGTCATTAGTGTCCACCAAGAGGCCGATGACAATATTGACTTTTAAATTTGAATAGGGCCAAGCGTGGCCGCCTCTGCTGCTGAAGTGACAGCAATTGGGTTTGGTAAGTAGTCACCAAGACACCCAACACTGAATTGTGCGAGGTAGGGTAAGTGCACACTTGTAACCAATACCTGGAAGTACTGGGTTTTTCATTAAGATCATTAGTAGAAGTACTGTGTAGTCATACAATAGAGGCCAGGATAGGACCAGAAAAGTGAAGATGGGCTCTTCTGGAAACTAAACACAATAGGAATCTGGCCCTGCATACATGTGAAGTAGTACATCAATAATCAGTCTAAATATTTTTTATTATATTCAGTCTTTGATTTTCATAGGTTACTGCAGTGGTGGCTGGTGCTAAATATTTCGGGGGGGCAAACTAACGATGGCCTCAAGCATCTCCCCCCACCCTGCGGGAGAGGGTCTCCCAGCAGGGAGTCTGCATGTGACAATGAGGCTGAGGCATGAGAGGGAGCTGGGCTGTGACACTGTACTTGGTCCTGGCCATGCGGTGGAGAGGACTTTGGGTCCGAGCAGGAAGAAGAGGCCGTGGACACTGGGTGCAACCCAGCACCATCTTGGCACCCTCCTCGTGCGGCCCCGGACCACTGGCAAAGTAAGAATCCATGGGTTCCCAGTGCCCTGAGCCCACCCTTTTTTTTAGGCCAATTAGAGCCTCATGCTTTAATCATGTGCTTAAAAAAAAAAAAACCCAGTTGGAATCCATGCGATCCGGCGCCTTGCATGTAGATTAGACAAACAAAGATTTGGGGGCACACCCTAAAAAATGCACCCCCCCCCAATCATTGCCTCTTATTAGTGTCCACCTGTGTTATAGGAGGAGTCCTTTAGTTCTCCAATATAGAGGAGCGTATTTTTTCCATGGTTCAGAGAAGCAGGATCTCCCATTCTATGGATAGCGTAGGACCCACTGATATTGAGGTACTTTGACGTAGTAGTGGGCTTAGCACTATATGGCAATATGGTGTAACTAAATCCCCATATTTTCTGAATATGCTCAGGTGTTTTTAAATAGCCTTGCAGGTGTTAAATGTCATTTTTGTATGTGTGCGCTGTAATCTTTTTTCCTTTTTGCATGTAGATTAGGGGCTGGGCACATGGATTAGAGAGGCGGCGCCCCGTATGGACGGGCGGCCACTGTTATTGGGTGTTCTTATAGTGCTGAAATAATGACAGCAAGAGTCATATGGATTCATCTATGTCACATTGGAAGATGCACAGTTGCAGATAAATGAATCATTGTTTTCCTAAAGTGGAATTAAACCCTGCAGTAAAATACCAAAAAACACACAACCCCATTGAAAATGTTCACCGTGTGGTTAGTAAGGACTCTATTTAGCTTTATTAATATGTCTTTTACCTGCCATTTCCCCAATGGTGCCACATTGGAAAATGTCATCTATTTACTTCGTCACAACCAAGCTTCTGTCCTTCATACAGAACATCATACAATCGCATGCATGAGCAGTCCGGTGTAAGGAGCTTTCTGCAAACATCTCCAGGAATGGAACAGCTCTGAGAGATTAAAAGGGTAAATATAAGAAGTATGTGTACAGATGGGTCAAAGTGCATAAATTGAGTGTAATTCTGCTTTAATGAGAAACTCTAAATGGACCCATGGCTTGCAAGTGCAGATGCAGAGATGACATATTCTTTTGTCATAATTAAAGTATGAGGCTGTCATTGTTGACCTCTCCTTCAGGAATGTTAGTTCTCTGGTTGTCATGCTTATACTTTGACTTTAACGCTTTTTGAGTCTTTACACTAGAACACGTTTCAATCACAAGGCCCATGGGCCCAATCTGGCCCATCAGGTCATTTCATGTGGTACTCGCACCTCGCTGCGGCACCCCTTCAGCTGTTGGCATCAGAGAGGATGACAGAACTCCTCCAGATCCTTCACCTCTCTGTGCAGCAGCAGCACCTCCCATCTCCGCCTCCCCTGGTCTCAGCATTCAGCAGATTCCGGCAACTGACTCCAGCCCCCCTCTGGTCCTCCTCCACCTACAGGTTCTTCCCAGCAGCAGCACAAGGTAAGGGGGTGCACTGTGATGTCAGGGAGGGTGGGGTGCTCTGAACATCTAGTCTGACAGATACAACCGACCCTTTGAGGGCAACAATAATGCTGCTGTGGTCTGCAAAAAAATTGAGTTTGACACCCCTGCTCTAGAACAAGTATAGAGAAAGTATTTTGACACTTTCCTGACACTGATTTAAAGCATGCTTATTCTGACACAGCCAGATAACTGGCATTGTGGCAAAAGAGGCCCAGCAATGGCATTCCCTATACTTTTCTCATGACAAAGTCACTTTAAAGATAGGGTATCCTGAAGTGATGATAATATGTCAATAACAGATTAGCACCTATGCTCCTTAGGTCAGTCTGTAGGACAAAAAGCTCATATATTAATTTTATCGGTTAATAAAATTTAAAGCACCAAGGAAGGACTGGGAACCTTTGACAAGGGGGTAGCAGGGGCAAATGCAATCTACTAGCCTTAACATAGAAGGGATACATTTATGGCTAAATAACGTGTAGCATGCAAAGTTTGCCATGGTGCTTCATTGAATTTTGGGCATCATGAAAGATGATTGTGCCTAAAAGACATGGTTTATTGTGACAAATCAGCTTCCTTGGCGGCACTCAACATTTGGTCACATGACATCCCAGAAAGACAAAGGAAGTTGTTGCCAGAAGACTACCCCCTGCCAGTTGCTGTGATCACTGGCTAATCACTGGCTAGATGATGAAGCATCTCCACTCATGGTCACCAGCCCAGCATGCAGTATCTTTTTAGTCGTGGCCTGGGGCAAAATAAAAATGTCCCCTGCCCTTCAGACCAGTCCTCTACTGCAAAACACCCAAGTATGGCACAGATGAATTTATAATACCCATTGCTATTACTATTTTAACAAAGCAATTTAAAGAAATACACCAACACGCATGCAGGAATTTTCTGAAAATAGAGATAGGTAACAAAAAGCACCATTTTTCATGATGGCAACCTGTACTGTACCCAGTGCTTGCTGCTATCACCCCTGCATCATGATAGGGGGTGCTGTAAAAGCTGCAGTAGAACTCTGTGGGTTCTATTTGGAACTCTGCTTTTACGTTGAATCTCTATAGAGACTGTTGCCTTATATTTTTTTATTACTGGCATCCCTTCAGAAAACAAGCCTTCATCATAGGTAATCCCCTTCCAGCAAAAATCCCTGCGTTATTACAGTAGCACAACTATAAACTTGGAGAATGAACAGAATTCCCTTTAATACAACTTTCTAGAGGCCCGTTCACAGCAGCCACATTGTGTGTGCAGGATTACTCAACGACAAGGCTACTCTCTTTATGTCCTATTGATGAGCCTGGGTTCACACATATGCAATGTCAGGCATCGCATGGGATTCGCACCGCATTGCTGTGCAGATCACATGCAATGTCTGTGCAATGCAAGTTCAGCCATACAGTTGTTGCCATACTCGCATTGGATTCACAGGAGAATAGTGCAGGAACCTTTTTTTCCCCACACTGGAATCGGATCGTATGGGTCTTAACCGATCTGGGGGTGTCATTAACTTTGTATTGACACCCTCAGCAGTTCGCAGAGGGCAGTACGAAGGCTCTGGAATCGTGCTGGTTCCTGCATCGCATATGTGTAAACCAGGGCTTAAAGTATATGTGAACCCTCAACCTTGTAAAACAGCCCACTCTGTTTAAAATAGAAATAAAGGGCAAAACATTTGTGTACAGATGTAAAAAAAACATTACAAACATCCCTTTCTCCTTTTTTATAAGTGATCAAATAACCTCTGTTCTCAGCAGAATAAGGATCTTAGAGAGCTGGGGGAGGAGAAACAGAAATACACTGATCTTCCCAGTGAATGGCCATGCAGGGGGGATGTGTCAGCACAAGTCTAATCATTGGAGGAGAGCAGGCTGAGTTCCCGACTTAGCTAGAAAACTGAATACCCTGTACTCTCATGCCTAGTGTAGGAAAGCAGAGCGACTGGCAGGAACACCAGCAATTTCACAAAAAGGAAGCAATACAAAGTGAACAGGATACTTTTTTCATACAATACATGGTACAGCAGGCACATATGAGGGATTCGAAACTCTGAGTGGACATAATCTTTAAAGAGAAGCTCCAGGCTCTCCCAAAAAAATACTGTAGTTGCTGACTTTTAATATAAGCACACACTCACCTGTCCAGGGATTCAGCAATGTCCTCACCCAAACTGATTTTTCAATCGGCTTCGGGTTCAGGCACCGGCATAGCAAGTAACGGAAACAGGAAGTGTTCTCCTCCTGCTGCACTGTGCCATGTGTATAGTCCCATAATCTTCTGGGACCTGTGATGCGTCCCAAAAGACTGCAGCGGAAGGAAGTGGAGGTTGAACAGTCTGAGCAGGAAGTGGGAGCGTGTACCTGTGAAAACCTGGTACCTGCCCCCCCACAAACAAAAATGCCAATTGAGGCAGTGGAGGGTACAAACAAGCAGAGCTTCCCCTTTTAGGTGGACCTCCTTTTTAAGTTCATACCAACACTCTGCATTGAAGTGTGCTGAAAAAACTAAGGGACATGTTGCATTTTTGAGCAGTGCGCTCTGACATAGTTAGTCAGGTTGAAAAAAGACACAAGTCCATCTAGTTCAACCAATTACAAAAAAAAAAAAAAAAAAAAATCATACATGCCCATATACACAATACCCACAGTTGATCCAGAGGAAGTCGAAAAACCCCAGCACAGCATGATCCAATTTGCTACAGCAGGGGGGAAAGAAATCCTTCCTGATCCCCAGAGATGCAATCAGATATTCCCTGGATCAACTTTACCTATAAACGTTAGTATCCAGTTATAGTATGTACATTTAGGAAATAATCCAGGCCTTTTTTAAAGTAAAGTAATCTTCTGAGCTGGCCAGAACCAGCTCTTGAGGGAGTCTATTCCACATTTTCACAGCTCTTACTGTGAAGAAACCTTTCCGTATTTGGAGATATATTTTTTTCCTCTAGATGTAAAAAGTGGCCCCTTGTCCTCTGCGATGACCTTAAAGTGAATAACTCAACACCAAGTTCACTATATGGACCACTTATTTATTTATACATGTTCATCATATCCCCCCTTAATCTCCTCTTCTTAAGAGAGAATACATTCAGTTTAGATAATCTTTCCTCACAGCTGAGCTCCTCCATGCCTCTTATCAGTTTGGTTGCCCTTCTCTGCACTTTCTCCAGTTCCCGATATCCTTTTTGACAACTGGTACCCAAACTGAACTGCATTTTCGAGATGAGGTCTTACTAATGATTTGTACAGGGGGAAAATGATATCTCTCTCTCTGGAGTCCATAACTCTTTTAGTACAATTGATTTTGCTCACTCTGAAAAATGCAGTTTGGCATTGCATGCTATTAAGCTTATGATCTATCAAAATCCCCAGATCTTTCGCCACTATGTATTTCCCAGTTGTACTCCCCCTAGTATGTATGATGCATGCATATTCTTAGCCCCCAAGTGCATAACTTTACATTTATCAACAATAAACCTCATTTGTCACATAGTTGCCCAATCAAACTGCATAGCTTGATGCCAAAGTCTGAAATAGTACTTTTAAGACCCTACAGTGCCTTGAAAAAGTATTCATACCCCGTGACATTTTCCACATTTAGTTATGTTACAACCAAAAACGTAAATGTATTTTATTGGGATTTTATGTGATAGACCAACACAAAGTGGCACATAATTGTGAAGTGGAAGGAAAATGATAAATTGTTTTCAATTTTTTTTTACAAATAAATAAATATCTGAAAAGTGTGGTGTGCATTTGTATTCAGCCCCCTTTACTCTGATTCCCAAACTAAAATCTAGTGGAACCAATTGCCTTAAGAAGTCACCTAATTAGTAAATGGAGTCCACCTGTGTGTAATTTAATCTCAGTATAAAACAGCTGTTCTGAGAAGCCCCCAAAGGTTTGTTAGAGAACCTTAGTGAACAAACAGCATCATGAAGGCCAAGGAATACACCAGACAGGTCAGGAATAGAATTGTGGAGAAGTTAAGTTATACAAAAATATCCCAAGCTTTAAACATCCCACTGTTCAATCCATCATCCGAAAATGGAAAGAGTATGGCACAACTGCAAACCTACCAAGACATGGCCGTCCACCTAAACTGAGAGGCCAGGCAAGGAGAGCATTAATCAGAGAAGCAGCCAAGAGGTCCATGGTAACTCTGGAGGAGCTGCACAGAGATCCACAGCTCAGGTGGAAAGAAAGCTATAAGATGACAGAGCTTGAGCTATTTTGCAAAGAAGAATGGGCAAAAATGTCCCTCTCTAGATGTGCAAAGCTGGTAAAGACATACCCAAAAAAGACTTGCAACTGTAATTGCAGATATTTCAGATATTTATTTGTAAAAAAAAAAAATGGAACCAATTCAAATCATTTTCCTTCCACTGCACAATTATGTGCCACTTTGTGTTGGTCTATCACACAAAATTCCAATAAAATACATTTACATTTTTGGTTGTAACATGACAAAATGTGGAAAATGTCAAGGGGTGTGAATACTTTTTCAAGGCACTGTATTTGAAGAATGTTTTGGAGTTTGTCCTATCTTTTGCAATCTGTCGTTCATTTTGAATTTTTGCATCCTCGATTTCCTTTTTACATTATTTTGTTATATCCTTTGTAACAGTTAAACGATGATAGTGTTCCTTCATTTTTATATTTTTTAAAAGCTCTTTTCTTATGATTTATAGCTTTTTTAACTTTGGCCGTGAGCCACTTTTATTTTTAGCCTTTTAAAACGTATTGCTCATAGGAATATACTTTGCAGTGAGTTCACATACAGTCTTTTTGAAGAATTCCCATTTCTGACACGCTGTAACACATCACAACGCAGAATTTAATATGTTTGCAGAAAAAGGAAGCACTACATTGCTGTTAACAATGAACCGCAGCACATGCTCATGTGAAAGAGCCCTTGTGCAGTGGAAATTACAACCAATGTAATCCAGTTTCCTTGTTTTATATAACACATTGTTCACTATGAATGTGACAGTATGAACAGGGCAGAGATTATTTTTATAAATCGTATACTGTATATTTACTACTGATTTTGTTCTGTATGTAGTTACTGACTTTTTAAGTACCTGTTGATTTAAATTTACTTTGTTGTCATTGCAGTTCTTGCTGCAGGCGACTACAGCAGTGTTTTTTTAAAGGGAATGTGTGCTTTGTCGATGTTTGTCTGTACTCCATGGTATACAACAGAGCCATCGTAAACATTAGTACAGCATATGGGAGTATACCAAAAAGTAAAGAAAATCTCTTTTGCATGTGCCTGTACGCTACATGTATTTTTGTATACCCTGAGTACAGCAATGCATAGCCATGTATGTGTACAGGAGGCTGTACCCAGTGCCCGGGTGGGGGAACCCTCCAGAATTTACACTGAATGGGCTCAGGCGTCTGTGAGCAAGAAGCTTTTTGGGAGAACCTAGGAGACATTTATGCACATTTTCCAGGCACTCCCAAAAAGCGCACAATTCTGCTCCTGTACTACACGTCAAAAACTCCTCTAAATCACCTCTCTAAGCTCACACAAAGAGTGAATAGGGGTTTATGGGAGCCCAGTGATTTTTGCGTAGCCTATTTTAGAATAGTTAAATTATAAACACACAGAAGTAAAGTCACCACATACAGAACACACAATCCCCAATATCGGCCATCTTCAGACACAGAAAAGTTTCATGGTGTCAAAAAAAGGGGCGTGTTTAAAAAAAAAAAATATATATATATCTATATCTATATATATCTATATATATCTATATATATCTATATATATCTATATATATCTATATATATCTATATATATATATATATCTATCTATATATATATATATATATATATATATATATATATATATATATATATATATATACATACATATATACACACATATATACACACACACATACACTATTATTGTTAATACTAATATTATTAAATATTGCTTAGTGTGTTTTTTCTTTAAAGATACAGTACAATAAAATTGTCCATGAGAATATCACTCTTCAATGGTGGGGAAAACACCCAAAATATGTTGCTCTCTGTATTCCAGAAGGGTGACATTATTATTCTACATCTACAATTATGAAGAATGTTGGTGTCAATAGTTAAAGACAAACTCTTGCAGCTTAAATAACTTTGGAAGTAGTCTAATAAAAGGATTTCATTCCATACATTTGCATTGGGTTTGCACAAGTGAAATAAACCAATTATCTACACAAATAGACTAACAAATATTTGGCATTATTAGAAAGTTATTAAAAAAAACACACAAAAAACATAAAAACAACAATTCACTTTGCAAAATACATTAAACATCAAAAAACGAAAAAAATTTTTGGCTAAGGTAATTATTAAAGGACTCCAGGCAAATGTAAAAAGCCTGAATTCACTGGATATTCATTAAAAAAGGACTAAACAGATTTTTTTTCTTTTACACTGCTCGATTCCCTCTTCCATGCTAAACAGTGTAGATGGATGAAGCTCCCTAGCCACCATTGTATTCTGACAGCCAACACTCATCTGATTGTCTGCAGTCAATGTTTTGTCAAGTTTTTTCCGGCTGGCTTCTTCAATTTCTCAATCAAACTTTGTAAAACCAAGTGGTGTCAGCGGGGCCACCTACGGCTCAAATTTGACTAGTAAAAAGTCCCCTTCAAACAGGTGCCAGATGCATCCAGGTGTTGTTTGGATGGCATTTTGTCGATGGTCGAGCCACAATCCCTGTGTCTTCCTTCTAATAGAAATCAATAAGGCACAGCTTGGATGATTGTCTGTTTCGGCTGCCTCTTGTTGGCTTTAAGTGGGTTTTAAATGGAAAACCTGTTTGAAGCAGATCAATGGCAGCTCAAATGGAGATCAACAGCAGGTCAAATGCACCTGTCAATGAATTCTGAATAATCTCACACAGATTCCATTGACACAAGCCCAAAGCCTGGTGACATCGGCTCTAATCTAGTTCAAGCTGCCCCATTGCACCAGCCGGCTGCTATGCACTTTGAGCTAGTCAGCTACATTACACCCATCATTGAGATTTTGCTTGGTAGGGATCAAAATCACCTTCCAAGATCCACATTTTACCATATGTTGCCCAACAGATCAAAAATACTTAAAAGCAACAAATAGAGCCATATATTTCTAAATATCCAATAAATTATTAGTTGCTGGATATTATCCAGCATGGGAACTTACTTCTAGGCCACTGATGGCGAACCTTGGTACCCCAGATGTTTTGGAACTACATTTCCCATGATGCTCATGGGAAATGTAGTTCTAAAACATCTGGGGTGCCAAGGTTCGCCATCACTGTTCTAGGCTGAGAGATTGGAGTGGAACCACGGGCAAATTAAAAAAAATGACATACTATAGATGACGTAGACTGATATTTGCATTAACACAACAGTTTTTGTTTTTTCTAAATCGCCTACAACATAATTTTATTACCCATTGGTCCTGCCAGTAGATATGTTATGTTTACACTCCTTTTAACAGATCAAGCTGGCCAGCAAAAGTGCCATTTACATGGCTGGGACAAAAAAATTTAACACTGACAGGGGGTGCTTACGACACTCAGCTTTTATTCATATGGTTTAAATGTGTTCGTTTTTCTCGTCGGAAAAAAGATATGATGGCTTTTCCGACGGGATTCCGCTCAAGTTTGCCTTGCATACACACGGTCACCCAAAAGTTTGCTGAAATTAAGACTGTCAAGAACGCGGTAACGTACAACAGAACGACGAGCCGAGAAAATGACGTTCAATGCTTCCGAGCATGCGTAGGGATTTTGCGCGTCGGAATTGCCACAGTTGATCGCATTTTCGGATAGGAACTTTTCCCGAAAGAAAAATTGAGAGCATGCTCTCAATCTTTTGCTGGCTGGAATTCCGCCAGCAAAAGATCGATGGAGCATACACACGGTCACATTTTCCGAAAAAAAAATCTCATCGGTCTTTTGCGGGCCGAAATTCCGACCGTGTGTACACGGCATTAGACTACCCTGTCCACATGGTGACAACACTGCTGTGTTATTTTACTGTAGAACGAACAGTGTTGTCACCCTGTTACAGAAAGTGGAAAAATAAAGCATCTCCTGGCAGGATCAATAACTAATAAAAAAAAGAAAAACGCTCTGTTTTTATACAAGTGACAGATTGCAGCATATATGTAATTTTTTATTTTACCCATAGTTACGCTTTAATTTTGTCAGGTTATTAATCGCATCGTTACAAAAAATAATTGTCTTGTTACATTTGCCTATGTTTGAAATACATTGGAAATTACCATACTGCAAATAAGGCACCTCTTAAAAAAGGGGTAAATATTATGTTACTCATTAGACTGTGCTGGCCCTAACCCCCTGTAGATAAAAAAAGCCTTGAAACAGGTTAGTAAATGGTGACTTAGATGTGAAGTGGATACACTGAGTTACTGTATAAGTTGCACTGGCTTTTTCATCTACAGGAGGTTGTGATCAGCATGCGCTCATGAGTAACAAAGAATTTACCCTTTTTTGACAGTTGTGACCAGCACACATTCATTCCCAAGCTGGAGTTGGCTTTTCTCTCTTTATGCCGACCAGGCCTGGACTGGCCATAGGGCACACCAGGCATTTGCCCAGTCAGCTGGGTCTGCATGTCCTAACAAGAGCGGCCTGTAAATGACCGGGCCTCACAGAGTGAGTTAAGTGGTGACCACTGTCCAGACAGGGCTAACACAGACCACAGGCACCACTCACCTCCAACTATGAGGTCATGCCTGTGTGTCCTCTCCCAGCTCACCCGCCCTGCCAATGATGTTATCCTATCAGCAGAGCAGGAGGCGAGAGGAGCAGGAGTCTTTTCATATTAACAAGCGGGTAATCACCCGCTTATTAATATGATCCAGATCTGCAGCTCCCCCCATCCATAGAAAAAAAAAGGGGGGGGAGGCATGACTGCAAGGGGCATTGTGATTGCTAGAGGAACTGAGATATAAAGGGGACTGCACTGAAAAGGGGCACTGTAATCATAACAGTGCCCCTTTACAGTGCAGTCCCCTTTATTTCATAGCGCCCTTTTACATTAAAGTGCGAAGGACCGACTCCGTGAATATCCTGTCATCAACTGCCCCCAATGAACGCCAGCTCCCCCGATCCCTGGAAAAATTGGCTGCTCAGTCAAAAATCCTCGGGCCTATTTTCTGACTTATTTTTATTTTTTTGGGGGGGCCTTTTATTTTTGGGGTCACCATTTTGGTGAGTGCATCCTTTTCTGTTTATTTTCACAACCAGTCATTATCAGCAGTGATAGCGCCATGAAGAGGTTCACTAAAATCCTTCCTAATGTTGAATTACCAGCATACCAACTGAAGTTCCACCCCAGGCTCACTGTAGGATGGCCTACACGGCTGCTGAAAATGAGAAAAGAGGTAGGTAGCAGGAGTGAAGAACACAAGCTCCCATCTGCAGTGTCTCTAGGTTTTTCAGGCACTGGAAAGTCCCAGAGAATACAGACGTCAGTCATTTGTCAAGGTGGTGGATCTATGAAGCTGGGACACAATTTGAGACCCAAAGAGGGTCATGCTCTTCTAGCTTAAGCAACATATAGCAATGGAACACCGACACAGCCAATGATCGGTTGCACAGAAAAAAAAAAAAAAAAAAAAAAGGAACATATTTTTTTCAGTGGCTGTTTTAAAATGAGGTTTTGGGGGTTTTTTTGACGGGTGTAGCAATGCAATACAATTGCACTGGTCAAGATGAAATTCCAAGGGGTTGCTGAATGCTGAAATGTATACAGAATTTCTTGCAAGGTCCTTTGTTGAACATGTTTGGTGTCACTGGGTCCTTTAGAAGATCCTTTTGCCTGAAATGTCAGTAAACCAAACCAGTTGCAGTAACTGGCTACAGATAGTTCCATCTAGTGAATACAGCTAGCAGTTTCCAGTCTTATAGTTCTGTCTAGCGATCACAGCTAATGCTTTCCAGCCTTAGAGTTCGTCGTCTGAAATGATAAGCATCATTTTCTCATTTTGCTTCTTTTTCTTGCTGGAGTGCCCATTGGCTGCTGGTTTGTTCACATTCTGTCCCTGTGATTTTTGCTCAGAGTCCTGCATTGATTGCTGGGTGTATTGCTGGTATGTGGGGGAGAAGTTGTGGATTGCATCTTGTACAATGTCATGTGGGCTCATCGTCTCCTTCAAACCACTTGAGATGCTCTGCATAGGTGCCACATTTGCTGTAAGACAAGGAAAAAATGTTTAGTGCTTGATATGAAATATGCACATTTATATGGATTTTTGTGATGAAGAAAATACTTTTTTCTTAGAAGCTTCTGATACATGTAATCACTTTCAGTTCATGAACAACTGAACTAATTCCAGGCAGTGAAGCTGAACCTATTGGTCATTGCCCCACAGCTAGTATGCAGCCAACAAGTCAAGAGAGCGGCTTCCTCCACCAAACACTTCCAGGAAAGCTTTTTTTTACTTTGATAACATTTTAGGAACTTATCAGTGTACCTGTTGAGTTTTCCTTTTTCTCTCTGTAGACCTGGCAGGTGAAGGCATAACGCAAAGCAATGGCCGCAAACAGCATCTCAATACAAATGATGAAGTTCTGATACCCAGCAGCCACTGTGCCTGCCCCGACTGTATTGCCATGGATAATCTGGACTTCTGGAATGGCCCCTGCTCTCTCCAGTATGGCCAGAAGCATTCCTGATAAATAGATAACCAGAGTTAGAGTAAAGAAGTATTCTTAAATATAACAGCACAGAAGTGTCTGCGCTACCCTTAAAACCTAAGATTCCCCTCCTTTCACCACCCCTTTTTTTCTCCTTTTTCTACACATATATTTATTGACATATGTATTCACATATTCATTAGTGCATGTATATATGGACTTGTTCGACACTGATAATGTCCATTGATGTATATGGACTGATTGACCAATATTAATTTGATTTAATTCATGAGCATATACATTTAAATATTTAACTATTTAATTATTACCTTTTTATTCAAGCACTATTGAGTCACATAGATTGATTCACATATATACATATACATGTATTCATTTATATACATACTTTTGAAATATCACTTAATTTGATATTTATACATGTTATTTTTCACCGTTATTCACACATAAAACCATTTTTCAATCCACACATATCTCTGCACATGGATCTTTTTAGGAGCACCTTATTCAGTCATATTTAATGTTTGGTTATGTTCACAGCATTTGTTGAAATCTCAGGTGACTCATTAAATTTAATTAACATATGAATTAAATGATCAATTAACCAATTACCTAGTCACATGGACTGCATAAGTATAACAGTATAACAAGTATAACAATAAGTATTTATTTGATTTTCATTCCTGTGATTGCTAGCTATGATTAAGCACTGTTTGTTAGTGTGAAATGTGTCACCTCTTCTGTCCGTTCTGCTGTGGCATGTATTTTTGATCCTGTATTTTGAGTAAAAGGCAATTTTTTCAGAGTGCCGCTGTCCAGAACTACTTCCCATCTATTCCTGGTGACCAGTGTTAGCAGGACAGAAAGGAGAAGGAAAATTGGAAAGTTGTAACTGAAAATGGGAGTAGAGGGGAAATTGTCCAAAAAGGTCACTTTGACCTGACATAGATGGGATTACCGCTTACTTTGAGATTTCTACTCACTTCCTAGTCTATAAGATCAGAAGTGAGGGAAAATCTTCCTGCTAACGACACAGATGAAAGCCTGATGGAGATCATAACCATTCCCCACTTCATCTAAGTACACATGTTCTTTGTGAAAACTATTTAGACAACCTTAATTGGAGTACTCCATTAAGTAAATCTCAGGTATAGCATTGGAAAGTCAAGAGCCTTCTCGCTCTTCACTAGGCATGCTCAAAAAAAGGACCAAGGGTGACATGTCAGTTATGGAAAAGAACATGCTAACAATATAAACTTCCAATAAAAAAAAAAAAAAAAAAAAAAAAAAAAAAAACTTAAATCCCATATACACAATCCTATACCCACAGTTGATCAAGATGAAGGCAAAAAACCCCAGCAAAGCAGGATCCAATTTGCTCCAGCAGGGGAAAAAATTATTTCCTGATCCCCCGAGAGGCAATCGGATATTCCCTGGATCAACTTTACCTATAAAACCCAGTTATATTATGTACATTTAGGGAAAAACCCAGTCATTTTTTAAAGCAATCTACTGAGCTGGCCAGAACCACCTCTGGAGGGAGTCTATTCCACATTTTCACAGCTCTTACTGTGAAGAAACTTTCCATATTTGGAGATGAAATCTCTTTTCCTCCAAATGTAAAGAGTGCCCCCTTGTCCTCTGTGATGACCTTAAAGTGAATAACACCACCATATTCACTATATGGACCCCTTATGTATTTGTACATGTTGATCATATCCCCCCTTAATCTCCTCTTCTCAAGAGAGAATAAAATTCAGTTCCTCTAATCTATCCTCATGTTTCCCATCTGCTTGATGGCAATATTAAGAATATATAAAAAAAATAAAATAAAACACCTTTACTGTATAAACCATAAATAACAACATGTACCATAATAGTGAACACCCAACAGCAGCACTCACCTTGCCAGAACGATAAAAAGATGACTGCTTTTATGGTAAGAAACTTCAGCACAGGTTCAAAGGGGTTGAGCAACTCTTTGGTTGCAAAATAGAAAAGGAACAAGGCGTAGAGAGCCAGACTGACTGATATGTTGTAGATGATTGTGATGTATAGGTAGCCACTCTGAACACTGCAAGGAAATAGAATAGAATAAACATGGTCAATATCAAACAAGTTAACTCCACTGAATCCTGTGGAACAGTAGGTGAGCGTGGGCACCCTTATCCTTCAAACAGTACGAGACTAGTAGTGTATGATATGGCAATTACAGTGATCGATTTAATTTTGGTCATCTATTTCACAGCCTTGTGGTGGCTTTGAGATCATATTAATGGAGTTACATCCAATCCCTGGGTATCTGTCTTTCCTAGACCCTGTTCCATGATGACACCATTAATATACACCAACAATCAGAGGCTGCAGTTGGCAGTATATGCCTCCAATGATGTCAGAGTCCTGGCACCTTTAAGCCTAGAACATGCAAAGATTATAAGTATATTGTCTGGAGTAAATCACAGAGCCATAGGAGAAGAGATGAAGGTCTGAATGGAATTGATTAGAGAGTTTGTGGTCTCTGTACATATAGTAGGTGCTCCAGCTATACATTCAGCACATGCATGAAACTTCACCAGATAGGCAGCAGGGAAAAGTGCACCATGGTACTTTTCTAGCCCTAGGAGAGAGTATTCCAGCATAACAGGCAACTATAAAAATGTGACAAAGGATTTACCCTTCCACAGCTCCAGTTTCCAAAAATTGCAGCTAAAATGTTTTCTTAACTAAAATACTAAAAAGTCCAGCATTACGGACTCATTCACACCAACTTGTACACTAAAATGATCAGTTTTAGCGTAAATATGCATGTTTACATTTTTAGGCACCGCAATCCACTTTACTGCATCGTTTTGGGAACAGGTCACATACAGAACAATTATATAAAGCAGCATAAAGTGTGTTCTCTTCTTTAAAACTTTATTAAAACGATATAAAATAAACTTAAAAAAGTAATTTGCACTGAGATGGCTGAATCTGTGGATACAAGCATGCCAGTGGGCAGAGACTTGTTGACGTAAGCACGCATTGGACTGGTAGCAGCAGTAGTAAATACTAAGTAGTGAGTATCTAGCAAAAACCCTTTCCTCATTTGCACAGATTCAATGCACTTTACGTGTGTGTGCGTTTGTGTTTTTTCATTTTAATATTGTTTTTACAAAAGTGGAACACACAAGATCTGCTTTTTTTTTTTTCGGGACACTTATGTGTTTTGGATGTTTTTGCTTAGTATATGTGACATTACCTGGGGCTGTGTTGGGGGGGTTTTAGCTCTACACTGGATAGTGCTTGACTTTGTTTCAATGATCTATTCATCTACAGTATGTGCTAGCAGCTTATATGTGAAAAAAAATGAAATACGTAAGATCGTATTTTAGAGGGATCAAGAACTTATTTGTAATGTATTTGTTTGAAAAGAGGAGGGGTTGGGGTCAGGACTTCTGCCAGTGTTTTTATTGCCATCTGATGTCCTCAAATTGTCACCAGCACCTGAAATTTCCCAAATAAGGGCATAGTCATAAAAAACAAAAAAAACAAAAAACAAAAACCCATATAACATCTTATGAGAGTGCCAAACAGTCTAATGCCCTGTACACACGGTCGGATTTTCCGACGGAAAATGTGCGAACGGAGCGTGTTGTCAGAAATTCCGACAGTGTGTGGGCTCCACTGGACTTTTTCCATTGGATTTTCCGACACACAAAGTTTGAGAGCAGGCTATAAAATTTTCCAACAACAAAATCCGTTGTCGGAAATTCCGATCGTGTGTACACAAATCCGACGCACAAAGTGCCATGTATGCTCAGAATAAATTAAGAGACGAAAGCTATTGGCTACTGCCCCGTTTATAGACTCGACGTATGTGTTTTACGTCACCGCGTTCAGAACGATCGGATTTTCCGACAACTTTGTGTGACCGTGTGTATGCAAGACAAGTTTGAGCCAACATCTGTTAGGAAAAATCCATGGATTTTGTTGTCGGAATGTCCGATCAATGTCCGACCGTGTGTACAGGGCATAAGGGTCCAAAAGCTTTTACTATTACCAATGGTTCACAAACAAAAAACACACATCAATCAATCAATGTGTTTTGGGGGCTCAAAGACCTCCCTCTTGTTCATGGCTTAAACAGAATGACCAGAAGGTCCCAAAGCTGGCACACAAATAAAAAGCAATCACTCATTCACTGCTTTTAGCTACAACCTCTACACCAATGACTCTAGGTGATTTGTGCCAGCTTTGAGTCCTCATAATTACCCATTGTGTTTAAGCCCTGATGAAGGGGCAGATCCCTGAAACACTTAGGATGTTCTTCATTGTTTTTTGTAATCCAATACTACTATTAAAAGTTTTTGGATGCTCATTAGACTTTATACATGTGCATCTTCAAGTCTGGACCCCTAGTTTAAAAGTATGCCCAGTTTTTGTAGAGAGCAACCTCCCCAGAGCTGTTGTGCCCCATCCCAAGCTAACTGATGTTCTGGAATTTTGATATCTGCGCCTAATTTCTACTTGTTCCAGTAAGAAAAACCTGACAGAAGTTTTGGGAGCTGAAAGCAAGTTTAACAAACACACTAGCAATAACAAATGAAAATCTTACTTAAAATCTCCATCATGATATTTCCCAAACGCTTGCAGAATTATCGTCACAACAGCCATGATGGGTTTCACTATGCAGAACTGCAGGGTTGCCTATGAAGGAAGAAAAATTCATTACAAAAGTGTTTCTTATCCTATTTCCTTTAGTACATGGTCACAATGGGCAGTCAGGGTGGATAAAAATCAATAATTAAAAAAAAAAAATAATTAAATTGGATTTTTTTTTATTTTTATCAAATTTATTTTAATAAAATGCTTTTGGAGTAAAAATCTATCTAAAGATAGTTTTCTATTTAGATGCATTAATAATTTAGTTGATTCAGCATGAAATGGAGCCTAGTTATTTAGCATGAGGCTGTATATTCTGCAATATTTAAATTTTTGGTAAACTCATTCAATGAAAACAAGCTCTGCAAGCTGAGATAACATGCACTGCATTGATGCATTCACACAATTTCAGAGTAACCATGAGATAAAACAAAGTTCAGGAATATTCCTTTATCCAATTGTTCTGCAAATCTAAGTACACTACAAACTGTATGATTGAATTGGTTCTGATATCGCTGTTTTACTAACCTGACAGATTATTATTCTAAATAGGAGACCTTCATTTTGTTTGCAAATATTAAAAATTTTAACTACCAGCAAGAATAAGTCCTTACATTTAAAGAGCACCTGTCATTTCAGATCCATCATGGCAGCGCCTGTTAGCGGATCCACTCCCCTGCTGCCGCCATGTCCCTCACTACCGCATCACCAGCCATCCCATAGAAGTGAATGGGACTGTTGGCGAGTCAACAGCGGGTCAGAGGAGGAGCCGCTGCGGGACAGAAATGACAGTTGCTCTTTAAAAATTATGATTTAAATCAAATCCACCCTGTCACAAGTGTCTACAGACAAAATTGTCTTTGTTATCCACAGCAACAAATTCTGACCAGACAATAATTCCATCAGGACACTTTCATTGACAAGTTCCCTTTCCTTCATCTCCATATAAATGGGGGGGGGATTCTGTAGTCCAGCAGCGGACATTTCAATCCAGCACATGTAGCATTATCAGCTCACTATAGTAAGGTAGGAGATTTCTGGAAGGATCGGAAGTTTACATTCAGTATTTTTTAAGGAACAAATCATATAGAAATGTGCACGTATTAATGAGATGTACTGAATACAGTTGTGTTAAAAATAATAGCAGTGTGTTTAAAAAAGTAAGCAAAGCTTAAAATCCTTATAATAGCTTTCATTTCCATACACGCAAAATGTATTGGGAACACTGCACAGGCTATTCAAAAATCAAAACAAAACAAAAAATGTTTCAAACTTATTATAACCTTAGGGAAAGTGAAAAAGAAGGAATATTAGGCTTTTCCCAAAAAATAGCAGTGTCTGCATTTTTCTTTACATACTCAAACATTTTAATGTATAAACTCAAAAATGCTTGAAGATTTAGCTTTCCTGTGAATCCCTGAACTAATATGTAGTTGGAGAAGGATCGTTTCTGAGAACTGCTTCACGTCTGGCACCTGTGAAATTCCAGCCCAGGACGATTACACTACATTCCACAATTCCTCTGCATTTGAGGTTTTACCTCAGAAACAGCATTTGTGATGTCACCCCACAAGTTTTCTATTGGAATAAGGTCTGGAGATTAGGTTGGACACCACGCTGCTCGCTTAATGGTGTGTTTGGAGGTCATTGTCTTGTTGAAACAACCATTTCATGGGCTTTCCTCTTCTGCATAAGGCAATGTGACCTCTTCAAGTATTTTGATGTATTTAAACTGTTCCATGATCCCTGGTATGCGATAAATAGGCCCAACACCATAGTATGAGGAACATCCCCATATCATGATGCTTGCGCCACCATTCTTTACTGTCTTCACAGTGTACTGTGGCTTGAATTCAGTCTTTTGGGGTCGTCTGACAACCAGTCTGTGTCCCCCTAGACCCAAAAAAAAACAATCTTGCTTTTATCAGTCCACAAAATGTTGCGCCATTTCTCTTTAGGCCAGCCAGTGTGTTCTTTGCCAAACTGTAACCTCTTCAACACGTTATTTTTTTCAATAATGGGACTTTGCGGGAGCTTCTTGCCGATAGCTTGGCTTCACATAGGCGTCTTCTAATTGTTATAGTACTCACAGGTAACTTTGCACCTTCTTTGATCACCCTGGAGCTGAGTCTTTGCCATTTTGGCTATTCTTCAATCCAATCGAAAATTAGCTTTCCGTCGTCTTCTACATCTTTCTGGTTTTGGTTGCCATTTTAAAGCATTTGAGATTAGACCCCAGATCCCTCCTCTGCCCTTATTAGCATTTGATCCCACCAAGAGTAGTGTGATCAAATGCTTTATATTTTTTAAAATTACACAGTTTACATCCGGGGAAACCAGAAGAGACGTATGCTCATCATTTCCAGTCTCCTATATCATAGAGATGAACAGAGCCGTTCCGGTCTTTGGTCTATGATCAGCCAGCGGAAGCAGCTGATCATAGACGGGTCTTCCTGGTCCTCTCCCGCTGCTTGTAAAAGCAATCCAGGGGCTAGTTAGCCACCAGGATTGCTTTTACAAGAGAGAAGACTGACCGTTGGCTCAAAAAAGTATAGTAGTATAACCCCTTAGTCCAGAGATGTACTGTTATGTCGCTGGTCATGAGGTAGTTTACGGATAAAAGGGAATGTGATGAACTGGAGCACTACAGCAATGCTTGGAAGAAAAACGGACAGATCAAGTGGTAAGTCAGTATGCATTCCAATGGAGGATTTTAAGGTTTGAGTGACGTGTAATCTTTACAAAGCAGATAGGGCCAAGGAGAAAAGGGAGATACAGATGCCACCAGAGGCAGACATTTTTTGGTGCACCTGCACCATAACTAATGAAGCTGTACAGGGGCTGTCCATACATAGGGCTAAACATGCACTGGGGATCGAGTGTCTAGTTTGTGCCCACTGTGCTACTCTCATGGGCAATACGACCCTGAAAGCAGCATTAAAGCTCAACTCAAACTCAAAACCCTTCTAGATTATAACTCCTCCAGCATAATCACGGCACTTCTACTACTGTTGGCTCAGTGGACAAAATCTAGTAAGTGTGTGCATATGGGATGGTTCAGACTCCTAAGATCCAGCAAAGGGGCAAACCAAGAGAGAGTTACATTTTCTCACCTGTACTTATAAGATCCGTATTGGCATGATAAATGTTTTAGTTCCACAGAAAGGTTTGAAGACTTTTTGAAAATGGAATTGGATTAATTATTTTTAAACATATAATGGGTATAGGGGATGCATTCAGACCCTTACATTTTATTTAAATGCTTTCAGACATAACAATTCTCTAAATTTTATTTAAATGCTCCGTAACTTAATGGTGCTGAAGACTTACCTGCTTACAGAACCGGAGAAAACCAATGGAATATGACACCCCCTGCAGACAGCAAGTTCCATAGTAACAGCTGGATCTGAAGAAGAAAAAAAAACATTATAAAATGAAACCATTAGAAAGGATTTGTTACATTATATAGTTCATATTCAATTACAAAAACATTCTTTTGGGCGTACAGGTATGTCCCCTTTAAGAAGCGGCACTGCGGGCGCCCGCCCCTTTCTCCGTGACCGCGATCGTGTCACAGAGAGGTAGAACAGAGAGATGCTTTTTTAAACAAAGCATTTCCCAGTTCTGCTTTGTGTCATGACAGAGATCACTGCTCTCTCTCATCGAGAGCAGTGATCGCTGTCACGTGTGTTGAAGCCCCTCCCCCCTACAGTTAGAATCACTCCCTAGGACACACTTAACCCCTTCATCGCCCCCTAGTGGTTAACCCCTTCACTGCCAGTGTCATTTACACAGTAATCAATGCATTTTTATAGCACTGATCGATGTATGGTCCCAAAATAGTGTCAAGTGTCCGATCTGTCCGCCATAATGTCGCAGTCAGGATAAAAAACGTATATCGCCGCCATTACTAATAAAAATAATAATAAAAATGCCATAAAACTATCCCCTATTTTGTAGATGCTATAAGTTTTGCACAAACCAATCAATATACGCTTATTGCGATTTTTTTTTACCAAAAATATGTGGAAGAATACATATCGGCCTAAACTGAGCAAAAAAAATAGTTTTTTTATATATATTTTTGGGGGATATTTATTAATTATAGCAAAAAGTAAAAAAAAATTTTTTTTTTCAAAATTGTTGCTCTTTTTTTGTTTATAGCGCAAAAAATAAAAAGCACAGAGGCGATCAAATACCACCAAAAGAAAGCTCTATTTTTTATTTAGAGGCGCTTTTCGGCTGGTAGCTCGGCGCTTTTAACCCCTGCTAGCGGTCGAAAAAGGGTCAAAAGCGCCTGCAAAGCGGCACTGCCCATTGATTTCAATATACAGTGGAACCTTGGATTACGAGCATAATCCATTCCAGTAATCCAAAGCACTCGTATATCAAAGCGAGTTTCCCCATAGAAGTCAATAGAAACAAAGATAATTCGTACCGCATTGACTTCTATTACATGCAATACCGCATGTGGCCATAAGTGGGGGGGCGTTGGAGAGCCTCAGAAATACTCAGGGACAGCTCGGCTGAACTCGGAAAGCCTCGGAAACACTCGGGAACAGAGTATTTCTGAGTATTTCCGAACCGTTCCAAGTGTCCCTCATTTGCTTGAATTCTGCTCATTTTGCGAGACAACACTCGCAAACCGAATCAGAATTAAAAAAAAAAAAAAAGTTGCTCATCTTTCAAAATGCTCGTTAACCGTGTTACTCGTAAACCAAGGTTCCACTGTACACCGCCAATATACACCGCTCCTAAAGCGCCTCAAAAGAAGGCGCTTGCAGGACTTTTTTTGACGTCCTTCCAGCTCAGCGCCCCAGTGTGAAAGCACTCAGGCTTTCACTATGGGATTGTAGATGAGGCATTTTTTGGGCACTTTACAGGCGCTATTTTTATTGCTAAAGTGCTTGAAAAACGCCTCCAGTGTGAAAGGGGTCTAATGGTCACAAGCTACACATATGCGTCACTGGATGGCTGATGTTTCTGTGCCAAGAGTGCACTCACACCAAAGACAGCTCATGGTACCAACTAACAATTGGTAGCTGGTGGGACCGGCTCCCAGTGATATGACCACTGTAACAGTCAATCACAATTGTCACATGATTGCCGATCCTTCCCGCCCCCCAGGCATTCAGAACCTTTTAAAGGGATGCCAGGGTAGGCGGGGAGGAGTTAAAGTGGAACTGAACTCAAAACATTTTAGACAACATCTAGGAGGTGTTAATATTACCCAAGCAGTATCCTTAAAGAATACCCTTTGTCTTTAATTCTATCTTAAATATAGCAGTGCACTAGACGGTATGTGAGGGTGCCTAGGCACACCTGTGCCTGCAGCCTCCTAGTTGTGTATCTGCAGTGTGAGATCGAAGGCATTGCTGCCTCCAACTCAAGGCTCAGGAGATTTGGAGTGAGATTTGGTGAAGTCACTGCTGTGCTGCTCACTGTTCTTCATGCTGAAGGCACGGGGAGGCAAAATCTTGCCTCTACCAAGATGGCCGCCTCCATAATGAGACACAATGCTAAACTAGCCTTGGTAAGTGAGTAATGGGGGAAATATCAGCTGCAGGAAACCTCAGGCAATACTGGTGACTAGTCCTTCACCTTCTGTCTTTTTTGGGGCAGTTTGCAGTTTCCTTTCTAGCATGGAGGAGCCCTTGAAATACCTTTCTGGTCTTAGAGAACCCCTGATAATTATTACTTTATCTTCTACAGCTCACAGTACATTGGTGTGATTGTCAAACAGGAAGAACGTTCTTCATATTTAGGGTCAGTAGGACACTGCAGAGATCACTGCTCTCAGTAGTTACTCATATGGGAGGCAGAATTTGCTCATTGTTCAAGGAACCCTTAGAAACCTCTGGAGGAGGTTGAGAAAGGTTGGCCTAAACTGTCATTAGTGGAAAAGTACTGGTTAGCTAGTGATACTAATCGCAGTATGCACAGACAGCAAGGAAACCCACCGTGTGCCTACTTGTCGGCAGATGTCAAAGACTGCTTTGCCAAACATTACTGAACAATAAGGCCTGTGTCTGTAAGCTTACATTGGGGACATTGTACAGTAAGCTCCCCTAGGCAGAGAACAATGTGAATTGTATGTACTCTAAACACCTGCGATAAGATGACACTCTTTAAACAAATGAAATGACTCTCACTTTATTGGCTTCCCACGAATCTCCGTCATAATCGAACTCTCCCCACCCAGGTACTCAAAGCAAAGACTGAGGAAACTGTATATGACAAATGCTGTTGGGAAGAAAAAAAAAAAACTGGTAAAATAAAACAAGATATGATGCAAGCAATATGGTACAGCAACCAAATAAAATGTATGTCCTTTTTTCACACAAATTTTTTACTTTCTGTTGTAAAACATACCCAATAAAAAAATTGAAAAAAAAAATCTAAAATTTCTTTATCATTTTAGGCCAATATGTATTTTGCTAAAAAATAAAAATAAATTATATATATATATATATATATATATATATATATATATATATATATATATATATATATATATATATATATATATATATATATATATATATATATATATATATATATATATATATCTCAATAAGCGTATATTGGTTGGTTTGCGCAAGGAGTTGTAGCGTCTACAAAACTATGGGATTTTTTTTTTTACTGGTAATGGTGGCGATCAGTGGCTTATAGCATGACTGCAATCTTGCGGCGGACAAATGGGGCACTTGACACTTTTTGGGAACCAGTGACACTAATACAGTGATCAATGATAAAAATATGCACTGTCACTGTACTAATGAAACTGTCTGGGAAGGGGTTAACATCAGAGGCAATCAAAGGGTTAAATGTGTGCCTGACCAGTGATTTACTACTGTGGGGGAGGTGCTTGTACTAGGGGAAGGTATGGATCGGTGCCCCTGCTTAGCAGAGACACAGGATTCATGCCTTCTGTACTGACAGAACGGCAATCTGTCTTGTTTACATAGGCAGGCTGCCATTCTGCCTGTGTACCGATTCCAATCACAGCGGGAGAGGGCAGTTGGAGACGTGCACGAGCGTGTACTAGGTACGTGATCTGCGCAGCAGAGCCACCTTGCCGCCGCATATGTAAGTTATATGGTTGGCAAGCAGTTAAAAACAGCTGCACTTTCTGCTCTGCTGGCTTCCTAAATCTGGCCATAGATGTATAATTTTTTTTCATTCAGCCAATGAGCTAAAAAAAAAAAAAAAGAAAAAAAAAAAAAAAAGGATTTCTCTATCCACACAAATGAGGTGGATCCTCCCCACTGAGACATTGTATTCTAACAGTAAGACTATCGCTGTCAGAATACACTAATCAGTGGATGCAGCCCATTGATCCAGAAAACCTTTCCAAGACTCCTGTACAACAGAAGTTGATCATTAGATCGAGCGGGAGCGACCAAACCTGGGTTGCAACGCGGCTGGTCCCCGCCGAACCAGGTGAATTTTGATCCATCTATAGCCAGCTTTAGTCAAGCTATAGCTGCTTGATGCAGTTAATGTAGCACAATATTTAATTCCCTCACCTTCATAGCAATCCCTTACTGAGTCAAAGTACACATAGTACTGGTCATTGCCGATGAGTAAGAGGCTCAGCCAGGAGTCAAAAGAGTAGATGGGCACAATGAACAAGATCCGAATGATGTAGCGCTGCTCATTTGGGATAGTGTAATTTCTTAGGTGAACGTAGATCTGCAAGAAGAAAAAAGCATTAGTAGTGGAATGGATTTACTAAAGGCGTATCTAAAGTCAAAACATTTTAGATTGAATGAATGGTTACATACTCTGTCTTTTGGTTTTGCTACCTGTGTTTTCCTGGGAAGATCTACCCACTATTTGTACTGGACCATTTAGACTAAAAGTGAGAGGAGAAAATGTAGTCACAGAACAGAAGTGATTTCCCCTCACTTCCTGTTGTTTTGATGGGACAGGAAGTGAAGAGAAATCTCTTCCATAGGACACAAACCTAAAAACCAAAACAAAAAAAACCCCAAAAAAACGGATGGGAGGATTGAGAGAAGGAAGAAAGGAAAGAAAGAAATTTCCTTTCAAGCCAAACTTTTTTTTCTTCTATTTATGGAGTGAGTAGGAAAGGGTTAAAACCCTATCAGTTTTTTTATATTATATAGATAGATGCACTTTAAAGTGACCTGCATGGGGAAACAAAACCCCCCACACACACACGCCACTTTAAAGTACACCTAAATCCTTAAATAAGAATGTAATATATTAAATTATTATTATATTGCAGCTTAGAGCCTTTAGATGAGGTGGCTGCATTTTTTTCTTTATTAAAAGGGGAAGTAAAGTCTTCCTTTTTAATTGTACCTACAGGCAAGCCTATAATAAGCCTTACCTGGAGGTACTGTAAATATCGCCAATGCCATTGACGCATGTGCTCTGAAGACACGGACGCCCGTGCCGTTTCTTCAAGACCCTGTGCTGCGGCGGCGCTGGAGCCCGCAAACGCAGAATAATCTCCGGGGAAAATGTCAGCTGTCTCAGGTAAGTATTTTTACAATGAGCTAGTATGCGTTGCATACTAGCTTATTATGCCTTTGTCTTACAGGTTTTATTTTATTTTTTATAGGGTTTACAACCTCTTTAAGGCTTTTCCTCCTTTAGCTGGTGATCCTGGCACTAACATTTCCTGTCCTAGACTGACACTCACCGTACTTTAACTATGAAGGAGCGTCGCTAATCTAGGGCAGAACTACAACCCCCCCCCCCTCCATAACATGGGGATAGGTGTTCTGTAGTTCACAGAATAGACCTAGGAAGCCTGATAACATTGCTTGAGATTTCTGTTGTGTCTACAGTAAGGCCCCTTTAACATTAGCGGTCCGATTGGGTCCTCCTGTCAGTTTTCGACCCGATCAGTCCCTCCATTCTCCTCTATGGAGCGGTGGGTGTAAACGGGCACGTGTCCATTTGCAGCCGCCTACATCCAATCTGAATTGATTCGCTAAAAATAGATGGATGGAAATTCGCTCCCCTTCCATCCAGCGAATCAGATCAGATGGCAGTACATGGACAGGCGGTCCGTTTACATCCAAAACGCCCATAGAGGAGAGTGGGCTGTGTCTGCATAAGCGGAACAGAGGCAGATCAGCCACTTGCCTGCTCAGCGGACAAATCCCTCGCTAAGGAAACGGGCTTCTGGCGGAGTCCGTCCCGTGAGAAAGGGGCCTAAGTTCCAAGGAACTGGATTTTTCTGTGCTTGCAGAAAAATAAGAAAACACGTGCAGCCAACACATCGAAGGTCTGGTATGCTGCAACGTATTACTTTTTTTGTTCCTGTGTTTAGACAGTAATAATTTCTCACTTAGCTTGCACAACCCAATGAAAGAGGTGTGTTAGAAATGGCCATGAGAAATCAAAATATGTTATCAGCAGACAATGGCCAATCAATAGGTGAGCACACAGCTAACAGGAAGAGAAGGCCGGGTAGACACGGAGCTGTCATTACATGAAGGACAAGGGTCACTTCTCTGAGCAAACATACAAGCAGCCAGAGGCAACTGGAGATATCACTGTAGGTATGACAACACTCAAAATCAGCAATAAAAGCATGTGATCTAAACCGTTCTGCCCTATTACACATGTACAGCTGCTGATTACAGAAGCTCACAAGTGACATGAAATTTAACAACCGGATAGCTATGACTCAATGCCTCATGCTACAATCACCCATTATCTCATATACAGTATTTTTCCCACACCAACAGAATAGGAACATCATGGAAAGGAAATTGTGACTAGATAAAAATAGTAAGTGAAAAAGAAATTAGGAAATCGGTGATACAATGAATTACAATTCATGGAACACAGTTGCCAAAAATCTAGAATTTACAGTATTTCTAGGAACAATTTGCTTTTGAGCATGGAATGCTTCATTCACTAAGCTACAAGATTGTTGTTTCCCATGACGACTGTTATGCTACGTACACACGGTCGGACTTTTCGTCTACAAAAGTCCGAGAGCCTGTCCGACAGACTCTTGTCGGACTTTTGGCGGACTTGAGGCAGACTTTCTTACGAACGGACTGGCCTACATACGATCACACAAAAGTCCGATGGATTCGTACGTGATGACGTACATCGGACTAAAATAAGGAAGTTGATAGCCAGTAGCCAATAGCTGCCCTAGCATGGGTTTTTGTCCGTCGGACTAGCACACAGACGAGCGGATTTCTGGGTCCGGCGTAGTTACGACGTAAAGATTTGAAGCATGTTTCAAATCTAAAGTCCGTCAGATTTGAGGCTGGAAAAGTCCGCTGAAGGCCCGGGGAAGCCCACACACGATCGGATTGTCAGCCAGCTTTAGTCCGTCGGCGTCCGTCGGACTTTTGTAGACGAAAAGTCCGACCGTGTGTACGCGGCATCAAACATTAATACATTCAAAGACTATGGTTCTCTTATGAGGAACTTCAAAAACAAGTGTTTTATCACTGATCAAATGGTGCATCAATAATATAATACTTAAAGTAGAACTTTAGGCAAATCTTTTTTTTTTTTCATTTTGGACAGAGTAAGGGAGGGTTATAATGCCTGTTGGTTCGTTTTTTTTAATCATCTGTGTCCCATTGAGGAGATTTACTTTCACTTCCTGTTCCATAGCCAAAATAGGAAGCGAGAGGAAATCCCTGCAAATTAAGGGAATCTCTTGGGCACCCCCCAGGTCACCAGAACTAGTGTCCCTGTTGGAAGATTTCCACTCTTACTTTTCAGGGGACAACCCAAAATGTACTTTTACTTCAACTTCCAATGCTAATGGTAAACAAGGTAAATAGAGAGGATTATTCTCCCCAATGAGGACACGGACCGGACAGCTGTTCTAATCACTTTCCACTCTATCCCAAACTGCCTTTAGTTATACTTTAAACTGGCCATACTCAGAACTAATTTAGTTTGTTTCCTGCTGATTCAGCCAAAATTTGATCCATGGGTGGCCTTGCCAGAGCCACCTACCTTGAGGATCTTCAGTCTGAGGAACAAATGAATTGGGGGCAAAATTGTCAGCTGAACAGTCAGGTTCAGGTATTCACAGCTGCAGGACCCTGCTTTCCGAATGCAATAACCCACATGTATGGCTATAATGTTAATCATAAAATCTGTCATATTTTTAATGATAACCCATAAATTCAAACCAAAAATCGAATTATGGACTTCAAAAAACATTGGCAATCAGGTATGAAAAAGTTCTGTATGCAGAATTAGATACAGGTATTCCCCTCTACATTAGCGATTATATAGGGAAGAGTAAGTTTAAAGGACAAGTTCTCTTTACCATGAATAGTAATAAGGTTGGTACACAAATGCAGTAGGCTTGGCTGTGGTTTTTGACATGAAAGGCGTGGATCTGTGCAGGGCCACACAAATGTAGGCAGGTGCCAATACTGTCATTTTTGTACTGTATTCAAAGTTACCGTGTAGAGATGTAAAGGTTAGCTTGCTTTAGTGTTTCTGCCGAGCGGATAACACATCTGTGTCCATTCAGTTTCTGCAGAGCAGACACACCAGAGTCCACTCCATTCTATGGATGGCTGGGAGTAAAAAGACTGTCCGTTTACACCCGAGTACCTTCCGGTCTGATCTGCTTAAATAGAAGGAGGATAGATCCCCTTCCATTGTTTTTATCAGACTGGATCGGACCCGGAGGTATTTGGGTGTAAACGGACACAAGTCCACTTACACCCACCTGTCCACGGGAATGCATGGACCTTCCGATCAGGTCCGTCTTAAAAATTGACAGGTGGACCTGATCAGATCACTCGTGTGAAAGAGGCCTAAGCCTATTCTATCTAACCCTGTAAAGAAAAGACTGGTATACTTATTGTACCTATTCTGAAGCCGCTCTGGTCTGATCACATGATCTCTCCAGCCGTGGCTTCTGTGTAGAGGAGAGATCGCCAACAGCTAAAAATGCCTGCCAGATGATGTCACCCATAGACTTACTATGGAGCATCTGTTTTTGGCTGTCCCTCCTCTACATTGAAGCCGCCTCTGACAGTCGATCATGGGACTGGACTGAATCGGCTTCAGAATAGGTAGGTATACAGATCCTTCTTTACGGGGTTAGACAGAATAGGCTTAGATTGGGTGTGGGAGCAGGTTTAGTTAGCTTTTGACTGAACTTCCACTTTAAGTTCACATTTGACTATATGCTTTTCATTTTTTAATGCTTTTTTGCCATTTTTGTTTTGGCCAACAGCAAACAATATCTCTTATGACATCATTAGGTGTCATCTGTCTTTTAGCCTTCTGCTTCCTCTATTTGTCGTTTGCCTGTGTAGTTGTGAAAAGGATAAGACATCTCAATCATCAAATGCTTTACAGACACTTTCCTCACATGCCATATGATGCTTATGGGGAAACTTGGTGATGGTGGAAGGAATCATGCCGCAATGATTTCACTCTGACCAGGTGGATGAAGGCTTATAGGGAAAGTAACAAGGGAAGGAGCCCTGTTGTTATGGCAAAAAACACGCCCAATAACATTTCTTAAAAGCATGTACACGCATTTTTGATAAAATTCAATTAAGGTCTGTGGTCAAAAATGCACCAGCAATTCCTTACCTGCCACCAGGAAAGGAAATGCCGTATTTTCAAAAACAGGTTAAAATAAAATTGTAAAGATGTGAATGGGCACCGGTATAGGCTGACATCTACTTCTGGGTTGAAATTAAGGCTGGGTTCACACCTATGCGAATTGGATGCGGGTTTCTGTGCATCCAATTTGCATAGCAGGAGAATGTGACCGGCTCTCTATGGAGCCGATTCACATATCTCCAGGGCGGCTGCGGAGCGCACTGCACAGAAATGCTGTGCGCCTTTACCTCTGTTTCAGGGCCGAATTCAGGCAAAGATTCTGCCCCGATTGGTCCCTGAAAGAACAGGGACAGACAGCGATGCTGTGCGTACTGTGGCCGGTTTAGGTGTGAACTGAGCCTCAGTCCATTGAGGATATTGAACAATGCAGATAAACCCATAAAAAATTGGGCACTTAGAAATTGTTCCAGGTTTGGGCTTAATCATGGATGATCAAGTTTAAAGCTGTATGAAGTTGTAGAGGTCTTGGCAGCCTGATCTGCCAATGTATGGCCAACTTGAAGTATATCTGGACCCAAGAAATGTAACATATTACAGGTCACTATTCTTTAGATGATACTGCCAGCACAACACACTTCCTGTCCTAGAAAATATGGATTTATGGTGTTTCCGTTTTAGCAAATGAAGTCAGCCGACCCACATCCCTAAATTGTATGATAAATCACTAAAAATGAGTTTCCTCTAATTGGGACTTTAAATGGGACGCTGCTTCAGTAAAGTTATGCAATGTTATTATCAAAATATTACTTATTGATTAAGTGAAATTGGGTAGCAGGTTTATTTAGGAGACAAAGTGTGTAAGGACTACAGAACACCTCCTACTCTAGCAAGTGTACATATTTCACCAGCACATCAAGGATCTATAATCACCGTCCAAAGGAAAACCTTTGGACGGTGATTGTAGATCCTTGGTGTGCTGGCGAATATGTACACTTGTTTGAAGTTTCCAGGATCCAGCTGGTAATTGTTACAGCACCCACTATTGATAGGCCTCGTTTCCCAGAAAGTGTGTGATAGGAATATAGAAAACACCTCCTACTCTATACATCTCCATAACATAGGGGTGTTCTGTCAGCCTGAGAGAAGACCTGAGTTGGTCTGGTAACATTTCTTTATTCAATACTGCACCGTGTACAGGACAGCATGGGATTTCTGGCAGGTTCAACAGGTATTTTTTACACTTATCAAACAGATAACAAAACACTTTCAGTGGTATATTTAGCAGATCAAATAAGAGAAATTAATTGTTCAGTTTTAGATCCAATTTAAAGTTAATGCCCATGTTTGTACTGCCAGCCCTTCTAGAACCATCATTAATCAACAGTTAAGTAATACCTTACCTGGTGGCAGGTCAGCAGCAGAGCTGTCCACACAAACAACCCGGAGATGCCCTGTGCGGCCGCTGTCGTTAGGAATAATTGATCTCCATCGATGGTGGTATTGGATGCTGTCCGAAGCTGAACAGCAGTCTCACTGTCCATACTAAATATAACCTCCGATCTGCCAGACGTAGTTTGACCCGTTGTGTTGGGAATCAGAGTGGAAAGGGACACATTTGGCTCCATCGTGGAGAACTGATCAGCCATGGTGTAATTCATCTGTGCAGAGCCTGTCAGGGAGCAAAGGTAAAGTCAGGCTTCGTCAGGCGCTCAGGATAGTAACTGGAAAGGATTATACACACAGTGATCATCTCACACGTAGGGAGGAGTTATGGAAAGCACAAGATTAATAGGACATTTATTTAGTCAGTAATTACAACCTACTGTATGAGATATACCTTAACATCACCATTACGCCAATGTGCCTCCTAGTGTGCAGCAACTATCCCATATCAAATAAACAAAATCACAAGTAACACAAGATATGTTTTTGCTAGACAGCGCTTGCAAAAATAATCATTACTACAATAGGGATATGTGAAATAAAATAATAATGTAATAAAGGTATGCTCAGTCCAGAATATTAATGATCATCAATTCCACAATAAAAGTCCATCCTTAGAAAAGTGAAAGACATGCTTGTGCCTTAACACCACAATGTCCCCTGGTAATGCTATATTACCACATGATCTTCTGAGGACGTCACGTGATGATGAATCACGTCAAGCGTGGTGATGTCCACTGGTAATGCTATATCACCACGCTTGAGGCGATTCATCATCACGTGACATCCTCAGAAGATCACGTGGTAATATAGCATTACCAGGGGACATTATTCTGGTGTCAAGGCACGAGCACTTCTTTCCCTTTTCTAAGGATGGACTTTTATTGTGGAATTGATGATTAATAATATTCTGGACTGAGCACCTACAAATATTTGAGACTGAGCATACTTTTTATGATTATTATTTTATTTCACATATATCTACTGTAGTAATGATTATTATTCTAGGACTGCTAGAAAGCTTCAAAGGTGCAAGGAGACCAGATGGTGTCCGTGATGGCTAGGCAGAGGCAATTCGAGGGAGAACCCTCTTCCTCGGTGGCTCTGAGGAAGAGGGTTCTCCCTCGAAAAGCGTCAGCCTAGCCATTACAGACGCCATCTGGTCTCCTTGCACATTTGGAGCTTTCTAGCAGTCCTATAGACAATGGGTTCACACTGTGTTTGACATGCGTTTTTACTATACACGTTTGTGAGTATTCTATGTATCACTTTTTATCCTTGAATAAATGGTTTTAATGGTATTGCACTAGGTCGGTGGACCTGTCTCTTGTTTTTCGTTGTCTTTTAGTACTTGTGGATACCCATGGTCCCGTGAGGGCGGGCAAGACCGTAGGCATTGACAACAAGGATTAAGATATTATCTTCCTCCTTAGAGCTAAACACCTGAGCGCAAGAGAGTTACTTTCTTTGGATCTTTAACCTCCTTACAAGGATTCCTACAGGCATGAATCATAAGTATGATGTGGATCTCTTTCCGAAGTAGCATTTACATACAAGCGATTATCAAGCCATAGCTTATATGATATTTATGTGGATTTATCATACTGCTTTTCATATGATTCATATATAGCCATGTATTTTTCATAGGTCTATATTGGGGTAGTTTGGGTTTTTTTGTTTTCCTGATACTATTTATATTTGCCTTATGATGTTTTCCTTTTTTTAGTGGCGTTTCCTCTGACTAATCAGACAGTCTGGCAGAATATTTTTAATCAGCAGGATAGGCACTATTGGTTGATTGCCTGTTTGGTGGGTATAGTCCCTTGTATACATTACCGTATATACTCGAGTATAAGTCGTTCCGAGTATAAGTCGAGGCCCTAATTTACTACAAAAAAATGGGAAAAACTTATTGACCCGAATATAAGACGAGGGTGAGAAATGCACAGCTACTGTAAGTGGAAAAGAGGGTCAACAATGCCCATTTGCAGCATCACTGTGCCCATTTGCAGCCATAGGTCCCCTGAACTTCAAACTCGGTAGTTAAGGGTTCCTAGATGCCCCCTAGCTGCAGCCAAAATTTGGGGTCTCTGAACCCAAAGGGTCCTGAAATGACATTGCTGCAGATGGACACAGTTGACCAAATTTGGGGCCCCGTATCTCAGGGCCACTTAGTGCTAGGAACCCCAAATTTGGTGTGCAAACCCAGTGGAATTAGCACCATAAAATTTCCAAAGCTGGGGTTTCTAGCACCAAGTGGCCCCGAGATACAGGGCCCTAAAAATCAGTTCAGAAAATGTCAAGCACTTTTCTGCAGCAGAGAATGACATTTTCCGAACCGATTTTGGGGCCCCGTATCTCAGGGCCACTTGGTGCTAGGAACCCCAGCTTTGGATATGTTATGGTACCAGTTCCACTGGGTTTGCACACCAAATTTGGGGTTCCTAGCACTAAGTGGTCCTGAAATATGGGGCCCCAAAGTCGGTTCAGAAAATGTCAAGCACTTTTCTTCAGCAGAGAATGACATTTTCCGAACCGATTTTGGGGCCCCGTATCTCGGGGCCACTTAGTGCTAGGAACTTCATCTTTGGATATGTTGTGGTACCAGTTCCACTGGGGTTGCACACCAAATTTGGGGTTCCTAGCACCAAGTGGCCCTGAGATACGGGGCCCCAAAGTCGGTTCGGAAAATGAAATTTTTTGCTGCAGAAAAGTGCTTGACTCAAGTATAAGTCGAGGGGGGCACTTTCAGCATAAAAAAATGTGCTGAAAAATTCGACTTATACTCGAGTATATACGATAGTTTGTTTCTCATTTTAAAATGTTTGAGCTGTGACCAAGGCGGTTTGCCGAAACACTTCAGTGCCTTTGTACTTTTTTAACCTGTACCAATAAATCATTTGCATATGGATATGGAGTTGCCGGCTTTTTTACTTGATTCTGCTGCTTGATTGGTGTTGGGAGGACATTGCAGCCAGAGCACCCTGCTGTGGACTTTATGCTGGTTTCCAGGACATTTCCTTGTTCAGAGCGCTGCACTTTTGTATGTTTGTTGCCAAAAAAAAAAAAAAAAAAATCAGACAGGGGTTATAACCCTCGCTTATTCCATCCAAAATGAAAAAAGTTTTGCCTTTAGTTACACTTTAAGACAATTGCGAGTATGAACTACTCTTTCATTATGATAATAGTTTGTAAGATTAGTTTTGAATTTTTCTTTAACTAGTTTTTGGTCATGTCCCTGTGTTCTTGAGCTCAGCTTCGTACTAAAAATACTGCCCTTCTTAACCTTATCCACATCCTTATGACTCATTTACACAAGATGCATTGAGCGGTGTTGATCAACACTGAGAAAACAATTGTTCTCCTGTACCATACAAGTGCGTTGGCTCGCACTTGTATGGTACAAATGCGTTGGCTCGCACTTGTATGGTACAAATGCGTTGGCTCGCATTGCAAAAAAAAGAGGAAGGTTGGCGCAACATACTGTTGGGCATATAGTAAAATTAATATTTTTTTGTATCATAAAACGAAGCGTTAAAAAAAATAAATAAAACACTGTAATGCATTGTAACAATGCATCACAGCATGCGTGCACAATGGTGAAAATCCACTTAGCAATACCCAATCATGCGCAAGGAAAAAAGAAAAACTGCATTTTAGCTTGCACATGATTGGATGATGGAAGTCAGAAAAGCTTCACCTCACTCACTGTGATGAGGGAAAATTCCCTTGCAATGTGAATTTGCCCTTAGGAAATTATGTCAATTAAAACTCGTCCAGGCATTCCTAAAACGTTTTGTCTCTCAGAATTTGCACAATTTTGATCAACTTTTCTGGACTCTATGAATTCTACCTTATCAATATCTTTTTGTATGCGTCTCCAGAACATTCAGGAACAACAACCCTTAACCAAAAGAAAATTGCAGTTAAGCCTAAAAATGCAGAGCAATGCCTTTAAGCTTTAGTAAATAAGTAAACCATCTGACTACAATGGAAGAGATGTGATGTGATGATGTCATCTTGGATCTGACACCCTGAAAAGAGTTGTGTCTGTGCCCTCTCCCTCAGCAAGATTATGCCATCAACATCATTTAGGATGTCTCTATTGGATCAAGGGTGCAGAATTTTTTTTTCTAGTTCACACCAAACCAACATCCCAAACACTAGTGTCGACTAAGAATGGACAGGGGCTCCTATATTTTTTGGTCTGGAAGGGCTTTGAGGTCGGATTGAGAGTTTGATAAATATGAATGCATGGTTTGGAAGATTGGTTTCTGGAACCACAATCTAGAAATCTGGAGAAGACCAAGGCAGTATAATAGAGGGGTCATGTCTGGACACCATCTCCGCCCTTAAATTTAGGTAGAGAACTGTGCAGCATAGTCTGGGTACACAGCCGCCCCATGTAAAGGTCATAAAAGATTTTGCAGTGTTTGGTAGAAAGAATGAGGAACAGGGATCATTTGGAACGTTATAGAAACCATGTATACATTATTCTTAAAGCGGTTGTATACCCATTTTTTAAATTTTTACCTACAGGTAAGCCTATAATAAGGCTCACCTGTAGGTAAAATGAATACATAAAAAGAAAAACTCAGAATTTGCTGTGGATTGACCATATGTAAGGTGTTAGAAATAAGGAATTTATGTACAAACTGTATAAGTGATAAGTACTATATCTAATAATAATGTATTTTGGTTTGTAATGATTACAAATTTATAATAAAATTAAAAAAAATTAATATCTCCTAAACCTCTACGGTTTAGGAGATATTCACTTTGCATGCAGCCGCTGACGTCAGTGGCGCATGCGCTGTGAATGCCCGGCTGAAGGTCCGGCAGACGGAAGGAAGTCTCCCGCGTGCATGAGTGATGTCATTGCGGTTCCGGCCACTCACAGCGCTGGAGCCGCGAACCTGGAAGACATGCTGAGGGCAAAATGTCAGCTCCCTCGGCGTGGATCGGGATTAGATTACCTCGTTCCAAGGCATTTCATAATGAGCTGGTATACGGTGCATACTAGCTCATTATGCCTTTGCCTTACAGGTTTTTTTTTTACAATTTTGTTTTTCTGCAGGTGTACAACCGCTTTTTGTAGGCAAGGTAGGTAGTATAGGACATATAGCTGGGTGAGGTCTCCAGGTATATGGATCCCAAGGTAATTTAGGGAATGTGAAAGTTTTTTAAAAGTGAAATTCTAGTGGAAGAGTGTCTTTCTGGGATGATGAGGGAGAAATTAAAATTTTCAATTTGGAGTAATTTACCATAAAATTGCTAAGTGAACCAAAACCCTTAAATTCACTAATGATTGAGGGCTTTCTAAGCTTATACTGAGAGAAGGTGTGAGGGTGTGTTGGAAATTTGTGCATGGTGGATTACTAAAATTGTTCTCAGGGGATTATCATGTGCTTCTCATCCCTGCTCAGAATTTCACTTGGTCCTGGTGGATTGCTTGTGAAAGATGTGGTTGCAGTCGGTTGGCTATCATTTTGGCATAAAGTTTTAGTTCGACTCCTATGAGGGAGATCGGGCGATAATTTGAGTTTAGGATGTGGTCTTTGTCTGGTTTGGGGATTAGGGAGAGGTGTGCCTTCAAAGCTTGGGTGGGAAAGGGGTTTTCCTCTGACAGAAAATTGAAAAAAACTTTAAAAAGAAAAAAGGAGTTTTTTTTAAAGTTTTGTAGAACTTAGGTGTGAATCCCTGTCTGGATTTTTTTAAACTGAACGCCAAGCAGATATAAATGACACAAGCAAATGTAGCGCTCTATTCAGTGCATCAATAAAAAGTGTATGTATAGCCAAAACTTTTTGTCTTAGTTTTGGATAGAGAAGGGAAGGGTTGAAACTCCTATCATGATAATATTGCTGTCTGTGGCCCATTAGGGAGATTTCCCTTCACTTACGGTCTTGCAGAGATGCAACAGGAAGCAAGATGAAATCTCCCCAAAATCAGAGGAATTCTTACCTTAGATAGTTGTCACCAAAACATGTGTCGCCATTGGAAAATTTAGCCTCACTATTTGCTCCCATAACAACTCTAAAATTAAGGATTTCTTTTTACTTTCTATCTATATTTACCTGGAGAAAAGGAGGGGTGAATCTGCCCAGTGGGGACAGAGACAGCAATAAAAACTTGACAGAGGGTTTAACACTTCACGGCTATCCAAAACTAAGAAATAACAAGGGTGTCTTCCGTTATACACATACATATTATATATATATATATATATATATATATATATATATATATATATATATATATGGTATTTGTACCTGAATTTGAATTGGTATCAGACTTCAGCAGAAGCTCAGACTGGGAGAGGAAAAAAGCAGAACAAGAAGTCAGTTTGTGTACTGACAAGGAACATGCTGATAGGAGGTAAAAGCAAAAATGACAGAAAGATAAGCTCATCATTGTGCTGCTTCTCCTTCACTGTCCAATCACAGGCTGGGTATGGGTCTATAGGTATCATTCAGCCTGAATGACTGAGAAAATTTAGTGGTGGTAATAGAAGTACTATAGGGCTAAAGATTGAAAGCGAGTAATGGGATTAATTTTTTTCTTAGCTTTTAACTGGAGTTCTACTTCAGCAAGAAGTAGAGCAAGAACTACTTAAGACCCCATTCACATGGGTGTATTGATCTGTACACCTGTGCGGAGGGCCGTCATCACCTGCACAGGTAGCCGGATACATCAATGACAGGTTGGCCACTGCAAGGACCTGCACAGAACACCTCTACATCCCGCACGAGTAAAGATGGACTTTCAAACGGTGTAGGGATCGGTATGCCGCTGTGACCGATATCAAATACTGTGTGTGTCACTGGATCAATTTCCCCTTACTTTCTGTCCAGCTGTCCCCACAAATCTTGGCTGGGGTTCCAGTTTAAACATTTACTAGTTAACAGCTCTAAATTTGTAAGTGGTTTTATTTAGGAGATGCACATTAAGCTCTTTTATGGCCCTTTAAAGTGTGGCCAAAGTAAACACATTTGCTAAAATGGCCATATGCAGTAGTGTGGTGGTTTGGATTACTCGCAGCATATTATTAACCTTTATGTAAATATTAATAATGTATTCCACCATTTATTCAGCACTCCTGGCCTTTGGGAAATTATTAACACTTGTAATCATCTGCATATTCTTCACAGTACTTGCCTATAGACCTACGGGATTTTCAGCTGCTAGAAAAACCCTGGAGCACACATGCGTCCAGCTCTCACTAATGGTCATACAAATTCTGTAACCTGATCTGAGTAAATGAAACATGGTTGAGATTTTCAAGACATCCTTATTCTCCAACTTTATATATTAGTCCCAGTAGTTTTAAAAAAGTACATTCATTTACATCAAAACTGTACAAATAACAAAACCCGAGTGTAGTTACTGCAAAACAACTTTTAGAGGGATACACGTGCAGAAGAATTCTAAAAATGAAGAGCAAGGTGTAGGCACTCCTCTCCAATTGTCCTAGCTGTCAGTGGAGGGTGGTGGGAAAATCACTGTCAATGACTAGGGAGAGTAGAGAAAGCATGGGAACATTATTCTAGCTGTGGTCTCCAACCCACAGCCCAAGGGCCATGGATGTGTTGATTGCCTTTGTTCAGCCCTTGAGGCACTATTCCTTCTACTGACACCAACAGTGGGGCATTATTTCTCCAACAGACACCAACGATGGAGCCTCATTCCTCCCACTGACAACGATGGAGCCTCGTTCCTCCCACTGACAACGATGGAGCCTCGTTCCTCCCACTGACAACGATGGAGCCTCGTTCCTCCCACTGACAACGATGGAGCCTCGTTCCTCCCACTGACAACGATGGAGCCTCGTTCCTCCCACTGACAACGATGGAGCCTCGTTCCTCCCACTGACAACGATGGAGCCTCGTTCCTCCCACTGACAACGATGGAGCCTCGTTCCTCCCACTGACAACGATGGAGCCTCGTTCCTCCCACTGACAACGATGGAGCCTCGTTCCTCCCACTGACAACGATGGAGCCTCGTTCCTCCCACTGACAACGATGGAGCCTCGTTCCTCCCACTGACAACGATGGAGCCTCGTTCCTCCCACTGACAACGATGGAGCCTCGTTCCTCCCACTGACAACGATGGAGCCTCGTTCCTCCCACTGACAACGATGGAGCCTCGTTCCTCCCACTGACAACGATGGAGCCTCGTTCCTCCCACTGACAACGATGGAGCCTCGTTCCTCCCACTGACAACGATGGAGCCTCGTTCCTCCCACTGACAACGATGGAGCCTCGTTCCTCCCACTGACAACGATGGTGCCTCGTTCCTCCCACTGACAATGATGGAGCCTCGTTCCTCCCACTGACAACGATGGAGCCTCGTTCCTCCCACTGACAACGATGGAGCCTCAATCCTCCCATTGACAACGATGGAGCCTCAATCCTCCCACCGACAATGATGGGGCACTGCTCCTGAATTTTTAAACCCCACTGATCACCAAGCCTGAGACATTGTCACACATTAATACTAGGACATTTCTACTCCCATTGACCATAGTCCTGCCCTCCTAAAAAGTCTTAAAGGCATTAAACTTGCCCTTTGTTAAAGGCAGTTTGGGGACTCCTGGCTTAGATGATCATATAAAGTGCCCTTCCAGATTCAGATAAAATTGTGCTTAAAAATGTGAACATCCCTGCCATTATAAACTATAGAAAGATGGACTGTCAACCATTATGTAATAATAATTTCAAAAGTATTGCAAAAAAGAGTATCAATATAAAAGAATGTGCGAAAATTTAGATATGAAATTATATAGCATTATGAACCAATAAAAAATATGTATTCTTCTATATATCCAACTTATTTCTTTGCTCCTGTGTACATCACATAAAGTCCCACTTCCTTCTCGCTTCTGTATATAGAAAGATATTTTCTTTAGAAGTTAGGAGTAAAAGAGAGACATGTGAAAAACCCTTCCTGCCCCTGACAAACAGGAATTCCATTTTTTTTGTTTAACTTAAAGTGTTTGTAAACCTCAGACATGAAATATGAACAAAGCATATCTTTCTATAGTGTGTACTTGTCTCAATCCAGAACACCTAGTGTCATTTCTGTCTGCTGCTTCATTCCTCTGCACACTTTTGACAAGTATTCCTGACACCAAGAGAAAAATGGTGACAGTGAAGGGAGCTCCAGCAGATTGACAGCCTCAGCTCTGTTCCTGTGTGGAAAGGGGTGTGTCTCCCTCCAAGCAGCTCTCCTCACTTTGTTCTGCAGAGTGTCACTTCAGCTCTCTCTTTTTTTTTTTTTTAAAGTGTTAGACTAGCCTATAAATTCTGCACTTTGAATGGGTATAGAGAAGAGAAGACTGCAGATAAACAGGTACAACTTATGTAGGAGGATTTATTTAACCACTTGCCTACTGGGCACTTTGACCCCCTTCCTGCCCAGGCCAGTTTTCAGCTTTCAACACTGTTGCATTTTGAATGACAATTGCGCGGTCATGCAATGCTGTACCCAAACAAAATTTTTATAATTTGAGACAGATGGAGCTTTCTTTTGGTGGTATTTAGTCATCACTGGGTTTTTTTAATTTTTTGTTAAAACACGAAAAAAAAAACAACACATTTTGAAAAAAAAAAAAAAATACGTTTCTTAATTTCTGTTATAAAAGTTTGTAAATAAGTAATTTTTCTCCTTTACTGATGTGCATTGACAGCATGCATTGATGGGCACTGATGAGGTGGCACTATTATGCAGCACTGATAGGCGGCACTTATTGGCATCAAAACTGGGCACTGTTGCACTGTTGGGGCTACACTGATAATCTGTGCCCTGATTATCTGTGCAAATCTCCCCTGTGAGGAAATGCTGCTGATCCGTGCTCCTCTCCTCACATGCCGTCATATGCGGCATTTCCTTGTTTACATGTGATCAGTTGTGATTGGACACAGCTGATCACATGGGTAAAGAGCCTCATCATCGGGTCTTCGGGATAGGTGATGCGCAGTGTGCGAGGGACAGAGCGTGCCCCCCCCCCCCCCTGGCAGGCGCGCATGCACGTCAAAAGTGGGAGGACATCATAAAACATCTTCCCAGAACAAGAGCCACCGTCCGCCCGTCATTTGACAATATGGCCATAGGAGGCAGTTAATCTCGGTATATCACCTGAGGATAGTCCCATCACTTGGTATATGTAAGGGTTTACAACCACTTTAACATAAGTAGTGGAGGGTGTCCTAGCTTGACGTCTTTATCTTCTGAGGTTGACTTATGCTTGCGGGGATTTTCCAAAGTCTTCACTTCCAGAATAGCTAATGGACAACTTCCAGCTGCATGACACCCAGTATTGCCAAGCCTCTTCCTGTCCCCCCCTGGTACTCATAAACACATTCCATGTAGTTCTCAGGCTCACAAGTCTGATGTAATGACACCAAAATCACTGGCAGTGGGTGGGACTAGTAGCAAATTTATATTCTCCACTACCCAACACATAATGTCCCTAAGGCCCCTTTCACACTTGTACGGCTTGTCCTACGACTTGGGACTGCAAAGTCGTATGACAAGTCGTTCCCCATGATTTCCAATAACTACCATTCATATTAGTACGACTTCAAATTAGTCCCTGCACTACTTTGGTCCGACTTTGATCCTACTTCAGCCCATTGAATATCACTGAAGTCAGATCGTCGTCTTAACCGATCCGACTTTGGCATGCGACTTGTGCTCTGATGATCTTGAAGGGGAACTCCATGCAAAATGTAAAAAAAAAAAAAAAAAAAAAAAAACCCCGGCATGGGTTCCCCCTACAAGAGCACACCCGGCCTTTCAGTCTAGTATGGATTTTAAGGGGAACCCCCATGCCAAATAAACTGCATAGGGGTCCCTCCCAAAATCCATACCAGACCCTTATCCGAGCACAGCGCGGCAGGTCAAGAAAGGAGGTGGGGACGGGCGAGCCCCCAGATCCCGGACCCCCACCCTATGTGAATGAGTATGGGGTATATTGTACCACCTACCCATTCACCTAATAAAAAAAAAAAAAAATTGTCAAAAATAAAACAAACACAGTACACAGATTTTTAAAATAATTTATTAGGCAGCTCCGGGGTCTTTTCCGACTTCTCCCCTCTCCGGCTCTTCTCCCTCTTTTGGCAATGTCTTCTGCCTCCTCCGCTGATGTCTTCTGTCGGTTCTTCTCCCCTCTCCAGGTCTGCTCCACTCTCCGCTGAGGTCTTCTAGCCCCTTCCGGTTCTTCTCCCACTGTCCGCTGTCCTTTGCCGGGTCTTCTCCGCTGTCTTCTCGCTCTTTTGCTGGGTCTTCTCCACTGTCTCCTCCCTCTGTTCTTCTTCTGATGTTGACTCGATGCTCTCTCCCTCTCTAATGCCTCATGCGCCACTACTTATATTGGCATGTACCGGGTGACATAATCTGGAGGCCCGCCCCTTTTGACCTCACCACCCGGGGCATTATAAGGGGTGGGCCTCCGGATGACATCACCCAGTGACCCCCGCCCCATGCTAATATAAGTAGTTATTTATTTTTGACATTTTTTTTTTTGGTGAATAGGTAGGGGTACAATGTACCCCATACTCATTTACATAGGGTGGGGGGCCGGGATCTGGGGGTCCCCCTTGTCAAAGGGGGCTTCCAATTTCCGATAAGCTCCCTGCCCGCAGACCCCGACAACCAAGAGCCAGGGTTGTCGGGAAGAGGCCCTTGTCCTCATCAACACGGGGACAAGGTGCTTTATGGTGGGGGGCGCAGGGCCCCCCCTGCCCCAAAGCACCCACCCCCCATATTGAGGGCATGCAGCCTGGTACGGTTCGGGGGGGGGGCAGGGGCGCTCGCTTGTACCCACCCCCTTTCCTGACCTGTCAGGCTGTGTGCTCAGATAAGGGTCTGGTATGGATGGCCTGGTATTCTCTTGGAGGGGGAACCCGTGACATTTCTTTTTTTACATTGAGCGTGGAGTTTCCCCTAAAGATTCATACCAGACAGTGCCTGGTATTGTTGGGGATCAAAGTCTGATCCCTGTTCATTGAAGTCGGACACATGTCGGACCTCAAGTCGCAGGGCAAATTCGGATCCAAAGTCATACACTGTTGTGTCGTATCAGTGTGAAAGGGGCCTTAAGCACCGAGGTCTGATCAAAGCTTACCTTCTAGGGTCTGGTCAGAGACTGTGGATAGAACAGTCATGTGACTTCAAAGTCTGAGCAAGAATAAAGCTATTTAAAAAGATCAAAAAGGTTTTCTAAAAATGGCACACTGAACTGAGACGGATGGATTTTTTTTGTGTAGCTGAAGATCTGTTTTAAGACAATTTTTAACGCTAATTATTCCAGCCATATCATCAAAGCGGACTGAGTATGGATCCTTTAAGCTGCAAACTCAGTGACACGTATAAAGAGAGGATGGAAATCCTTACTGTTCCCCCTCCCCCAGTTGTTAGCTCATTAGGTTACATTTAAGCTGGCCATAGACAGTTCCTGCTGAATCGGCTGGGTTTGGAACCATGTATGGGCATGAATGTACCCAAAGCTTATCGATCAACTTGGTTACAACTAGCCTGCTGGATTTTACATGCGATTATCGCTAGCGGCTGTTAAAGCCACTAGCAATGATCACGGTGTTCTCCCGGAAGGGGCGGCTTCCTCTACCCCCCTCCCTGCTGGAAGAACACAATGGCTCCATGAGAGGGATTCCCCGGTCACTGTCTGTGTTGATGGGGGGAAATCAAGTGAATTTCACTCCATCATATAATATGAGCTCAAACCTAAAGAACACTTTCAATTTGTAGCCAATCAGGCAGGTCTTTGCGCTACATAGTTAAAGGTAAATATGAAGGAAATTGTAGAGAAATTCTACAAGAAAATTGTATACTGTATGGCCAGCTTTACCTATAACCCTACTCCTGGCTATTGAGGGTTTTTTTTTTTTTTTACATTGTTCCAAGCCTTTTTCTCTGCTTGCGTTTCATTTTTAAATTAAAATGTGAATGTTGTAAGTCTACTACCAGAAAAGTTACAGTATATCATTTCACAGAGGAATACTGGATTTACTGGTTTTTAGCAGGTGAATCAGAACACTGTATGATTACAAATTTTGCTCTAACTATGAAAGTGTTCATCATGCGGTTCGAGTCATAAAAGGGTTAAACAGCATGAAGCAATACACATTCCTGGTATATGTTACAATGTCAGAAGAGACCAAGCAGGTTTGGTTTGTAAACATAACAGTTTAGCTAAAATATAGGTTTTCCTTAATGAAAGAAGACATAGCTAAATCACACTGTGTAGCACATCGCGCATAGGACAGCCTATTCATTTCAACTGGAAGTCCTACCTGTGACAATTGTGTCAATGAAATGCAAGTATCTTTATGAGCTTTGAAATTTGCATGGCTTTTAGTGGAGTATTTAGTCTCATCTGTCATGCTTGCTGTGTTTTACAATAAATGCGCAGCACTTTTTTTGCGTGTTTTGTGACCGCGGTAAAAACTGTGACTTTCGCACATCCACATGCTACTAAAGTATAAATGCAGCTTGAAGCTGAACTCCAGGCAAACGGCCTCTTTTGAGATACATAAATAGGAACCGTTTTACCCACCAATTGATTTGTATTTTTCTTCATTCAGTCCTAAGAGTTAGACAGCCCCACCAGACTGCAGTTTGTATTTGCAGTAAAGCATGCTTATTAAACTCACTGTGGAACCTAAGGGGGTAATCCTCTGCATTGTGTAAAATCGTTGTTTGATCCTGTCTTCTCTTATCCTCCCCTTCTACTGTTCCCAATCCATCTGCTGATAGAACAGAGCTTTGGAGGCACTCTGCACATGTGCAGTTTGGTGTGTATTGCTAGAGTTTTTATTTTCTTTGGAAGGGTGCATGTGATCAGCACAGGGCCAATCAGCACTGTCCAGACAGAAAGTCAGGGGTCGTGCAGCCTCATAGGACAGTCAGAGGAGAATGAAAACTCCTCCTACAAGCTTTACCCACTGACCCACTGCTCAGATGGCGAAGTCACAAGACTGCTGTATACTGCTGATGAGAAAAGGTATTTAGTTTATATTTACTAAAATAATTGAATTTCCATGTTCTGTGTACTGCGGGAGACCAGATATAGTGAATGCAGGGTCCTGGGTTTAGTAACACTTTACCACTTGCCAACCGCTGCATGCCGATATACATCAGCACATTGGCAGTGATGGGCAAATGGGCGTATCTGTACGTCCCCTTTAGGAGCCGGTAATAGCAGGCGCGCGTCCGCCACGTACAGCATGACCGTGCCCGCAGGATCGGTGGACTCGATGTCCGCTGGTCTCCTGGCGATCGTGTCACAGAGCCTTGTTTACATAGGCACTTCCCCGTTCTGGCTTGTGTCATGACAGAGATCTACTGCTCCCTGTCATCGGGAGCGGTGATCGCTGCTGTGCGACTTGAAGCCCACCCCCTCACAGTTAGAATCACTCCCTAGGACACACTTAACCCCTTCATCGCCCCCTAATGGTTAACACCTTCACTGCCAGTGACATTTACACAGTAATCAATGCATTTTTATAGCACTGATCGCTGTATAAATGACAATGGTCCCAAAATTGTCCGATGTGTCCGCCATAATGTCGCAGTCACGATAAAAATAAATAAATAAATCGCAGATCGCCGCCATTACTAATAAAATAAAAAAATTAAAAATAAAAATGCCATAAAACTATCCCCTATTTTGTAGACGCTATAATTTTTGCGCAAACCAATCAATATACGCTTATTGCAATTGTTTTTTTACCAAAAGTATGTAGAATACATATCGGCCTAAACTGAGGAAAAAAATGATGTATTTTTGGGGGATATTTATTACAGCAAAGATAGCAAAGATTATAATAATTATAATATAATATATATATATATTAATATTATATGGTAGTATGGACTACGAATATGGATATCTGATACAGATACTTACTTTGAGCAAAGCTGGACTATGGGATGGAATGAAAGATCATTCCTGGAGTTCTGCTTTAAAAGTTAGTCCAATGACCATTAGTTAGACAGATATAATATCTTTTACACACAATTTAAAGGATCTGGATTTTTTTTTTTCCTCTTTTTTTAAAATAAGGGTAACATCATCATTTATTATCTGTAGTTACTAAATGTAAATTCCAGTTGCAAGGTTCTGCCAGGCAGCACACATAGGAGAAGGTCTGCAATTTGACACACTACTACATAATTGTCTTGAAGCACTGAAGCAAATGAATTTAAAGGTTTGTGTCTCTAACAAACATTCAGAATATCTCACTGGTCTAACAGGTTTGGAGGAATAGCCCATCAGAAGCCTTACCTATGCTAAACAACACATGGTGAATATAACATGATCGCCTAGTCTCGTGTGTGCTCTAAGGCAGTGGTCATCAACCCTGTCCTCAGGGCCCACTAACAGGCCAGGTTTTAAGTATTACCTTGGGGAGATGCAGACTAGAATATCGCAATCCCTGAGCAGCAAATTATATCACCTGTCATGTATTTCAGTTATCTTGCAAACCTGGCCTGTTGTTGGGTCCTGAGGACAGGGTTGATGACCACTGTTCTAAGAAGAACCTGTGAAGAAGATATAAATATGGGAGCTGGTATTTTATAGGGGAGCAAGCTTTAAAAAGTTTCCGTCTTAAGCCTGGCTTTACCACTTTGTGAGATAATGACCTGTAATAAGCATGCAGCTAGTGAAATCTGAAAAAGCGCAAATTCCCATCCTGGGATTATTCCAGGTTATAACATTTACCAGTGTGAACAGTAATGCTTTACCGCAAGTTCTTCATTACACCAAATCCCTTTGTAACCCTTACATAACTCTACCCTAAAGTGAACCTGTACTTTACCCATGCAGTTTAAAACAACTGATTCATTTTTTTCCCAACCCTGTAGTTGCTTACACTTTCCTTCATTTAGCTCCTCTATTACCCTGGAGGAGCGAGAAGCAGCCTATTAAGGCCTCATGCGCATTGGGCATTAAACACCCCACTTTTAAGGGCATTTGATGTTTTAAACATCCCTCTATGTTAGCCTATGGGGCTGATTTACTAAAGGCACATAGACTGTGCACTTTGCAAAGTGAAGTTGCACTCTGCAAGTGCAGTTTCTCCAGAGCTTAGTATATAAGCAGAAGCTCTGCTGACTTTTTGCATCCAATCATATGCAAACAAAAGTGCTGTTTTGTTTTTTTATTTTCCTTGCACTTGCACTTGTTGGGTATTCTTTGCAAAGTGAAGCTTTACCCAATTTACTAAGCTCTGGAGCAACTGCATTTGTAGAGTGCAATTGCACTTTGCAAAGTGCACAGTCTATTTGCCTTTAATGAATCAACCCCTTAGTGTCCTTGCACACCTAAGCGTTTGCAGAATTTTTTTTAGCACCCTCTAGTTAAAGTACGTGTTAGAGTGAGGATTTTTCTGGAGAGCAGGAAATTTTAGGCAGGCCTGTTTGTTTTCATTCTGGGCTGGTAATGGCTCAGGGCAGGGCTGGGTGACTCACAGGTAGCATCACCGTCACCTCCCTCTTCTTTCTAGAAAGTGCCAGAAGGAAAGGAGGAGTGAGGTGGAGCTGCCTGGGGTGTTCTAGGAGCCTTGACCAATCCTCCCACTTGGATTGACAGGGGGCAGGCCTCCCTAAATACCTGGGGTCAGCCCAGCTGGGGAGGAGTTGTCGGGTGGAAGAGCTGAAGTGAAAGAGTGTGGAGACCCTGGGCTGGGGTTTGGGTGCATCCAGGAGGAGTGAAGAGATCCTGGAAGGAGAGGCATTTGCGAAAGCAAGTGACAGGTCAGTGGGAGAGAACACTTCTAATGCCCTGTACACACGGTCGGATTTTCCGACGGAAAATGTGTGATAGAACCTTGTTGTCGGAAATTCCGACCGTGTGTAGGCTCCATCACACAATTTCCATCGGATTTTCCGACACATAAAGTTTGAGAGCAGAATATAAAATTTTCCGACAACAAAATCCGTTGTCGGAAATTCCGATCGTGTGTACACAAATCCGACGCACAAAGTGCCATGCATGCTCAGAATAAATAAAGAGACGAAAGCTATTGGCCACTGCCCCGTTTATAGTCCCGACGTACGTGTTTTACGTCACCGCGTTCAGAACGATCGGATTTTTTGACAACTTTGTGTGACCGTGTGTATGCAAGACAAGTTTGAGCCAACATCCGTCGGAAAAAATCCTAGGATTTTGTTGTCGGAATGTCCGAACAAAGTCCGACCGTGTGTACGGGGAATTAGAGTATCCAGGGAGGACAACTGGACGCAGCCAGGAAGGCTGGTGAGTGAGCACAGTCAGGAGGACTGGGGAGGCATACCTGGGAGAACTGGGAGTTTGCAGTTTGAGATGGGCGCAGAACCAGAAGAGAGGACTGTGGGAAGGGCAGTGGAAAGAGGTCTTTGCCGCTGCCTGGCAGGGCCTGAAGAGAGCTATCTGAGATTGGTAGCTGAGCAGAGGACAGCTAGCACCTGAACTATTTCTACACCACAGGGGCCCGAGGTACCTGCCTGCAAAAGGCAGTTCACTGAGGCCTGGTTGAATTAGTGTCAGGCCTAACCATGCGGTTCTGGCTAGTCTGGAGGAGTAACAGTCTGCAGCAAGTGAAGTGCCGGAGGAGTAACGGTGTGCAGCAAGTAAGCTGCTGGAGTAATGGTGTGCAGCCAGTGAAATGCTGGAGGAGTGAAGGAGAAGAGGTCTTAAGCAAGAGTTTGCATTTGAGAGAAGTCTGGAGTGTATATAGAAGTCCCAAGCACTAAATTTCCCGGGCGTCCCATAATTTCCCATTTCCCACCCAAGTTCAATCCCCTCTATAAAAAACAAAAACAAAGTTTATGGACTGTTCTATGTCTGAGTGACTGTGAGATGGATGTCTGGCTAGGCAGGGTGACAGGTGAACCACAGCATTCAGCAACCCCTACGGGGGCTTGGCTACAAAAAAAAAAAAAAAAAAAAAAATCATGTTTGCACTTAGGAGAGGAGTGTTTTAACCACTTGTCACCCAGGCCAATTCTGACATTTCTCTCCTACGTGTAAAAATCATCATTTGTTTTGCTAGAAAATTACATAGAACCCCCAAACATTATATATGTTTTTTTAGCAGACACCCTAGAGAATAAGATGGCGGCCGTTGCAACTTTTTATCTTGCACAGTATTTGCACAGCTATTTTTTAAACACGTTTTTCTTGGGGAAAAAAAACAAGAAAACATGCTTTAAAAAACAAAACAAAAAAAAGTGGAGTTAGAGGAGGTCTAGGACTAGAATTATTGGCTCTTGCTCCAACGTTCGTGGCGATACCTCACATGTGTGATTTGAACACTGTTTACATGAGTGGGCAAGACTTATGAATGTGTTTGCATCTGCATGCGAGCACACGGGGACAGGGGCACTTTATTAAAAAAAAAAAAATTTATTGTAAATTTTACTTTTGTTTTTTATATCACTTTTTATTCCTATTACAAGGAATGTAAACATCCCTTGTAATAGGAATAAGCATGACAGGTCCTCTTTACCCACTTCAATACCGGGCACTTATACACCTTCCTGCAAGACCAATTTTCAGCTTTCAGTGCTGTCGCACTTTGAATGACAATTGCGCGGTCATACAACACTGTACCCAAACTAAATTTTTATCATTTTGTTCCCACAAATAGAGCTTTCTTTTCGTAGTATTTGATCACCTCTGGGATTTTTATTTTCTGCTAAACAAATAAAAAAAGAACAAAAATTTTGAAAAAAAATTTTTTTTTTGTTTCAGTTACAAAACTCTGTAAATAAGTAAGTTTTCTCCTTCACTGATGGGGCTGCACTGACGGGCACTGATGAGGTGGCATTGATGGGCACTAACATGCGGCACTGATAGGCGGCATGGATGGGCACTGATAGGCGGCACGGATGGGCATTGATAGGCGGCACTGATGTACTGTTATGTATGGTACTGATGGATGCCAATAAATGCCAAACAATAATGCCTGCCAATCAGTGATGCCCATTGTGGGCACTGATTGGCATCCTTGGTGGTCTAGGGTGGCATACCTGGTGGTGGTGTCCCTGGTGGTCCTAGTGGCGTCCCTGGTGGTCCAGGGTGGGCATCCTCGGGGGGGGGGGGGGGGGGCTGCGCTGATAATCGATCAACACAGGCCCCCCCCTGTCAGAGGAGCAGCCGATCGGCTCTCCTCTACTCGCGTCTGACAGACGCAAGTGAGGAAAAGCCGATCACCAGCTCTTCCTGTTTACACTGTGATCAGCTGTGATTGGACACGGCTGATCACGTGGAAAAGAGTCAGAGACTCTTCACCGAGATCGTACTTGCGGTGTGTCAGACTGACACCGCAACAAAGATCGCCGCGATGCGTGCCCCGGGGTGTGCAGCGGCTCAATATCCTGAAGACCTCACCTCTAGGCTGGAAAGCCTGAAATAAAACAAATAATAAAAAAACGACGTCAGCTTCCCAGCAAGGCTGCACCGTTTTTTCGTATGAAGAGGCCTGGGCGTGACGTCATAACATCGCGCCTGGCCTCCAAACAATCATAGAGACTCCGGGGACCATCTGGTCTGCCAGAAATCGGGGGCACCTGGACGACGTAACCTATTACGAAACGCCACGTAGGGCGGAGCGACACGCTGACGTCACCTCGGGTTGCTACGGATTGCTCCAGCAGGACGGGTTTTGTCTGAGTGCCACCGGCCGGCGCACCAGACACAAGGTTTGCTACTCTGCTTTTTATGTAAGTGCATTACTGTTTTATCATTAATAAATAGAAGATTTTACACTATGGAGCGTTTATTTCTTTCTCCATTATGCATTTTCCTCTTTGATCCACAAATGGTTTGAGGAGAATTTTGTTATGAAGTCTCGCTGAGGAGCTTTGGAGATCGCAGGATCTTCCCTATTTTATTGGCAACAGCTGATCCATCAATGTGTCCTGCGAGGTTTTTCTATACAGGCTTCCCATGATCATCTGTAGTGGGGGATCATGGGCTTCTGGTAAGCAGTAACCCCTCACTTACTGGTGGTGGATTTCCTCACAAGCTTTTTTTATTATTTGCAAAAGTGGCACCATGTATGGTTGGACTTTTTAATCACGGGTGACAATGCCATTCAGGCTCTTTCGGACACTCACTGTGGTTTCACTTAATTTTTGTTTAGGATACTGTCCCTAGGACTTTTGGAGTATTATTCTCACATGATTAGGTGGGGCCATATTATATTCCATTATTTACAATTTCTTAAGCACATTCTTATTTATATTTATTCACCAGGTATATGACCGCTCTTACGATTGGTCAGTGTATGAGTACACAATATAATTTCATGTATAGCGCGATTCTAAGTTTTTAAAATTTTTGGCAACTTAGGAGCTCTTGAATAAAAGTACTTTATTTGCTACATGGGTACTGAGTATACGCTGACCTGTTTCGGCTAATGCCGCGTACACACGAACGGACTTTCAGGCAGACCTGGTCCGGTGGATCGGACTCCGTCGGACAATTCGGTCGTGTGTGGGCTCCAGCGGACTTTTTTTCCCCAAAAGTCAGACGGACCTAGAAATAAAACATGTTTCAAATCTCTGACGGACTTGAGTTTGGTCGAAAAATCCGCTTGTCTGTATGCTAGTCCGACGGACTAAAACCGACGCTAGGGCAGCTATTGGCTACTGGCTATCAACTTCCTTATTTTAGTCCGGTCGTACGTCATCACGTACAAATCCGTCAGGCTTTGGTGTGATCGTATGTAGGCAAGTCAGTTCATTCGAAAGTCTGTCGGAAGTCGGCCGAAAGTCCGTCGGATAGACCGTCGGAAAAGTCCGGTTGAAAAGCCCGCTCGTGTGTACGCGGCATAAGAAGCCTTCATCAAAGCATACAAAATTTGATTTAAAACTGCCCCTCAATAGAGGGGCGGGTATATCCTAATTAGGAATAATTAAATCAATTTAAAAAAAAAAAAAAAAACACATGGCGAAATAGCTACACAGCAACAACAGGGAAAAACATGACACCTAAAGTATATCTTTTGTATAATTCTAAACAGTATAACAATGATGATTGAGGAGTTTAGAATACAATAAGATTGTTGCAATTCTCCAAGAACATCTTCCTATTCTGTATGCCTATAAAGACGTGTATAGTGTTATCAAGGGTGGTTGTCATCTTTCATGTAGAAGAGCCCCTACTCTGTTTTGTTATAAATTACCAGTTTTAATCACTTGCTTACCGGGCACTTAATCCCCCCCCCCCCCCCCAGGCCAATTTTCAGCCTTCAGCGCTCAGCGTCACTCTTTGAATGACAAATTGCGCCGTCATGCTACACTGTAACCAAAATGAAATTGTTATTTTTTTTTTCACATGAATAGAGCGTTCTTTTGGTAGTATTTAACCACTACTGGGGTTTTTATTTTTTGCTAAACAAAAAAAAAAAAAACAAAAAAAAACAAAAAAAAAAGGTTTTTTATGGTTTGTTATGAGATGTTGCAAACAGATAATTTTTCTCCTTCATTGACGTGTGCTGATGAGGCTGCACTGATAAGACAGCACTGATGGTCACTGATAGGTGGCACTGATCAGGAGGCACTGATGAGGCTGCACTGATAGGAGACACCAATTGACAGCACTGATGGGGTGGCATTGATAGGAGACACTGATTGACAGCACTGATGGGATGGCATTGATAGGAGACACTGATTGACAGCACTGATGGGAGACACCGATTGGCAGCACTGATGGGTGGCACTGGTAGGAGACACCGATTGGCAGCACTGATGGGTGGCACTTGTAGGAGACACCGATAGGCAGGCCCGGATTTACTCCCTTTGCCGCCCCAAGGCCGGGTCCTTCAATGCCGCCCCCCCCCACACACACACACACACACCACCATTCTTGTCCTTTATCGATGACTGCTACAATAGATCAGTTAAAAACATATCTCCATACATGAGAACACTGAAAATAACTGACTTTAATTGTACAGACTAAAAATACTTCAGGGTAAGCGCGTGAAGGGTAAGGATTTTTTGCGGGCAATTTTTCAGGGCAATGGCTGGTGTTAGTGCTTCAATCATCCCCGGCACCATGGTTGTTATGGTGTCAGGATGAATGAAATACATTATTTCTATCATTACATTGTAATGTAAAATAAAATAGTTCAACTCACCATAATGCAGAACCATTGGGAGCCCTGAGCGTGTCACTTGCCACTATGCCTGCCACCAGATGGGGATGTCACTTGCCACGCTGCCACCAGATGGGGATGTCACTTGCCACGCTGCCACCAGATGGGGATGTCACTAGCCACGCTGCCTGCCACCAGATTGAGATGTCACTAGCCACGCTGCCTGCCACCAGATGGAGATGTCACTTGCCACGCTGCCTGCCACCAGATGGAGATGTCACTTGCCACCAGATGGAGAAGTCACTAGCCACGCTGCCTGCCACCAGATGGAGATGTCACTAGCCACGCTGCCTGCCACCAGATGGAGATGTCACTTGCCATGCTGCCACCAGATGGAGATGTCACTTGCCACGCTGCCACCAGATGGGGATGTCACTAGCCACGCTGCCTGCCACCAGATGGAGATGTCACTAGCCACGCTGCCTGCCACCAGATGGAGATGTCACTTGCCACGCTGCCTGCCACCAGATGGAGATGTCACTTGCCACCAGATGGAGATGTCACTAGCCACGCTGCCTGCCACCAGATTGAGATGTCACTAGCCACGCTGCCTGCCACCAGATGGAGATGTCACTTGCCACGCTGCCTGCCACCAGATGGGGATGTCACTTGCCACACTGCCACACTATGGAGATGTCACTTGCCACACTATGGAGATGTCACTTGCCACACTATGGAGATGTCACTTGCCACACTATGGAGATGTCACTTGTCACGCTGCCTGGCTGCCACCAGATGGAGGAGGGTGGAACAGCGGTGCGGGCAATGAGAGATGTCATCTCTCTCCCCCGCTGCCGCACCGCTGACATTACTCCTCGATATTTTCAAAAATGGCGCTGGGCAGCGTAATCACGCTACTGCGCATGTGCCGCCCAGCCGAGCACTTACGAGCTTTCCCGAGCCCGGCCGGCTTCGGAACGGCACATGCGCAGTAGTGTGGGGCTCGCGGCCATCATTTCTAAGGGCACCGGTGCCCTTAATCGACTCAATGGGCAGCCTGAAGGGGGGGTGGCCGCGAAGTCACCGCAGGAGCGGCGCCGCCCCTGCACCACTGCCGCCCCGAGGCCTGGCCTCGGTGGCCTTCTGGTAAATCCGGCCCTGCCGATAGGCAGCACTGATGGGTGGCACTGGTGGGCACTGCTTAGCAGCAGCGGGTGTGGCATGTGTAGGATCGATGTCCCGTTTACACAAGCCGGTAATCGACTTTTTTTTTCTCCTTACGCTGTAGAGTATGAGGTAAAAAAATAAAAGCAGATTACCGGCTTCTGTTTAGATCACGTGATCAGCTGTCGCGTGGTAAGGGGGCGGGATCGACCCCTTCCTCCAATCAGTGATCAGCTGAGTCTCATGGACTCGCTAATCAAAGAGCGCACCGCCTGCGCGCAGGCAGCACATGCATCGGAGGGAAATACATGGACACCCTCCCGGCAATTTAGGCCCGCACTGTAGCCATCTTTTGGCTATAGCGCGGGCAGGAAGAGGTTAAATCAAATTTGTATGCTTTGATGAAGGCTTCATAGCCGAAACGCGTCAACGTATACTCCATACCTGTACACATTTAGAAAATAAAGTATTTTTATTCAAGAGCTCCCGAGTTGCCAGCCTTTCCTGATTCAATGATTGTGAGGAACAAGAAATGACAGCACACAGTTGCTTGATAATTGCAAACATGCTATTAAATAACTTATATTAAATACTGATGAATAGAAATTTGTATCCCTTTTTTTATACAAGGCCTCTTTAATTTGAGGCTGGCAGCTCCTTTAACAGACCTTGTTCACACAATACCTGTAAATAAGGTGGAAGCTTTTGGCAGGAACTTTTCTATAAATATTTAACCAATGTCCACAGCCTGCCCTAGAATTAACACATTAGCTTACACCTCAAAGGCTCGTGCAGACAAATAAATGTGTCAGTGAAAATTATATGGCGTGGAGAATGGCGGCTTTTTGTAATGAAGTTCCTGTACTATAAAATCACAAAAAGGGAAAAAAAAAAAAAAAAAAGATGGTTTGCTATTTACAGTTTATGTAAGTGTTACCCAGGCCTGTCTGGGCTTTCCTAAGCAACCAGGTTCCTCTTGCTGGGTCAGTGACATTAGCAAGAACAGATGGGGAATTGACTGACATCTGCTGTTTACCATTTATGTCCATGTGCAATACTTTGTACAGCAAATCACTATGATCAAAGTCCTACTTCAATTTTTGTTAATGTGTTTTTTTTTCCCCTCATACAGTGCATTTTTTAAGGCTAGCTGCAAGTTTAACCAGGGCATTCCTCCTCTCCACGGCTGTCCGACAACGCAGCTAGCAAGGAGATGGCTGCTTTGACAGAGGGAACTTATCTCCGTCTTCATGCACTTGCCAGTGACAAGCAACACACTATATACAGAGGGAAGAGGGGCTTGTCAAAAAAATATTCCAGGCAAGTGGCAAGTGTTTGGAGATGGAGCAATTCCCCTTTGTCAAAGCAGCCTTGTTCTTGCTAGATGATTCATCGGAGAATCGTGGAGGGAGGAGCGCCCTGTCCAACCACGCAGCTTAGGTCCCTTTCACACATGCGGACAGTTCATTTCATCAGTTCAGTCATGCTTTTCCAAAGAAAGAAAAAAAAAAAATTTATTAAAGTATTACTAAAAACTCAACAACAGTAAAATCAGCCTGTATATGCTGTAAAGCATGCTTGTAATACTCACTGTGGAAGCTAAGGGGTTATTACTCTGCATTGTGTAAAAAAAGCTGTTTGATCCTGTATGCACAGATCCTCCCCTTCTTGCATTGCCCCCAAAACATGTCCGGGTAAGAGAGTTAGTGGAGTCAGGCTGCACATGCTCAGTTTGGTGTAGATTGCTAGATTTTTTTTTTCTTGGGAGGGTGCATGTGATCTGCACAGGGCCAATCAGCACTGTCCAGACAGCGGGTCAGGGGTCCTGAATCCTGATAGGACAGCTCAGTGCAGTATGAAAACTCCTCCTACAAGCTTTAACGAGGCACTGATATAAGTTACAAGACTGCTATATACTGCTGATGAGAAAATGTATTTAGTAGTTTATATTTACTAAAATAATTGCATTTATTATTCCTGTGTTTAGTAACACTTTAATTTTACATCAGTTTCTCATCAGCTGCTCATCAGTTTTTTTATATCCACTACCAAACGCAAAAAACGGACCGTTTGTCCGTTTACATGCGTTTTTCAGGTTCCTTTTCTCAGTTTTCATGCTTTGATCCATTTAAAAAAAAGAACGGACATTGACGGATGCGGATATAGACTGATGTAAATAGATGATCAACTGTTTACATTTGTTTCTCCATAGAGATGCATTGATGTCCGTTTTTCATCTGTCAAAGGATGGATGAAAAATGGACAAACGGTCCGCATGTGTGAAAGGGGCCTTAGCACATAGGAAGAGGGGGTAAAGTACTGCTTGTACTTTGTCCCTTGGGCAACTGAGCACATTAAAAGATAGACAAGAAACTTTATTAATATTCTCAAAGATTGAAGTTTTCCTGGTCGAGTTCAGCCTGGTTACCTCATACTAAAGCGGAAACTACGATTTGAATTTTCTACATATCAGTTAACACTCAGTACACTTACAGTCAGGTCCATAAATATTGGGACATTGACACAATTCTAATCTTTTTGGCTCTATACACCACCACAATGGATTTGAAATGAAACAATCAAGATGTGCTTTAACTGCAGACTTTCAGCTTTATGAGGGTATTTACATCCAAATCAGGTGAACGGTGGAGGAATTACAACAGTTTGTATATGTGCCTCCCACTTTTTAGGGGCCAAAAGTAATGGGACAGATTAACAATCATCCATCAAACTTTCACTTTTTAATACTTGGTTGCAAATCCTTTGCAGTCAATTACAGCCTGAAGTCTGGAACGCATAGACATCACCAGACGCTGGGTTTCATCCCTGGTGATGCTCTGCCAGGCCTCTACTGCAATTGTCTTCAGTTCCTGCTTGTTCTTGGGGCATTTCCCCTTCAGTTTTGTTTTCAGCAAGTGAAATGCATGCTCAATCAGATTCAGGTCAGGTGATTGACTTGGCCATTGCATAACATTCCACTTCTTTCCCTTAAAAAACTCTTTGGTTGCGTTCGCAGTATGGTTTGGGTCATTTTCCATCTGCACTGTGAAGCACCGTCCAATGAGTTCTGAAGCATTTTGCTGAATATGAGCAGATAATATTGCCCAAAACACGTCAGAATTCATCCTGCTGCTTTTGTCAGCAGTCACATCATCAATAAATACAAGAGAACCAGTTCCATTGGCAGCCATACATGCCCACGCCATGACACTACCACCACCATGCTTCACTGATGAGGTGGTATGCTTTGGATCATGAGCAGTTCCTTTCCTTCTCCACGCTCTTCTCTTCCCATCACTCTGGTACAAGTTGATCTTGGTCTCATCTGTCCATAGGATATTGTTCCAGAACTGTGAAGGCTTTTTTAGATGTTGTTTGGCAAACTCTAATCTGGCTTTCCTGTTTTTGAGGCTCACCAATGGTTTACATCTTGTGGTGAACCCTCTGTATTCACTCTGGTGAAGTCTTCTCTTGATTGTCGACTTTGACACACATACACCTACCTCCTGGAGAGTGTTCTTGATTTGGCCAACTGTTGTGAAGGGTCTTTTCTTCACCAGGGAAAGAAGTCTTCCAACACAGTTGTTTTCCGTGGTCTTCCGGGTCTTTTGGTGTTGCTGAGCTCACCGGTGCATTCTTTTTTTTTAAGGATGTTCCAAACAGTTGATCTGGCCACACCTAATGTTTTTGCTATCTCTCTGATGGGTTTGTTTTGTTTTTTCAGCCTAATGATGGCATGCTTCACTGATAGTGACAGCTCTTTGGATCTCAAATTGAGAGTTGACAGCAACAGATTCCAAATGCAAATAGCACACTTGAAATGAACTCTGGACCTTTTATCTGCTCCTTGTAAATGGGATAATGAGGGAATAACACACATCTGGCCACGGAACAGCTGAGCAGCCAATTGTCCCATTACTTTTGGTCCCTTAAAAAGTGGGAGGCACATATACAAACTGTTGTAATTCCTACACCGTTCACCTGATTTGGATGTAAATACCCTCAAATTAAAGCTGAAAGTCTGCAGTTAAAGAACATCTTGTTAGTTTCATTTCAAATCCATTGTAGTGGTGTATAGAGCCAAAAAGATCAGAATTGTGTCGATGTCCCAATATTTATGGACCTGACTATATTTAAAGCGGTTCTAAAGTCTAAACATTTTTTACCTTAGGGCATTCTTTGCATTAGGGTAAAATATGTTTAGGCATCGTTTGGCCCCTCACCCTTCTTTTAAATCACTTTAACTTATATTTTGGTATCTACTAGAGGAGTTAATATATGTAAACCCAAATCAATTTTTCAGTATGTTTGGCGTCATGCTTCACTGTATAAAGATTTATTTAAAAAAATTATTTGCTGTGAATCTGCTGCAAAGTTTCTTGTCTTGAGAAGCTGCTAGCAGTAATGGCACTGGGGTTTAGTGTTTGCTGAATCAGCAGATAAGGAACAGATCACTACGTTCCATGGTGCACAATGGCCATTGAGTTCAACAATACGATTTCCAAAATCTGTATCTCTTGAATATTAAAATATAAAAGAAACAAAGCTTAGGAAAACAGACTTACAAAAAGGCAAAACATGTTTCCTCCTACAGCATGCAAAGCAGCCTATTCATGTCATTCTAGAGCAGGGTCAATATTAACTTATGTTAATTTTCCATCTGAAGCATAACATTTCCGAACAATAGCAATTTCCACAGGTATGCTCAAAGCGGTTCCCTGCCGCTGTTTGCTTCAGCGTCTCTGGTTGTATTCCTCATGATGTAAAATAAATGGCTGGCCGTGGGTAATGGTACTTTTTTTTATATATACAGTATATGTGCATGTATTGATTATGGGCACTTACGCTGGACAGGTTTCTTTATATTTATAGATGGAGGTAGAGCTGAGGGATTTAAAAAAAAAAAAAAAAAACCCTTTATTCACGATTCAAATTTTTTTTTTTGGACACCGCGCCGGTCCTGAGGAGCTGCGGGCAGGAGTTTTTAGGTGAGGCCGCGGCTTCGGCCTAGTCCGTGGCTTCCGGCCTCGCAGACTAGGCCGAATGCCGCAGCCTCGCCTAAAAACTCCTGCCCGCAGCTCCTCAGGACCGGCGCGGTGTCAGTGCCAGTTCTGGTGAAAAAAAAAAAAAAATCTAAAAAAATCAATTTGCTGAAATTTTGAATCAATTTGACCTCCAACTCGTTTCAAGATTCAAATCAATTTTTTCCCCAGCCCTAGATGGAGGGTGCAGATTTTTTCAGGGCCTGCCCTGATGTTGGGATAAGGATCTGTGGCCCTCAGGTCTTTTTCCTCTCCCCAATCAGGCGTCCCACTTTAACCACTTCAGATCCACGCTATTGTCAAATGACGGCAACAGCGCGGATCTAAATTGCCGGGACTACGTCTATTGACGTCGTCCCGTGCACGAGCGGCGTGCTCGGTGGTCAGCGAGTCTATGAGACTCGCCTGATCACAGATCAGAGTAAGGAGTCGGTCCCGACCCCTTACCACATGGTCAGCTTCAGCCAATGACAGCTGATCATGTGAAAAAAAAAACAGATCACCGGCGGCCGTGATCGGGACATCAGTCCTGATCACGGTGATCTAATGTGACACAGCTATAGGCAGCAGTGCCGCCTACCAATGCCCACCAGCGTCACCCATCAGTGCCCACAGTGCTATCAGTGCCATCCATCAGTGCCCACAGTGCCACCCATCAGTGCCACCCATCAGCGCCCACATCAGTGCAACAGTGCTGCACATCAGTGCCACCTATCAGTGCCCATCATTGTCACCTACCAGTGCCCATAAGTGCCCATCAGTGCCGCCCATCACTGCCCAGTGCCACCCATCAGCGCCCATCAGTGCCGCCTTATCTGTCCCCATCAGTCCTGCCTTAACTGTGCCTATCAGTGCCGCATTATCTGTGCCTATCTGTGCAGCCCATCAGTGCCCACCAGTGCCGCCTCATCAGCGCATATCAATGAAGGAGAAAAATTACCTGTTTGCAAAATTTTATAACAAACTATTAAACATGATTTTTTATTTTTTCAAAAATTTCCATCTTTTTTTGTTTGTTTAGCAAAAAATAAAAACCCCAGCTGTGATTAAATACCACCAAAAGAAAGCTCTATTTGTGGGAAAAAAAAAATGATAAAAATTTCATTTGGGTACAGTGTTGTATGACCGCGTAATTGTCATTCAAAGTGCGTCAGCGCTAAAAGCTGAAAATTGGTCTGGGCAGGAGGGGGGTTTAAGTGCCCAGTAAGCAAGTGGTTAAGAAAGCCCTCACCAAGAACTTGGGAAGAATGACTTCGGCAGGTCCCTAAGCAGCCTAAGTATACCAGATTACCTTGCCCCTGTCAGGAGCCTTGCCCCGCTAAGGGGGTCCAGGGTTTGAGACCCTTCCTCTTCTGAGGTCGGACCATACTGTACCCTTGTGCGCTTTTTTTTCCCCATGTGCTGTAATTTCACAGTTCTCTTTTTGTTCACCAGGTTTCAACAAGCAATGCACTGCAAAAATAAAATACAAAAACAAAACCAACTCCTCATAATGGCCACAGCAGGCATGCAGACCCAAAAACTCAGACACAGATATCTTACCAATACCCAGAGAGATATAGGAAATGGTCTGGTGATCTACATTTCCAGCATCTAGCAAAGAAAAAAAAAGAAAGAAAAATATCTCATTTGGTTGATCTGACCCATATTTATATCAAATCCAACATACACAGGTTCCAGTCACTCTATCGGATACTCTTATATAGTCTTGAGCATCAAAATCTTATTTTAACAACCAGGCATGCAGTCAAACTTGTCTTAAAGAGGCGCAGATTTTCCCCCCCGGCCTTTGACAAAAGATAAGGATTTCTCGAGTTGGATATCACAGGGCCTAGTGACTCTGGACTCTCTGCTGCAAGGTTCATCTTTTTGCTCATTTGAACATCTCCAACAGAATTATGCCCTCCACAGTTCTGAATTCTATAAATACCAACAAATCCGTCATTTCTTCTCCAATGTGTTAACTCAGGCTGCTGATAGAGCTGTAACACTATTTGAGAACCTTTGTGGGGGAGGCCTCTAGAGATAAGGGGACTAGCTCAACCTTATATCAATACCTCAATGACCACAATAGTACAGCCAAATCATCAGCTATGCTGGGGTGGGAGGCGGAGACTGACCAGGAGATCTCAGCGGTGGAATGGTACGACGTGGCCTATAACATGCATAAATGCACACGCTCTATCGCCATTAATCACTTCAGCTCCGGAAGAGTTTGCTCAATGACCAGGCCATTTTTTGCGGCACTGTGTCGATTCAACTGACAATTGCGCAGTCGTGTGATGCTGTACCTAAACAAAACTGATGTCCGTTTTTCCACAAATAGAGCTTTCTTTTGGTGGTAATTGATCACCTCTGCGGTTTTTATTTTTTGCGCTATAAACAAAACAAAAAAAAAAAAAAACACAATATTTTGTACTTTTTGCTATAATAAATATCCCCAATTTTTTTTTAAAAAAAGCCATTTTTTCCCTCAGTTTAGGCCGATATGTTTAGCGTATATTGATTGGTTTGCGCAAAAGTTATAGCGTCTACATAATAGGGGACAAATTTATGGCATTTTTATTATTATTTTTTTTAATAGTAATGGTGGTGATCTGCTATTTTTATCGGGACTGCGACATTATGGCGGACAGATCGGACACTTTTGACACATTTTTTGGGACCATTGACAATTATGCAGCGATCAGTGCTATAAGAATGCACTGATTACTGTGTAATTGTCACTTGCAGGGAAGGGGTTAACACTAGGGGGCAATCAAGGGGTTACCTGTGTTCCCTATAGTGTGTGTTCTAACTGTAGGGGGAGGGGACTGACTAGAGGAGATGACAGATAGTGGTTCCTAGCTATTAGGAACTCACGATCTGCTTCTCCTCTCCACACACACACACACACACACACGTCCCTGTTCTGGCTCTCGTGGTGGTCACTGTGCCCGCCGGCCACGCACAACGGCACTCCGCAGGGCGGCGGTGCGCGCCTGCTATCCCGCTTAAAGGAGCCAACATACAGCTAAGACAGCTCGCGGGATTGTGCCAACCTGCCACAGTAGAATGACGGCGGCTAGTCGGCAAGTGGTTAAAGAGACTGTTGTCAAGCTACACACCCACTGGTATTATACCCCTTTTAGATTGAATAAGATTTTCCCCCTAGTTCCTGACACATGTTTCAAAGGTTGTCACGACAGGGGCACTCTTCTCCATACGTTCTGGAGCTGCTCGGTGTGGAAACCCGTATGGCAAAAAGCCTCCTCAATGGTGTTTAATATAACAGGTGCACCTGTGCATCCTATTTGCAGAGCTCCCGAAGATCCCCCCCCCAATCAAAAGTTGGCACACACTCTTCAGTGCCATCCACTGGGCAATTGTCCTAAACTGTTGGTGTCCCTCTGTTTCATGGTCACAGGAGCTCCATCGCATGGAATCCATTAAAATGATGGAAAGGGTACACCACACCCATGAGGGTTTGGTGCACCCATGAGGATACCATGCACGTCTTTGAACGTAAGTGGGCTAATTGGTCTTCTTATCAGATTTAACCTGTGTTTGGAGGGCTTCCTTGTTTCCCCATTTGAGTTCATTAGAAGATTGGGTAACTCTGGAAGGCAACGCACCCAGTACCGCCAATTTACGGTAATTATTTTGGAAGATTCCTGTCTAGAGCATATTTTCTATGTAATCATTCTACTTATCTTGCAGAAGCAACTATGTTACATTAATCAGTTTCTTTTCATTCTGAATTTTGTTATTTTATTATTTTTCTTACTCAATGATATTTGGAGAGCTGTTTACTTGTACAATCATATGTTGGTTTTTGAATGCACACGCTATTCTTTCCATGCATTTATTATTTTTGTACTTGCTCAAATACGTTAATAAAAACGTTTGTAAACCAAGGCCCTTCAGTTTTGCAGTAACTTGTAGGTGGGGTTTGGTGGCAATAATTCACATGGTCAGGTGCAAAGAAAACTT